>CM077645.1:198662502-198992502 GCA_039707465.1 Rhabdophis nuchalis
AATGGATTAGGTCATCTAACAGTCCAAAGGGCTCAAATATGACATTGTTTTATTTGGGGCAATAGACAAACTTCTCTCATTTCCTTCTCCCTGCCTGCCTGCCTGTTTTCTAAGCCCATATCCTGGCATTCTTATTTTGCCTTTAGCTTAAAAGCAAGCCGGTTTATTTTCCTTTTAATTTCCAGAATTGTGCACCAGCAGCACAGAAGGGTTCTTAGCAGCTGTGATCTTTGTGGGCAGCAGCAAAAAAGACAAAATATATAAGTGCAGCTATGATGATCAATCTATTTTGTTGCCGAACAAAATGCCAGTTGGGTGTGATTTTTTTTGTTGTTGTTGTTGGATAGCTTGCAGGTGAGATGAATAACAACCCCTGAGCCTTTGGCCTTTCATGAATTATCATGATAACGATGAGCTTTGGAGTCATGGACACTAAGATGGGATGTCACCTGGCTGAAGACCTCCATCTGATTCAGATTCCAGACGGAAAGGAAGTGCCTTGCAGAGACCAGGAGAGAGAATAGAAGGGGAGAGTTGGTACAGTATAGGAATGGGCAGCTCTTGTTTCCAGCTCTAATATCCCAGTGCAATTATTTTGTGGACATCCACTCTTTGCCTGCACAGGAGATAGGGCTATAAGTGTATGTTATTTTTTAATTACAAGGGGGTAGAAAAATCCTGATGATGGGCTGGAAGGTGCCATTGCATTGTTATTTTTTTCTCTCCCTTCGTTTGCTGATTATGTGAGCTGGGCTCCTTTGCTAGCCGATGATAAGCAGAATTTCCATGTTCTCTGCATAATTAATCCATCTCTGCCTCTCTTCATGCCAACTCGCCCGTTATCGCCGGCACATGCCTGAATTGCAAAAGAATCCGCTCTTCAATTGGAACTTATTGATATTCTAAGAAAAAAAAAAAGAAGGGAGGGCGGATGAAAATCCTTAAGTTTAAGCCATAGATTTTTAAATGGATTAATTTTGCTACAATCACAGCCATCTAAGGCGGGAAAGCAGGCAGAGAAAATTGAAAGCATCTCCATGCTAGCAGAATTGGGTCCAGACCACTGAAATGTTCTGGCAGAGCTCTCTTTTAAAGTCAGAAAAATTACCATTAATTTACATCACATGAAATACTTTCTGTGCTAGAAATATTCAAGAGACGTTCTTTAAATGCCTGCTAATGCTTGATAACATTTCTAACTTTCAACATTTTGCTAGACTTCGATATGACATGATAGGAATGCCTACCAGGGAGCTATATGTACCACTAATATCTTCTTATCTCATATTTGGGTGATATTATCTTCTTCTTAAACATCCTGAAGGAGGCATGAAACAATGAAGCAAGGAGTGTTAGGGACACCTGTTTAGTCAATTCATAAGGGTCAAAGTTAATTGCATATTTTTAGGTTTTGGTGGAGGGTTTCAGCTTTTATTTTAATTGTTATTATTTTGAATGGGATATAAAATAAGAAATATAAAGAGGCAGTGTTTAAACCATGCCTTTTTGGAGTATGCTAATGGGAAAATATTTGCCTTATCAAAAGTAGATTTTTAAAAAACCAAACTAAAAATAATATTGTTTTTGATATTCAGGTTTTTAACAAAGTAACTTACAGCATGAAATATTCAGACTGCCTTGAGGTTTTTCAAGGGTAGTTAAAGCTAATGGATAAATTGATGATGTCCCACTAATTGTTTCAGATATTCTGAATCCAGATTCAGACTATTGCCAATTGTTCTGGTTTTATTCTGTTTTAGTCCAAACGTATTTCTTGAACTGAAAAGGGGTAGCAGCAGCTTTCATTGACTGAAGGTTCCTATTTCCGTGTCTTGATCATCCATAAAATCAGAGCTATGTTTCAATGCATCTCTAATATTCAATGCTTTTCAGTTAGGAAAGCACAATATACACACTACTGAATGCTGACATTCAGAATTAAGAGAGAAGTAAAGGTGCTATTTTTGACACTGACTGCAGAAGAAACTTAGCTATTTTAAATTGTCATTACAATTATAAAACTGTCTTATTCTCTTTCAACCATACATTGAAACAGAATGAAAAGCTGTAATAGCTTTTGGTGAATGTAAAGTAAATATAGTTCTGTTCATTTCCAAACAATAAGAGAAAATGATATTTCAAAAACATTTTCTATTTGCAGACATTTGCTGTGAAGTGAACATAAGCAAAATAAGCTATTCTAGTTTGTCATTGCAGGCAATAGGTTGACTCAAGGAGGAATATTTCCATTCATATAGACATTTCAAAATCACAGAAGAAAACCAAGGATACACAATTATTTTCAAACTGTAAATTATTGCTAAAGGTGTGGAGATTAGTGATAGCATTTCGAAATGTATGTAGGGTCCACTGCAGTTCCCCCAAATCATATTCACATTAGCTACATCTGCTGATGGAAAGGCTGTACTTAAATTCTCCAAAATACAGATGAACACACGAAAGCAGTTTTAAAAATGAATTAAAACAATCATAATTCAACATAAGCTTTGGTAATTGTACTTAAATTATAAAACCATGAAAGCAACATTTAAAACACATCTGTAACTGACACGTGTTAAATTAAAAGCTGTTAAAAAGAAAAGATTGAAAATTCAAATTGTCAACTGCTACAGTATTTTGGGAGGGAGCATTTAACTGGGTTTTCGAAAGTATTTGTCAATTGCAATCATTGTGAGAAAAGACAAAACATTGAATGGTTTTATTTAAGTCCCAACTTTGCCTACTTTTATCTCAATAAATTAAAGGGGTGGGCATGATTGTTAAGAAGGACAAGATTTTCTGAAGAAAATATACTGATCTCCATGCTACTTCTTACATTAAGAAACACTTGAGAATTCACTGAGAATATGTCCTGAATTCCATATGAGGGCAATACCTTTATTAGATCAATGAAAACACATGCATAATAATGTCAAAATAATGTATAACACATCAGATAAAATGAGGAACAGAGCTAAGATATAAGAGAAAGGGGAGCTAATCACAACCTTAAATGTGAGAGGGAATTACAAATATCCATGTTTGTAACTCTAACTGGAGGATTATTTCAAGGTTCCTTTTAGGACTGAGAACATCATTATTTTCAAGAGGAGATTTAGAATACAGTTGCATCCTTTGCATGTTTGAAATCCAAAATATAGTACACAAATCAATTAATGACAAATATAACTTCTAGCAGTGTAATGTAAAAACATCTCCATTTATTTTATTTTAAATGATGTACACACAAATCTTCATGATGATGTGTCATCACTGAATAACAAAGGTTGTAACAAGGAAAGGCATATTATATACATTAATTAAGGAAAAATAAATATATCTGCAGTCTTATGGGAACAGACAAATGTTTCTATGATTTCTCATTTTTCTATTTAAAGGATGAATACACACATAGTCAGACACACACAGACAAACACACTGGCAATAGGTTATCTACTCAATTAGTAAAGTCCTCTGGAAAAAATATTAACCAGAGTAAATTCTTTTAATTTCTGTTAGTGGGAAAACAAATAACAATAATCAAATAAATTATTTCCAATATTCATAAATGAATTAATTAATTTTAGAACCCAACAATCTTCAATAATTCCTGGCAATTAAGAATATTAGTAAAACATTCAAAGGATATACAGAATTCAACAATACGAAATATTACAATCATACTATTTTACTAAGAAAACTACTAACAAAACAAGGACAGTGTCATACTAAGCTATGCCTGTACAAAACATTTTCTTGACCACCTTCTGGAAAACCTGCAAAAGATGTGGGTAACTTCCTATTCCACAAAATAGGTGCCATCAATGACAAATGCTATCTTTGGGCATCATTCTCCTTCAACCTCCCAAAAGTGGAAATTTATATGTATCACCAAGTTTATCTTGGTGATACACCGTTTATCTTGGTGATACATAGAGAACTGATTGGAGAAGGCAGTCTTGCAAATACTTAGACATTAAGCCACATAGGGTTTATCTTACTTGTTTCAAATTTTGTTTTAAAATGTTGAAACAGGCCAGTATTATTATCCTCATTGTGTGGAAATAATTGTTTGCCTAAAGCTGCACTCCTGTGAGTTCCGTGGACTGCAAGGTGATCAAATTGATCAGTCCTAGAAGAGATCAACGTTGACTGCTCTTTAGAAGGCCAGATCCTGAAGATGAAACTGAAATACTTTGGCCATCTAATGAGAAGGAAGGACTCACTGGAAAAGAGCCTCATTCTGGGAAAGATGGAGGGCAAAAGAAGAAGGGGAGGCAGAGAATGAGGTGGCTGGATGGAGTTACCGAAGCAGTAGGCGTGAGCTTAAATGGACTCCAGAAGATGGTAGAGGACAGGAAGGCCTGGAGGAATATTGTCCATGGAGTCGCGATGGGTCGGACATGACTGCGTAACTAACAACAACAAAGCTGCACAGTGAGTTAATCACAGTAACGACACTTAAAAACTTTCTGATTGTATCTCAAAATCTTGGCCAGTGTACTAAATAAGACACTTTTTGATATCTTATTAAGATTGATCAGCAAAGAGTAAAATTAGCAGGTGTTAGGTTTCTAGGTTGTTACATGCATAGAATATATAAGTAAACATGTATATACCACAACTATTCCATTTCGAGGCCACAAAAGCGCAATACCAAATATCTATTAAATCAGAAGCTGAGAGAAAGAAACCTCAAATTAAACTCTTGGAAATATATATAAAATTCCCAGGCATCTTTGCTGTGGGTCATCAATTGTTGTGTGTGTGAGACTTCATTATTGTCTGCAATAAAGATTCTTCTTGTGGCAGGCCATGTGTGGCTGCCACGTCAAGCCAATAACTATGATAAAGGTAATATGTCAGGAGACAGATGATTTATTGTTGCATTCATATCAGATTGATTGCTAATCTTATGCTTATTGCTATTGGATGAGAGACTATTATCTCCTCCCTCCTTTCTATGTATATGTTAGAAACTCTGAAAGAGTGGCTCATATAACTTGGAACCAGAAGTGCTCTGCTATCTGCCCCAAAATTTACAAGCAGGTATTCAAAATGGTACAAATCTGGCTTGCTGGGAAATGAGATTGTTTCAGTCCCAAAGATGGGGTCAACCAGAACCCTGACATGAATTCTTCTTCCTTATTTTAGGAAGAAGTGTGAACACTAGCAGCTTCACACCTGAATTTGGCAATAAATCAGCAATAGCACTTAGAGTTATATATCACTTCATAGTGCATTACAGCCCTCTCCAAATGGTTTACTGAGTCAACATATTGTAACAATCTGGGTCCTCATTTTACCAACTTCTGAAGGATGGAAGACTAAGTCAACCTTGAGCTGGTCAGAATCGAACTCCTGCAATACTGCATTCTAACCACTGTGCCACCATGGCTCTTATAATAATAGTGGCAGACACTTTCTCCTGATCATAACACTAAGCTTGATTTGGCAAAAATCTCACAGACATAGCTCAGATACATTAGAACTTTTATTACAGAAAAGAAAGAAGTCCCACACAATGCTTGTTTGCTCAGCGCAGTGCAAAGTTGTCAGTGACTAGGAGAATTGTCTCAGTGATTTATTTAAACTGGAAAACAAGAGGCAATTGCATCAAACCATATATTGGTTTATTGACAAGTTTTGGTATCAGAGACAGATAAGTCTAAAAGGAGGCAGAGTTACAATATGACTTTATAAACTAATACAAATTATATTTAATTGATTGATTGCATTAATAGGTATTTGATTGGATATAGAACCATTAAACTATTCAATAGAATAGTTTAATGGAATCACAAGGGGGTTGATAAGGCTAGTACAGATGCATGTTTAATCTGTATATATCATATATATGCAAAAATTTAAACAGGAGTATATCCACTAATCCCTGTATGCATATGTTTTTGCTAGTGTAGGCTTATAGGACAATAAAAATAACTAAATGTTAAGCTACAGATTAATGTTATCATGCTTATCAAGATCTGTCCCAGTGGGACAGAGTGATTTGTAACCCCACGGAAAGTTATGAAACACTTTCCTCCTCAAAATAGGTTGTTATAGGTATATTTTTATTGCATTGTAGATATTTTTCTTCTTTTTAAATTATTTATTATTGTGCACTCTACCTAGAATTATTCTCATAATGGGTGTTACAGGTTCATTAAATAAATCTATATAAATAAAAATGTAAAATAGTTTGTACGAATCCACTAATCTCAAAAAGTACTGGACCAATTTGCCTCAAATTTTGACACAACGTAGCCAAGGACCTCCGATAATAGAATAGCTAATCATTTTGTGCCTAGCACGCGTGAGTTGTGTACAAATGACACACAAAAAAATGTACCCACTGAATGTGTGTAAACAACCCTGTAGCCACGCCCATCAAACTGCTTTTCAACTGCCAGTGTTGGAATAGGCCTCATACGGCGGCTCTTGGGGCCAAAAAGGCACAGAGGACAGCAAACTCCCAGGTGGCCCATGGGGGGGGGGGGGGGGAATTCTGCTCAGGACTGTTCTCTGAGGTAAAAAAAAACGGAGGCAGCCAGCTGCTTTAAACTGTTTAATACGAACTGAACCAAACTGTAACAAAGAATCACCCATCTGACAGCAAATACAGTTTAATGAAAAGAAGGACTAGGGAAGACATGATAGCAGCCTTCCAATATCTCAGGGGTTGCCCCAAAGAAGAGGGAGTCAAGCTATTCACCAAAGCACCTGGGGGCAGAACAAGAAGCAATGGGTGGAAACTAATCAAGGAGAGAAGCAACCTAGAACTGAGGGCAAATTTCCTGGCAGTGAGAACTATTAACCAGTGGAACATCTTGCCACCAGAAGTTATGGATGCCCTAACACTGAAGAGAGAAGAGACTGGAAAACCATTTGTCTGAAACGGCATAGGGTCTCCTGCTTGAGCAGCGGGGTTGGACTAGATGACCTCCAAGGTCCCTTCCAACTCTGCTATTGTAGTATTGTATTACAGTAGGTAGGTAGATAGGGGAATAGAGAGACAGGGAGAAATACAGTTTAATAAAAGAGGGACTAGGGGAGACAGGATAGCAGCCTTCCAATATCTCAGGGGTTGCCACAAAGAAGAGGGAGTCAAGCTATTCACCAAGGCACCTGAGGGCAGAACAAGAAGCAATGGGTGGAAACTAATCAAGGAGAGAAGCAACCTAGAACTGAGGGCAAATTTCCTGGCAGTGAGAACTATTAACCAGTGGAACATCTTGCCACCAGAAGTTATGGATGCCCTAACACTGAAGAGAGAAGAGACTGGAAAACCATTTGTCTGAAATGGCATAGGGTCTCCTGCTTGAGCAGCGGGGTTGGACTAGATGACCTCCAAGGTCCCTTCCAACTATGCTATTGTAGTATTGTATTACAGTAGGTAAGTGGATAGGGGAATAGAGAGACAGGGAGAAATACAGTTTAATAAAAGAGGGACTAGGGGAGACAGGATAGCAGCCTTCCAATATCTCAGGGGTTGCCACAAAGAAGAGGGAGTCAAGCTATTCTCCAAGGCACCTGGGGGCAGGACAAGAAGCAATGGGTGGAAACTAATCAAGGAGAGAAGCAACTTAGAACTGAGGAGAAATTTCCTGACAGTTAGAACAATTAATCAGTGGAACAGCTTGCCTCCAGAAGTTGTGAATGCCCCAACACTGGAAGTCTTCAAGAAGATGTTGGATAGCCATTAGTCTGAAATGGTATAGGGCAGTGATGGCTAACCTTTTTTGGCTCACTTGCCAATAGCAGGGGGAGTGCAGGGGCAATGTGCACAGGTGTGCCACATCCATAATGCTATGTGCATGACCCCCTGCCTTTGGCATGCTTTTTACGTCATCCCCAGGCTCCAGAGGGTTTATAGGAGCCTGGGGAGGGTGAAAACAGCCTTCCCCCACCTCCAGAGGGCAAAAAATGGCCTCAAAAGAAGGCCTAAATCAGCTGGCCAGGGCACACATACAAACTGAAGCTGACAGGGCAATGCCTCGAGTGGCCTAAGAAATGGTTACGTGTGCCACCTGTGGTACCCATGCCATAGGTTCGCCATCATGGGTATAGGGCTTCCTGCCTAGCAGGGAGTTGGACTAGATGACCCCCAAGGGATAGATAGAGAGGCAGAAATAAGGTAGGTATGTAGGTAGGTAGGTAGGTGGATAGATAGATAGATAGATAGATAGATACAAAGAAAGAAAGAAAGAAAGAAAGAAAGAAAGAAAGAAAGAAAGAAAGAAAGAAAGAAAGAAAGAAAGAAAGAAAGAAAGAAAGAAAGAAAGAGACAGTAGGTAGGTAGGTAGAGGGAGAAAGAAAGAAATATAGTAGGTAGGTAGGTAGGTAGGTAGGTACATAGGTAGGGGGATAGATAGATAGATAGGGAGAAATACAGTAGATAGGTAGGTAGAGGGATAGACAGAGAGGGAGAAATACAGTAGGTAGGTAGGTTGGGGTTTATATGGTGGTTGGGTGTATATGTGCAGGTGTAGATCTACACACAGATTGGTTAGCCATTTAACCAGACTGGGCCACAGCAACGCGTGGCCGGGTATAGCTAGTAAGTAAATAAACAAACAGACTCCCAAAAATATTGTGTAAGAATTATTTGAGCCTTGGAACACCAGTTTGCTGATGCCTCTTCCTGGGAGATGGGTGATATATTCCCATATTGATTCTTGCCACCGTAATTTAACATGATGGTTATAATTACAACTGATACAACTATATTGGTATCCCACATTAGCTGCAGAGATCTCTGCATGGAATATGAAAAAGGCTTCTTCTCCCCTAATCCTTCTGTGTGGCCTCTAGATCAGAGGCGGGTTGTTACCGGTTCACACCAGTTCAGGGGAACCGGTAGTGGAAAATGCGGCTAGGTTGCCAAACTGGTAGGGACAGCAGGCTTGCCACGTCCCTGAACCAGTTCCCTGGTCACCACGGCATGTATTTTTGACATTTTTAATGTTCTATGCATGGGCAGACCTATTTACAGGCAATTGTGCATGCACGCTTCACACTCATCAGGTGTGTGCGCTCACTTCATGCATGCACCAAACTGGCAGTAATGCTGGGAGAAACCCACTCAAAATGCTTCTTTCTATATCCACAGGACAAGCTTTTGCCTCAAACTCACTGCTAAACCATATATATGGTTTATCTATCACATTATAACGGTCTCTTCATTGTGTTTCTGGAAGTCAATGGGAAAAAGTCCCACTTCTAATCACTTTTGGAAAAAGTTTGAGCTGAGATTGCGCCCCTGTGGATAAGGGTCATTGAAACACAGCTCATGTCCTGTTACAGCATACCCTCCATAAGGATGCACAGCTTCATTTTATAACTCCTTACCTGACAAAATATCCAGGAAATTCTGATCTCTTTCATGTACAGCTGTTACTATCAGATCAGTATGATGCAGTTTCTTTGAACGTAGCTAAATTCTGCTATACTGCCTGTAAAAAACACTGTTTTATTTTAATGTTTAAATTTTTATTCTGGTCTGTGACCAGAATGAAATATTGATCGAATGGTTTATCAAGTTAACTGGTGTAAATTTCAGAATGATAGTGACAACTGGACAATTTAGAAGAAAACGTCCGCAACGATTACAAATCAGTGTTGGTATTTTAAAGTATTTTCTGGAAGAAGATGATCCTTGGTGCTCTCTGAGCTTGGTTGTTTTCTAGCAGAGGTTTCATTACGCACACTAGGTAACATCATCAGAGTATTATCAGGGAGCACCAAGGACTCCTCATTTCAACCCTGAGCTACAACTCTCCTTCTTTATTAGAAGAAGAAGGTTCCCGAAGAAACTAGGTAAAAGGTAAATGTTCCCCTCACACATATGTGCTAGTCATTCCTGACTCTAGGGGGAGGTGCTCATCTCCATTTCAAAGCCAAAGAGCCAGCACTATCTGAAGACCTCTCCATGATCATGTGGTCCAAAGAAACTAGTGATAACTTTATCCAAAGGGATAAAATCTAAGCTGCTTGGAATGTTGAAACTACCCTGTTTCCAGGAAAATAAGACCTCCCTGGATAATAAGCCCAATCAGGCTTTTGAACGCATGTGCTAAAATAAACCTTGAAAATAAGCCCTCTCCACAAATATTGCATCACAGCAGCAGCCATGAGTTGACCACGCTCACCGCCTCCTGCACCTCAAAAATAATAAGACCTCCCCGAAAATAAGCCCAAGCATTTATTTCAGGAATCAAAAGAAAATAAGACCCTGTCTTATTTTGGGGGAAACAGGGTATTAGTGTGATGATGTTTCCTTTCTCATTCCCCAACAGGACAAATTCTGGTGCAGAGGTATAATGAAGAGAACAGAGAGAAAACATCCACAAAAATTCTCTGTATTCCCAAAATGTGACAAATTACAGACTTCCCTTTGGCGAATAGAATGAATGAGAAGAGTATTCAATGTTCTAAATCTTTTAAATTTAAAAAGTGGGAAAGAATTGATCTAAAATAATACTGGCAAAAAAAATACTTACCCCTCAAAGCATCTCTGAGCACTGAGCAGAGTTTGGCAACACTCAAAATAAAAGTAACCCTTTGAATATGCTCAGCTCTGAGCATATTCTCTATTATGCTGCTTAAATTATGGGAATATTTCCTGCAGGTACTCGGAAGGGCAATTTCTGTAAAATAAAACCATCTATAGCTAGAAAGAAATCAGGTCCATTTCTGTACAAACCAGCTCATGAGTATTTATGATGTGTCACCTTGTGCCCACCCTAGAAATGTATTAGAATGAAATGCCTTTCAAAGGAAAAGGGAATTTAAAAATATGAAATAATCCCTAATTAATTTATTCTGATATTTCTGTAATATACTATATATACTATCTGTACCAGTACTCAGAAATGCATATGGAAGTTGCATGTAAAACACCAGTCTAAATTCTATATGCATATTATTTTCTTACCTATCAGTTGCTTTTTATTTTTAAGCATTCTGCCCAAGAATGTCAAATTTGACCAGCTTAAATGAGTACTTGTCTTTATGGTGTGACAGGAGTTTAATGTATAAATAGACTATATAGTTCAATGTTACTTGTGCTGTCTTTTGAGTAGATCAGTCTAAGCCCCCGACTACTAGCAGAATACCAGATGAAATATTTAGAATGCAGAACGATTACATTCACAACTGAATATATGCTGAAATATTAAAGGGTCTGATTGCTATCTCGCAGAGGAGATTGTTACAGAAAGCAAATCAAGTATCCAGTTTGAACTCTTGAGAAAACCTTATATTCTTTTTGGCTGATGCCATTATTTTGGCTCATTCCAGCCACTTGTATAGGATATTAGATTTTCCCATAAGCTCCACTGTCGGGTAAAATCACATTGGTGATAAAGTACACCAACAATAAGGGGCCATTGTATTTCACAATAAATTGTATTTTTCAGATTTTAAAGATGGAGTTTGCATATGGAACATCCTAGTCCTCCAATAGCAAACACTGCATCATTCAGTACCATTGATTGTATGGCTGAGGCTCTTAGAGCCACCCTATATGACCTTAATTTTAACTCAATTTTCAAAACTGTTATTATGTTAAAATTATTTTATATGATTTGTTATGCAACTGTTTTAAACATACTCTCTGAAATTGTACTACAGAATACTAATGCTTCCAGACAAGCCCAAGGTAGTCTTTTCCAAGCTGAGGCCCCCAGAGATACTAGACTGAAGCTTGACTAATCCCAGCCAATATAGATATGCTATGTTTCCTGAATCTGCAGGGCATGAAGTTAGGCATGAGATTGTCCTGGTCATTAAGAATCAAGCCTGTTCCTATTTAAATAATTCCAGGTTTTCATCTTTAAAGCAAAAAAAGAAAGAAAGAAAGAAAGAAAGAAAGAAAGAAAGAAAGAAAGAAAGAAAGAAAGAAAGAAAGAAAAACAGGAACACAGGAATCAAGCTTGACTTGGGTTTCTAATATGAGACATAGCTCACTGAAGATGTCTCCATGAATGAGCAGAGATGGCATCTGTTGTGTAGAACAAAAGACCACCAAGTAAGTCAGTTCTTTGAATTTCTCTGGAAAAGGAGAGATTGGAATATTGCCTATGAGTGTCCTGAATTGTAGTTTCCCTTGTGAAAATCATAAAACACTGATCTTTCATGGGTTTGAGAGACAGGACCTGAGGGAGGTCCTCCTCTTAGCTGCAGTCGAGCCTTTCGTGGCTACAATCAATCTGACTTTCTAATTACTTTTGGAAACGTTCAATTCAATAACTTTATGGATATGAGAGACTTTCAAAACAGCAAGTTTAATTTGACACTTAGTGAGTTTTACCTTCCTTGGAATTTAGAAATCTTATTTGAGTCTCAAAAATTTAAAATGATATATACAATTACCCAAAAACGGAGGTGGGGGTGAGAGAAGGATTTTGACTTAAGGAAATTTAAGATGTATCAGGAGATACTAGAGAGATTTAGAATATTGGTTATTTGAAAAACAAGTATATAATTAAATAAGATACTTGTGGAAAATGACTAGAATGGAATTAAATCCATATTTAGGGACTGAGGCTTGATGAAGGTTGCAAATGGGACACTAGAGGGAACTAAAGGACCTGGCAGAAAAGATTTAAAATGGTTAAACTGGCTGTATATTTTTCTTGTTTTAAAGACTTTTTAACGTGTCCTAAAATATTAATATCTTAGAAATGAAACAGATTTTAAGAGGTAAATTTTAAGAAGATGATGAAAAAATTGTTAAAATGTTTACTTGGCATGGACTTAAGTGTTTGGAGGCATGGAAGACAACAAAATTGAGATTAACAAAGTGGGAATACCAAAGACAAATGGGAAAAAAAGGATCTGGACACACAACTCCTCTGACAAGAAACCCTGGACAATGTCTCTTTATGTGTTTATAAATAAGGCTAAGTGAGAGCTTTCAAGAGTTTTCTTTAATATCAAAGTGTGATGAAAGACCGAAATCTGAATTGCCATAGGAAGGATTTAAAGGCCAAGACTGTGAAGAGCAAAAAGATGGAATGTAAGATTGGACTATTTGATCAAGGATAAACTATTTGTTTGAGATTTTTAGTAACTCCTAATAGGGTTTTTGTGTGTGTGTGGCTGAATCAGAATTTTAAAAAGTGATTTCTGCAGTGCGTACAGGTAAAAGTTAGGCTATGGAGAGAAGGGGAGGGTTGTATTTATAGCTTTGAAGAGGGTGAAAAGTTAGCATAATTGCTTGTGTTCACTTCTTTATTATTGTCTTTGTTATCCCATTCCATTCCATTCCTTTTCCTTCCTACTTTTTTCTTTTTTCTGCACTTTTCCCTCTAGTTTTGTTTGTGTTAATTTTTACTTTTTTTAACGAAGGCTTAATTTAATGGAATTATTTTAAAAAGTCAAGCTTGACTTCAGGAGCCTTTATATTTAATGTATCACTATCATACTGTAAAGGCTGATAACATTGAAGCTGGAACCAGCAGTTCCCAGGCTAGAGAAAAACATTATTAAACATTCCCTAACTGCTTCCTCGGGCTATCAAGTGCCAATTGGCTCAGAAATATGGAAGGAAAAAAACATTTCCTCTAGCATATTAAAAGTTTTGAATTTCTTCTATGTTAGGGGTAGTCTTATATTTATACGTTTCTTTATGTCAGCAACAAAGGTGTGAATTTAGCCAAGTCAGGTCTGAGAGTCTGCTACCAATACTAGTTAGTACTGCATAAAATATCAAATAACTAATACGAGGGCTGGGAAGCCATATTTACCACTGAACCACAGTGTAAAATCTGGCACAAGGATAAGACATTGGAGACTAACTTATTTCCTCCTTACCTGCTGAAGGAATTTTTTAAATAAAAGATTCTGTCAGGTGCAAAAGATCAGGACTATAGGTTGAGTTGTAGTTCAGAAAGATTTATTGCTCAAGCCTATATATAAGAATCTGTGGTCAACCAAATATCAGCACTAAATTGGTGCTAGATAAGCTCCGATAGAATTCGGTGTGTGTGTGTTGGACTTGGAACTCTTGTGGCAATTCAAGGATTCTAAACTGATGACATATTTAACTCTGCCCTGCAGCTCTTCCTGGTCTGATGCCACAGAATCCTTTTGCAATGTAATTGGTCCAACAACATTTATGATGTGTGCATTTTATCTACTTTAGTGAAAATCTGTTTTGATTTTGTAGTTAATAACAACAAACAACAACAACATATATCGATATAATTTACCTGGACTTCAGTAAGGCATTTGATAAAGTAGACCATAACCTACTATTAGATAAAGTAGAAAATTGTGGGTTAGACAGCACCACCACCAAATGGATTCGCAACTGGCTGACCAACCGCACTCAACGTGTAGTCCTCAATGGAACTGCATCTACATGGAAGGAAGTATGCAGTGGAGTCCCCCAAGGCTCTGTTTTAGGCCCAGTACTCTTTAACATCTTCATCAACGATTTGGATGAGGGGATAAATGGGGAACTCATCAAATTTGCAGACGACACCAAGCTGGCAGGAATAGCCAACACTCCAGAAGATAGGCTTAAGATACAGAAGGATCTAGACAAACTTGAACATTGGGCACTATCTAATAAAATGAAATTCAATTGTGAAAAAAGTAATGTTCTACATATAGGCAAGAAAAACAAAATGCACAAGTATAGTATAGGTGGTACCTTGCTCAATAGTAGCAACTGTGAGAGGGATCTAGGAATCTTAGTGGACAACCATTTAAATATGAGCCAACAGTGTGCAGCAGCTGCCAAAAAAGCCAACACAGTTCTAGGCTGCATAAACAGAGGGATAGAATCTAGATCACGTGAAGTGTTAATGCCACTGTATAGTGCCTTGGTAAGGCCACACTTGGAATACTGCATACAGTTTTGGTCGCCACGATGTAGAAAAGATGTGGAGACTCTGGAAAGAGTGCAGAGAAGAGCAACCAAGATGATTAGGGAACTGGAGACTAAAACATATGAAGAACGGTTGCAGGAGCTGGGTATGTCTAGTTTGATGAAGAGAAGGACCAGGGGAGACATGATAGCAGTGTTCCGATATCTCAGAGGGTGCCACAAAGAAGAGGGAGTCAAACTATTCTCCAAGGCGCTTGGGGCAGGACAAGAAGCAATGGGTGGAAATTAATCAAGGAGAGAAGCAACTTAGAACTAAGGAGAAATTTCCTGACAGTTAGAACAATTAATCTCTGGAACAGCTTGCCTCCAGAAGTTGTGAATGCCCCAACCCTAGAAGTCTTTAAAAAGATGTTAGATAGCCATTTGTCTGAAATGGTATAAGGTTCCTGCCCACGCAGGGGGTTGGACTAGAAGACCTACAAGGTCCCTTCCAACTCTGCTATTGTATTGTATTGTATTGTAACAATAACAAACCCCTTCCTGAACATCCCAACACATGGTAATATTTTTTGGACCCTGGCCTGCAATTCACATTGTCTGTAATTGTTGGACATACATAAAAACTAGTGCTATTTATGTGCTGTAAACCCACCAATCCATCTTTAACTTGGAAAGGGCAGCTGAAACCCATGATTGAGGAAGTATGGTAAGAAAGTTTCTGTATAAAAAAAGACGCCACAAAATTGCAGCGGTGGAAAAAGGAAAGGAATTTTCCTGCAGCTAATAAAGGATGCCAGCTCAGAAGGATGAAAGGATGGAAAATCAAACTCTGGACTGTGGACAGAGTTAAGCCTGCAATACTGCATTCTAACCACCAGGGCTCCTTTAAATCTTGTCAAGCATAATATTTTTACCTAGTTATCACCTCGAGACCTGAGTGCTGCTGTGGGGTGGGTTGAGCTCCCGTCCTTCACTCTAGTTCCTGTCAGGACTTGAAAGGAGCCCCCAACTGGACATCTCCTGGACAGCAGTAATTTCACTGGCTAATCCTTTCAACCCAGAAGTGCCTTGGTGCCTCCAACACAAGTGTGCAAAAAAATAATAATTATACTCTTAGAAAAATAATTGTTTAACCATTATTATATTTGTTGACATAGAATAATCCATATAATTCATGATTGTGTCTAAATTTGTCATAGCGATCTTTTCTAGGCTTAATATGTTTATTTGCGCAGAAGACTGCTCATTTTATGTATCCCTGAGAATGGAGGAAACAAAAAGAGCTACAACCTTCACTTCTTCACCATCAATTCTATGTTATCTGCAAATGTAGACAGATGTACATTTTCCTTTTTGGTATTTATTATTGACCAAATAGTTTCACTTCCATTTTATTTTTGTAATGAAATTGGATCCTTCTACATTTTCTTTAATTATAGATATCAAAAAGGTGTCTTCTGTGTATCTCAAATTGCTAGTGCTTTGATCTCAATTTTTAATACCGTCTCTTGTGTCTTCCACACTTGCCTACCTTATACAAGTTAAAACAGACACAACAACATTATGCATCTTTGTCTCACTATTTCTGAACCACTCTGTTTCCCACCCCCCAAATTCATGACTTATAATAGTAGCCTCTTATTCACTGAGATTAATGAGAACCAAATAAATTTTAAAAATGGATCTGAATTTTATATTTTCCCCTGCATAATCCTCATCTATTTTTCATTTTGCTATGTTTTTTTATTGTAAGACCATGGGCCAGGCATCAACATATAAACTGTACAGTTTATATTTAGATGCTAAACAAATAAAAAGAAAACAAACCAAAAGAAAAAAACGAAATGAAAAAATAGGGAACTTAAATGCCTTAGAACAAGGGTGACAAACTCATGGCCCGCAGGGCAAATGCATCATGCATTGGCCATGCCCAACCCCGGTTTAGCGAAGGGGAAAAAAATTGTGATACATCGCCATCATAAATTTGACACCCTTGCCTTAGAATATCTGCTAGAAACTTTTTCTCTTGTTAAAAGTATTAGCCCTTTAAAGAAGGTTATTTTACTTCAGTTGTGTTACCGTTCTAATTTTCCAGTTGTTTTGTGCCCTAAATTCAACCAAGGAATCATGAATACCTACTATGTAATAAAATTACTTATTACATAGTGTGTACATCTTTTCTAACCAGGGAATTTCCTGTGTTTTTAAAAACACAGTATTAATTACCAGCACCATCTGTGCCAAACAGTAAGAAAACAATATTTTAATACAATGACTTCATGCATGTCACTTATCTTAATATTAAACCCTGCAGTTTTGTTGCTGTGATTTACCTTCTACTAATTTAAATACCTTATGTTCTTACAAGGTTTAAACTGAATTCATGAATCAAAATTAAATATACTCACCATTCCTACACGCAGCGATTGTGTTTGCTTAAGGTTTTTGTGGATATATATATATATATATAGTGTGTGTGTGTGTGAGAGAGAGTGCGTGTGCGCGCACTGTGTTTGCTGCTTTTCATTGAACAGTTTTCTGGAAACCTTGGCTGATTTTCTTCCTTAAGGTGTCATTGGGACATGTGACCTTCAAGTGTACATGTCAGAAATGAATTGTAATGGTTTTTATCAGAGTTTTCACTTGCTGGTACATTTCTTTTCATAGGTATCTGGGATAACACTCTTAGCAAGAAATTTGCAGGAGAGAAGGCAGTAATGAGACTCCAGTAGTTTTAAATTGCCCAAAGCATACATTCTCCACAGTAGAAATTAACTGGTTATTTACAGCCATCCACTTGCTATGTATTCCTGTATGGTTTCTTTTCTATGGAATATCAGTTTGTGCAGCTTTGTGATCTGAGCACTGAATGTTTTTTTCTAAACATGCTGTGTACTTTGGCTCTCCTCAGAACATTGAGATTGGCTACAAATTCCTGGTTTTGACTTATTCTGAATCTGGGACCGGGAACATCCTTCTTTGCTTGCTTTTGATTCTCGTCCTGGTGCAGTCCTATCCTAAAGCAGAGAATTTTCTTTTTACAGACGTCTGCCACTCAAAAATACTGCAAGATAACAAGGAAATTAATCACAGGTAGTCCTTGATTTATGACCTTAATTGAATCCAGAATTATGTAAGCTGTAGATTGTGTCCATCATTAAATGGGTCATCAGATTAGAGCGCCTGATTTTATGACCTTTTTTGTGTGGGAGGAGGTCATTATGTTGTTGAAATAAATTCCAGGTTCCAGCAAAAAATGTCATAATTGGCCAGTGTCACCTGACCATGGGACACGGCATGGGACACGGCATAGCACAGGTTCTATTGAATTAGTTTTTTAAATTTTATATGATGTTTTGTATGTATTTTAATTTTCCTGTGCGCCGCCCTGGGTCCGTTTGGAGAAGGGCGGGGTATAAATTGAATAAATATATAATATATATAAACAGCCGTAAATGTGGGACAGTTGTGGGTACCCAAAATGCAATCATAAAATCTCAGTGTCTTTGAACTACTTCCTGCTTCCCTCAGGGTTTCCTTACCATTTGAACTTTGACCTGGGTCATAACCAGTGGTGGGATTCAAATTTTTTTACTACTGGTTCCGTGGGCATGGCTTGGTCGGCGGTTCTGTGTGTGTGGCTTGGTGGGCATGGCTTGGTGGGCATGGTAGGGGAAGGATACTGTAAAATCTCCATTCCCTCCCAATCAGCTGGGACTTGGGAGGCAGAGAATAGATGGGGGCGGTGCCAGTCAGAGGTGGTATTTACTGGTTCTCCGAACTACTCAAAATTTCCGCTACCAGTTTTCCAGAACTGCTCAGAATCTGCTGAATACCACCTCTGGTTGTAATTCGTATGTACTTTTTTTGGAGTCTGATGTAACTTTGAATGATTGCTAAGTGTCCAATGGTAAATCAAAGATTACCTGTGTAAAGTAATGCTTTAGTAATCCCTTCTATTTTATTGAGATTAAATATAATCTAGATTTTGGAAATTTGCAGTGTTGGAGATCTTATTTTTTAATAATTTGTTAGGTTCAACAATAGGCTATACTATAGTAGGCCTTCTGAAAAATAGTTGCAAATGGGTTTTAAAGAAAATAGGAATGCTTGCCATTTCACCTGCTCTTTCCTCTTATAAGATTTGTACGTTAATATCCCTATAAAAGTGCTTCAAGTGGCTAAGAGTAGTAGAAAATATATATAATAAAATTTTAGAACATGTAATTAAAAATAATTAATCATATGATAAAATAATTTTAAAAATACTGTATATAGGTGCATTTCTTGGTAAGTTTTCTAAAATTAGTAACAGCAGGATAAAAAACAATTAACAAACGAATCTTACATTTTGTTAGTAAAAACATATACTAAATTGGTTCCAAACAAATCAGTGTCTCCAGGAGAGCAAAAACAGCCTTCCCTGGGCTCCAAAAGTCTTCCGGAGGCTGGCCAATTTCTGAACTTCCGGGAGCTCCATTTTTCGCCCTCCCAGAGCCTCCATGCAGGCCCTGCACTTACCTGGCAAAATGAATGTGCTGCATGGAGAGTACTGGGAGGGGAGGGGTGGGGGGAGCCAGCTGGTCCTTGCAACAACCGGTATGCCTGAACTAGTGCAAACCATCTGCATCCCACCGCTGATGCTAACTCTTCAGGAATAGATCATCCATTTCTGATTAAATAAGCACAAATAATGCATTCCCATTTGCATTAAATGGAAGCTTGGGTCAAAGAAATCTAATGCTTTAAGTTCCTCCTATCACAATCCCAATCACAATGATTTTCCTTATTTACAGAGACTATAAAATGGAGTAACAAACATTTTTTTATCTTTTTCAATGTTTGTAAAATGACTTTTACTTATTTATTTAAATAGGTTTTAAATGATAGGCTACTTTTAAGGGGGGAAATCTTTCAAAGGTGAATTCCAATAATCAGTTAAATGGCAAAAGAATAAACATTTCAGAATAATATTAAGAGTACATAAGGACCAGCAGCTTAAAATGATAATTTCTAGCTTCACACAAATAATAACATCTATCAATAATTATAGCTACTGTAATATCACTTGGGTTCCTTGGTCAGCCCAATAAATCAATTTAAGAATGGCTACCAAAACACAACAAAATTTTTATTTCTTTAAAATTATAACCTGGCTAAATGATTTTTATGTTAATAATGCTTACATTTATCCCCCCAAGTAAGGGATTTCTTACTCAACCATTTTTATATCCTCCCTCCTGTTGTTTTCTGGAGTGATCTTATAATCTTCTTTGTTGACTCTGTGTTATATCTCCCTTCCCTGTTGATATTTTTCCTGCTGCAAAAAGAAATATTTCATTTTACTTTCCCAGTATTTATAGTGTTCTTGCTCCTGTCAGTATTATTTCTACCAGTAAGATCAGAGAAATCATTCTGATGCCTTTTCAGCATTTCTTATATCTGACACTAGGCTCTTTTGTTGAAATTTATGTATATTTACTGTCCTCCATTTATTCTATCTATCTATCTATCTGCTTTTATAGAAGTCTATGCCAATATTAAAGGTGCCAATAAAATTAAGGATCACCAAAAAATTCTTCTATGGTATAGTTAGTTAAGGTTATACCATATAGCAAAACCTATAGAATAAATGCCATTGAAAAAACTACACATGTACTCATGTTACTGAAATGTATGCATTTATTTCTGGGGTGTATATGCCACTCAAGGGACGTGGTGGCTCAGTGGCTAAGATGCTGAGCTTGTCGATCAGAACGGTCGGCAGTTCAGTGGTTCAAATCCCTAGTGTTGTGTAACGGAGTGAGCTCCTGTTACTTGTCCCAGCTTCTGCCAACCTAGCAGTTCGAAAGCACGTAAAAAATGCAAGTAGAAAAATAGGGACTATCTTTGGTGGGAACGTAACAGTGTTCTGTGCACCTTTGGCACCTAGTCATGCCGGCCATATGACCACGGAGACATCTTCAGACAACGCTGGCTTTTTGGCTTTGCAACAGAGGTGAGTACTGCCCCCTAGAGTTGGGAATAACTAGCACATATGTGCAAGGGGAACCTTTACCCTTATATGCCACTCAGTTCCAAAATGTAGGTGATGACCAGATGGAGGCAGAGGGAGGAGTCAAACACATAATCAGTTTGGAGTCTCTACACCCCTATAAAAGGCCTAAATCCAGCCACCCTCTTGAGGTCCGCTGACTCTTATCTGGCACCAATTCACCATGACCATTAGAAGTTCAAATTGTTGTGTACGGGTAACATGAAATAAAGTTGTACTTTTGAACTCTATCCCGGTTCCTGACTCCTGACACAAAAAGGCTATAAACAGCTTACAAATCTTAATTGTGACACATGCTCCTAAAACCAACAAGGACAAGAAACCTTTTTGTACCTTCAAATACTAAGGTAAATAGTTATGACAACAACAATCAACTCTTGCAAGTAGTATTGCAACAGAGTGGTCAATGCCTGGAATGCACTACCTGATTCTGTTGTTGACGATGAGTAGAATTGGAATTAGAACAATGCATGTACACTTTGAATAGAGTGATCCTACGTTTCAGCAAGTTTAAAAAACATTAATATCAATGGCAAGAAAAAAGTATCAGTGGTGGGTTCCGAATCCCGTTGCAACCGGTACGCTGCAATGGGGCCCGCGTCCACCACGTGCACCTATGTAGCATGCACGCAGTGTATGCATGCGTACTTACCACCCATGATGCTCCAGCTGCTCGGCAGAGCATCGTGCTGGCGCGTACGCTCCGTGCGCGAAAGCCCCGATTGGCTCAAATACAGGTAAGGAGGGTGGGTGGGTGTCCTCCAGAGCACCGTAACAGAATGGTATCTGGTGCTCCCAGCAGGCACCATTACGCTCATACCAGGACATACTGGTCGTATCCCACCACTGAGATGGATCTGTCCATGTGTGATACATGAAGCAAGTCAAATTCCAATGCTTTAGAGCAGTGGTAGTCAACCTGGTCCCTACCGCCCACTAGTGGGCGTTCCAGTTTTCATGGACTTTATACAATACAATACAATAGCAGAGTTGGAAGGGACCTTGTAGGTCTTCTAGTCCAACCCCCTGCGTGGGCAGGAACCTTATACCATTTCAGACAAATGGCTATCTAACATCTTTTTAAAGACTTCCAGGGTTGGGGCATTCACAACTTCTGGAGGCAAGCTGTTCCAGAGGTTAATTGTTCTAACTGTCAGGAAATTTCTCCTTAACTCTAAGTTGCTTCTCTCCTTGATTAGTTTCCACCCATTGCTTCTTGTCCTGCCCCCAGGTGCCTTGGAGAATAGTTTGACTCCCTCTTCTTTGTGGCACCCTCTGAGATATCGGAACACTGCTATCATGTCTCCCCTGGTCCTTTAATTGACTTCCCTACTTTATAAATTCACCCTTACTGTGGAACCGGTGGGCGGTTAGAAAATCTTACTACTAACAGAGATACAAAAGTATGCAGTAGGTATAAAAAGGTTGACTACCCCTGCTTTAGAGTTATCTAGAGGTAAATCTAGTTATCGTGGATAATTATCTGAATCTTCAGCTATGCAAAGGAATCAGGGAGCACTAAAGCTCTTTCTGTATTAGTCCTTGAAAACGTTCAAAACTTTCTTTAGTCTGAGGATCATATTGCAAATATCCGTTTCCGATTATGATTGAGGGCTGGCAGGTTTTAGAAGGTTTTTGGGACTACTTATAGCCTTGGCAGTTCAAGTTATACATCCAACTTCAACATACCTTTTCCTTTATCCTTAGACTCAGAAGAAGAAAAGTAAGCCATTTAAAATTTATGTACAGCCATCCATTTCCTTACTTTACCAAGTATATTGAGATTAGTACATAACCTTTAAGAAACAAAAAATTGCGTTTGTGTTTAAATTGCTAGCTAGTCTGTTTAAGAACGCAGTTGCGCCATGAATCAGTGCTACATGTGTGTTTGGCCTGCAAAATGTAAAATTGAGGCCCCTGAATATGTATTGAACCGCTTGAATCAAAACATTCAATTTATACTACTGGTTCAAGGAAAGCAGAAAAGAATGTGCAATTTTTTTTGTCTGCCTGCCTTTAGAGCAGGGGTGTCAAACTCAAGGCTGGATTTGGCCTGTGGGTGCTTAGATCTGGTCCTTAGGGCTGCCCTAGGAACAATGAAGGACTGGCCCATGGTGCTTTTGCCAGCAAAAATGGAGCTTGGGAGGGCCGTGCAGCTTTGAAACCGAGATGAGCACTGCCCCCTAGAATTGGGAACGACTAGCACATATGTGCGAGGGGAACCTTTACCTTTACCTAGTCTAGTGAAAAGAAGAACAAGGGTGACATGATAGCAGTGTTCCAATATTTGAGGGCTGCCTCAAAGAAGACAGGATCAGCCTATTTTCCACAGCACCAGAAGGCAAGACAAAAAGGAATGAATAGAAGAAAATCAAGGAGAGACTCAACCTAGAATTAAGGAAACATTTCCTAACAGTGAGAGCAATTAACCAGTGGAACAGCTTGCCTTCAGAAGTTGTGGGTGTGTCATCGCTAGAAACTTTTAAGAAAAGACTGGACAGTCACTTGTCTGAAATGGTATAGGGCAGTGATGGCTAATCTTTTTTGGCTCGCGTGCCAAAACGCATGGGGGGCGTGCCACAACCATAATGCTATGTGCGCGACCCCCTGCTTTTGGCATGCTTTTTTCACCCTCCCCAGGCTCCAGAGCAATGGTGGGTTTCAAATTTTTTAGAACCTACTCTGTAGGTGTGGCTTATTGTGTGGGCATGGCTTGGCAGTCATGTGACAGGGTGGGAGTAGCCACCTTTTAAAATGTGGTGAAACTCATTTAACAACGCTCTTGCTTAGCAACCAAAATTTTGGACTCAATTGTGATGATAAATTCTTTCTTTCTTTCTTTCTTTCTTTCTTTCTTTCTTTCTTTCTTTCTTTCTTTCTTTCTTTCTTTCTTTCTTTCCTTCCTTCCTTCCTTCCTCCCTTTCCTTTCCTTTCCTTTCCTTCCCGTTGGGTCACTGGCAGCGGCAGGCCAAATTTACTTCCAGGGACGCCGGTGGAACCCCCTCTCACCGGTTCTCTAAATTTCACCAACTGGCTCTTGCAAGTAGGTGCGAGCCTGCAGAAACCCACCACTTCTCCAGAGGCTTTCTAAGAGCCTGGGGAGGGTGAAAACAGCCTCCCCCCCACCTCCAAAGGCTTCAGGAGCTTCCCTGAAGCCTCCAGAGGGTGAAAAACGGCCTTAAAAGGAGGCCTAAATCAGCTGTCCAGCGTACACGTGTGCTGGAGCTGACAGGGCAATGCCTCACGTGCCCTCAGAAATGGCTTCGCGTGCCACCTGTGGCACCTGTGCCATAGGTTCGCCATCATGGCTATAGGGTCTCCTGCTTGAGCAGGGGGTTGGACTGGAATCCCTCCAAGGTTCCTTCCAACTCTATGATTCAGTATTCTATATTTAGCAAGTGTTCAAACTTACGGCAGTGTTGAAAAAAGTGATTTTAAATTGGTTGCCACACTTACAGCTGTTGCAGAATCCCTGGGGTTATGTGATAAAAATTTAGGTGCCTAGCAGCCAGCATGTATTTATGAAGGATGAATCCATGTAATCACCATTTGTGATTTTCCCACGGGGCTCCTGAAAAGAAAAGTCAATGGAGAAGCTGGATTCACTCAACAACCACATGATTCAGTTAACAACTGTAGCAAAAAGGTTGTGTAACTGGACATGGTCACAACCACATCACCTAATGAAGTTCTATCTCCAATTGTGGTCACAAGTCAAGGATCGCCTATATTGCTTAAAATGGTATCTTATCATTTCCTTTTGTTACCTTTGAAGCAGGGGTGGGTTTCTGGGGGTTCGCCTGGGTTCGGGCGATCCCTTTCCACAAATTTTCCGATCCCAAGCGATCCCTTTGGCCCGTGGACCCGGAAGTAACTAAGGAACACGTGGCTCGCTCGTGTATCCCTAGCTCCAGTCCAGCCTGATGCTCACTGATTGGCTTGATTACATTTAAAAGTGTAGCAGCCAATCAGTGATCAGGCGGGAGCCGGGACCTATTTAAAAGTGTTGCGCCAACGGCAACACTTCTCTTTTGAAAAGAGTTTTTCTCCACAGAGACTTACTCCGTTCAAAAGAGTCTGTTCCTGATCGCGCTCCTTTCTTTGAGAATTGAGACCTTCCAGCAAGCTGTTCCCCTTCCCCAGGTAAGCAACTTTGCTTGGGGGGGGGGACGGGACAGGAGGCTAGCGTCGAAGCCTCCTTGTGGAAGTGAAAAGCAGGCTTCGCACCCGACTAGCGGTGGCGGGCGCCTCTCCCGCCACCACTCGCCGCGTGCAAAAGGCGTGCTTCAAAACTAAAGAGCGGGGGCCGGGCTTTGAAGGTCTTCCATTGTTGGCGCGGCTGGGGGAGGCGGAAGGCGCTCTAGTTGCGCGAAGGCCCCCGCGCCCCCACCCCCCCAGCCGCGCCAACAGGGAACGTTTCAAGGCCCAGCCTGGGCTCTTTAGTTGCCGGGCTGCCGGGCTGCTCTTGGCGCGAGCGATGGGCGGGCGGGGCTTCGCGCGAGGTGTGCGAAGCCGTCGGGTTGGAGCGGCGGCGAGGCCGGGGGCCCGTGACAGCAGCGAGCGGCGGGGATGAGCCGCATGGAGGCCCTGGCTTGCCTGGCGAGGTCGGTGGCGTCGCGAGAGAAAGCCGGCTGGAGTGGACACGCTCCGGGACGCTGTGCTGAGCGGCGTCAGCGTTCGGCGCCCGGCACAGCGCCCCGGAGCGTGTCCACCCCAGCCGGCCTTCTCTCGCGACGCCACCGACTTCGCCAGGCAAGCCAGGGCCTCCATGGGACGAGCGCATGGCTTACCGGCGAGGCCGGGGGCTGTGACAGCAGCGAGCGGCGGGGACGAGCCGCATGGAGGCCCTGGCTTGCCTGGCGAGGTCGGTGGCGTCGCGAGAGAAAGCCGGCTGGAGTGGACACGCTCCGGGACGCTGTGCTGAGCGGCGTCAGCGTTCGGCGCCCGGCACAGCGCCCCGGAGCGTGTCCACCCCAGCCAGCTTTCTCTCGCGACGCCACCGACTTCGCCAGGCAAGCCAGGGCCTCCATGGGACGAGCGCATGGCTTACCGGCGAGGCCGGGGGCTGTGACAGCAGCGAGCGGCGGGGACGAGCCGCATGGAGGCCCTGGCTTGCCTGGCGAGGTCGGTGGCGTCGCGAGAGAAAGCCGGCTGGAGTGGACACGCTCCGGGACGCTGTGCTGAGCGGCGTCAGCGTTCGGCACCCGGCACAGCGCCCCGGAGCGTGTCCACCCCAGCCGGCCTTCTCTCGCGACGCCACCGACTTCGCCAGGCAAGCCAGGGCCTCCATGGGACGAGCGCATGGCTTACCGGCGAGGCCGGGGGCTGTGACAGCAGCGAGCGGCGGGGACGAGGAGGCTGGACTGCCATCTATCAGAAATCCTTTAATGTTTCTCTTTTTTTTTTAATTGAAAAAGTTTTATTCACACAGATTTTCCCCCTTTTTACCCCCCCCCCCACATATAATATAAATCACATACAAATACTATACCCCCCCTCACCCCATCTTAAAATAAGTTTCTCATTCAGATATTATACCCCCTCGCCTCCCAGCAGACACAATATAAGTTTCTCTTAGTATATCAATATCCCATTAACACCATCTTCTAAGTTAATTAAAGATATAAAAAACATAATATAAATTTCTCTTTAAAAAAAAAAACCCTATCCCATTATTCCACTCTCTAAATTAATCATACATATATATTACACCACCCTCCACCCTAACCCTCCCCCACCTCCCATTCAAACCCACCCCCCTGACTTCCGCTATACACCACTCTAATAATTCCCAGCATCCCAAATATTATTTACTCTATTCACCTATCAATCAAAGCATTCTTACCTAAAGCTACATAGTACTTCCTAATCTGATATTTATTCTGTATATAATCAATCCATTAGAAACCTTATAACAAACTCAACATAAACACCCACACCTTTAACCTTATAGTTAAACATTAAAATACATAGAAAATAATAGAAATCCTTTAATGTTTCTCAACCTTGGCAACTTGAAGATGTCAGGACTTCAACGCATTTGCTGGCTGGGGAATTCTGGGAGTTGATGTCCGGACATCTTCAAGTTGCCAAGGTTGAGAAACATTGCCCTTCACCATTTCTGATAGATGGCAGTCCAGTCTCTTCTTGAAAGCTTCCAAGAATGAAGCTCCCACAACTTCTGAAGGTGGTAGATACCGGTCTTTCTTCTAATGACAGATCAGTCCTGCAGCATGGTGGCTAAGGGTAGCATTTTTTCTGCGATGGTTCCCAAATAATGGAACTCTTTTACAGGGGAAATATGGCAGGTGCCCATGCTATCAGCCTCACCTGGCTTGCTGCCTCCCTTCCTCCCTTCTCCCTCTAGTCCGATACATTTACCTGTGTCCTGTTGCCTCGTTGCCTGCCTGCCTGCTCCCTGCTGCATCCTTCATCAGAGAGCTGCTGATTCTGCCTCCTGGTAAGTGACCTGGTTTTTTTCCCTCTTTTATTGTTTTTAATGATTTTTTAAAGATTATTTTATTTATTGTGCATATAATTTTTTTAAATCGTTTTTCTTAACTATTGAATAGAGAGTTTTTAAAAATGGTTTACTTCAATTTATTGTGTGTGGGTTCCTTTTTTAAATTGTCTTAGACTATTTAAAAAAAGATTCTATGAAAAACAAATTAATATGAACCATTTTTAAAAATTCTATACTCAGTACTTTAAAATGTATTGATTAAAGAATTTTTTTAATGGTTCACTTCAATACATAGTGTTATTCTACCCTTAACATGGTTATATTTTAAATTATTACAAGGAATATCTTTAAATGGTTTCAGTATACATTATTGTTGATAGAATTGTGTTTGGTAGAATTGTGTCATTTTGTGGAATGCTTAATGGTTTTTAAGGATTTTTTTATTTGTAAAATATCTTTTTTAATTATTTTAGGGAATTTTTATTTTGTAACTGTTTATAAAAAAAGATTTTTTCAAGATATTTTATTCCTTTTTGCAAATGTTTTCTTTGAGATGCAATATGTTGCTTTTAAGTGGTTTATGTGTCTCAAAGTGGCTGCTTTTCTATGGGCTGCCAGGTTGGTGCAAGGCAGCTTTGCGAGAAAGAGTGTGCTTTACCCTGGTTGTCTAGGTAATTCTTAGGTGGTTGCTGGTTCTGTGAGCTTGTGTGTGCTTTATAATTTTCCCCGCAATGTCTTGATGGTTTTTATTCCAATGGCTTTGTCTCTCCTGTCCCTAAGGTTTGGGGGAAAAACTGGTTTCATTTTCAGTCTTTTGTGGGAGGGATTCTATTTTCTGGTGTTTTCCTGGCACTTGTCATGGTTTGCGTGGGTGTATTATGTCCTGCAGCAGTTGTACACGTTAATAATGATCAAGTACTACTAATATTTCCTTATACATTTTAGTGACCTTTCCTTACATAAATCTGCATTGCTTTGTTAATCTACCTATGAGATTCATTCTTGATCTAACTGCTTGGATGAAAGACTATATCTTTCCTGTTTGGTCATATCTTTCCTGTTTGGTCATATCTTTCCTGTTTGTTGGGGATCATCCTTCCTGAAAAGACTACATTGTTGGTTGTAAGCAGAGGTCCCTTCTGTTACCTGTAGTCCTCAGCTTACAACCACAATTGAGTCCAATATTGTTTTATTTCTGTTGCAGTTAGTATTATTTAACATAATGAAGAAGAAACAACAGAGTATGACCACTTTCTTCTCCAAAAAACCAAGAGTTGAGGAATCACCTGATCCACAACAGTCGCCAGCACCAGCACCACAAGCACGACCACTTCCACCACTTGAGGTTGGAGAAAGCAGCAAGTCCATCTCCTCCACTGAAGTTCCACAACTTCCGGACTGCTGGAAATTGCAGCAGTACAGACACTTCAAGGACAAGTATGATGGAATGGTAGTATCCAACAAGAAGTTGGGTTGTGAGTACTGTGCAAAACCCTTGTTCTCATTAGAGAAGGGTATTCATGTTTCCAAAGAGTGGAAGCATTTCCAGGTTGTGCCGGCAGGGACAAACAAGGAAACACAGCAAGCATCGCTCAGAAAAAAATTACAGCTACATTTTCAATCAAAAGCACACCTTATTTGCATGCAGACCAGTACGCAATGTGAGCAGGATGCTTTCACCAAATCCATAGATAAGTCAACTGACAGATATTTAGCCAGTACTTGCACAATATTTTCTACTGTTTATGATCTGGCGCAAAGATGTAACCCATTCTCAGACATCGAAGCGCAGGTAAATCTGCTGAAAACAATTGGAAAGGATGTGGGAGTTGGCTTGCATTCACGGAGATCTGCGGTGAAAATAATTGAATTCATTGCAAATGACGTAAAAACCACTGTATTCTCTGAGATTATTGCAAAGGATCTAAAGGTGTGCCTAATAATCGATGAAGCCTCAACAATTTCAACTAAAGCAGTGCTGATAGTTTTTGTTAGAGTTGAGCATCAAGCATACCCAACAAATATTTTCGTTGAGCTCTTGGAATTAGAGAAACAAGATGCGGAGACCATATTTTCTGCAGCAATGGAAAGCTTGCATAGAGTTGGGTTTACCACCAAATATCTACAGAAGAATTTAATTGCTTTCTGCTCCGATGGTGCCAACGTTATGCTTGGAAGAAAATCTGGAGTCAGTGCCAGAATAGCTCGAGACTTCCCAAACATTGTAATCTGGCACTGCTTGAACCACCGCCTCCAACTTGTGCTGGATGATGCAATAAGAGAAATAAAGCAAGTCAACCACTTCAAGATCTTCCTTGATAGAATATACAGCATTTTCCAGAGGTCCGTCCCCAGCCAGCAACAGCTTTTCCAAATCTCTAAACAATTGGGCAATGGCGTTATGAAGATTGGCAGAGTTTTGGGACCAAGATGGGCTGCCTGTAGTTTAAGGACAACCATAGCTGTGTGGCGTAATTATCTAGCGCTACATCAGTTTTTTCTGGGTAATGAAAGCTTTCCAGGCATGGCTTCCCGATTTGAAAATCTTAATTTTTTGAAGGATCTAGTCCTCATGATTGATATCCTAAGTGAGATTTCTCTTCTATCAAATACCCTGCAGGGGAGAGAGACATGCATCATCAGGGCTGAAAAGTTAGTAGTGCGAACAATTAAAGCTTTTGAAGCACTTAGACATAAAAAGGGCAAATATGAAACAAAACTTGTTGAAATGCTAAAAACACAAGTCTTCAAAAACCTAAATTTAACTCCAAATCAACGATTTGTTGCCCTTCCACGTGACAAGCTTCTGTCAAGCATCATCACCAATTTGAAGAAAAGGCTGATGGATTGTGATCATCTAAAAACAGGTAGCCTATTGCCAGCTGCAAACAAGTTACACTTTATCACATATTTGGAGCCAGATTACTGGAAAATTGAAGATGTAGTTGTTCCATGGTCTGAGGCAGAGACAGCCTTGCTTGCATTTGAGAACATTTTTAATTACAAAATTAATTTCAGCGACTACAGAGATTTTTTGGACAATGTCCTAAAAAATCCAGACAATTATAAAATTCCTGACAGTATCAAAAAAGCTAGAGCTATTGTCAGGACAATTGCTATTAGTTCAGCAGAGGCGGAAAGGGGGTTCTCAATAATGAACCTCACATGTACAGACCTAAGAACCCGCCTAACTATTCCAAACATGAGTAATGTGATGGTGATATGTATTGATGGCATGCCTGTTAAGGAATGGGACCCAACGACTACAGTGAAAGAGTGGCTCAGATCGCACCACCACACAGCTGATGATGCACGAGTAAAGAAAAGAAAAGCTCCAGATGAAGAATCTGAAAGCCGGAAAATATTGTGGGAATATCAACATTCAAGAAGAAGAAAGCAATAACACAAGTAAGTACTTGCGTGTATCTCTTTCATTGTGTTATTCTTATTTAAGGTGTAAATGCAGGCAATTAAAGCCTTGCTTTTTGTGTCTCTCCTTTGCGCAGGTTATGGAAGCCCTGTGATACGGTGGTGTGCAGAAGACCGGCAAGCCAAAGATCCTTCCTCTGTAAGTAGCTGTCTTCCCTGCTGGGTGTGCTACGTGCTGGGTTCATCCTTGCTCGACATAGTAAAGTGCAGGCAATTAAAGCCTTGCTTTCTGTGTCTCTCCTTTGCGCAGGTTATGGAAGCCCTGTGATACGGTGGTGTGCAGAAGACCGGCAAGCCAAAGATCCTTCCTCTGTAAGTAGCTGTCTTCCCTGCTGGGTGTGCTACGTGCTGGGTTCATCCTTGCTCGACATAGTAAAGTGCAGGCAATTAAAGCCTTGCTTTCTGTGTCTCTCCTTTGCGCAGGTTATGGAAGCCCTGTGATACGGTGGTGTGCAGAAGACCGGCAAGCCAAAGATCCTTCCTCTGTAAGTAGCTGTCTTCCCTGCTGGGTGTGCTACGTGCTGGGTTCATCCTTGCTCGACATAGTAAAGTGCAGGCAATTAAAGCCTTGCTTTCTGTGTCTCTCCTTTGCGCAGGTTATGGAAGCCCTGTGATACGGTGGTGTGCAGAAGACCGGCAAGCCAAAGATCCTTCCTCTGTAAGTAGCTGTCTTCCCTGCTGGGTGTGCTACGTGCTGGGTTCATCCTTGCTCGACATAGTAAAGTGCAGGCAATTAAAGCCTTGCTTTCTGTGTCTCTCCTTTGCGCAGGTTATGGAAGCCCTGTGATACGGTGGTGTGCAGAAGACCGGCAAGCCAAAGATCCTTCCTCTGTAAGTAGCTGTCTTCCCTGCTGGGTGTGCTACATGCTGGGTTCATCCTTGCTCGACATAGTAAAGTGCAGGCAATTAAAGCCTTGCTTTCTGTGTCTCTCCTTTGCGCAGGTTATTGGAGCAAGGTGGTGAGTTGCTGGTGCAGAAGACGCAAAAAAGGACAGTAATTTTCCTTTTCTATTTTGTGTGCTTGTTTCATCCTAATGCAGTGCAGGCAATTAAAGCCTTGCTTTCTGTGTCTCTCCTTTGCGCAGGTTATTGGAGCAAGGTGGTGAGTTGCTGGTGCAGAAGACGCAAAAAAGGACAGTAATTTTCCTTTTCTATTATTTTGTGTGCTTGTTTCATCCTAATGCAGTGCAGGCAATTAAAGCCTTGCTTTCTGTGTCTCTCCTTTGCGCAGGTTATTGAAGTAAGATGGTGAGTTGCTGGTGCAGAAGACCAGCAAGGCAGTAATCTTTCCTATGTGAGTAGCTGTCTTTATTGTTTGGTGTGCTGGTTTCATCCTAATGCAGTGCATGCAATGGAAGATTTTATTTCTGTGTCTCTTCTTTGTGCAGGCCATTCATTGGAGTAAGTGATACTGAAGACTGGCAAGAACAGTTATCTTCCTTCTGTAAGTAATTCTTTTTTTTTTTGTACTTATTTTAAACATATTGTAGTTCATCCATTGGGGCAAAGTATTCAGTGACATCGTCTTGGCCTCTCCCACCCGGTCACATGGCTGGCAAGCCACTCCCACCCAGTCACATGGCCGGCAAGCCACTCCCACCGGTCACATGGCCGGCAAGCCACTCCCACCGGTCACATGGCCGGCAAGCCACTCCCACCGGTCACATGGCCGGCAAGCCACTCCCACCGGTCACATGGCCAGCAAGCCACTCCCACCGGTCACATGGCCGGCAAGCCACTCCCACCGGTCACATGGCCGGCAAGCCACTCCCACCGGTCACATGGCCGGCAAGCCACTCCCACCGGTCACATGGCCGGCAAGCCACTCCCACCCGGTCACATGGCCAGCAAGCCACAGAACCTGTTCCAAAAATTTTGAAACCCACCCCTGCTTTGAAGGCTATTATAATTGCAAAGCTCATAGATTTATACCAGTGGTGGAATTCAATTTTTTTTACTACTGGTTCTGTGGGCATGGCTTTGTGGGCAAGGGAAGGATATTACAAAATCTCCATTCCCACCCCACTCTGGAGACAGCCAGAGGTGGTATTTGCCGGTTTTCCAAGCTACTCAAAATTTCCACTATCGGTTCTTCAGAATCTGCTGAATTTCACCCCTGCTTTATACCAAATTGAGCTATAGTTCTATGTTACAGATGTCCAAGATTTCAAAAAGACATTTTCCCAACCTTACCTTGAGATCCCAGGGATTGGATCTGGGACTGCAAAGTAATGCCCTAAGCAACTGAGCTTCATCCCTTCAACAAAATGATATCAAAGGTAAAGTCTTCTTTGAGTTCAAACACTATCCAAGCATCCCCAAAGTCTGAGATCAAATGAGATTGGCTAAGATTGCCACCTGCCATGAAGAAAAAAATGATATTACTTTATTATTAAAATATTTGCAAACATCATATACTTTAATTTATTAGTGTGGTTGGTAATGCATTTCTACTGCATTTTAAGAAACAGGAATCTGTCTTAAGTATTCCAGGGGGAAAAAAAAGTCAATATATGTGCGAATTAATATGTGCTGACTGACAAATATGAATAATCATTAGGAATTGTACACTCTGATTTGAAGGAAAGGAAATTTGTGCATACTGAGCGCATCAAATGTGCACAATCCCCAGTTTATAAGCATCTGAATTTATATTAACACTGCGGATTGGTATGGGGAAGGCAGGATGAAAAAATCAAATCTGCAGGTGCTGAAAGAATCCTAATCACAAAGATATGAGCTTCTATGTGCCATTATGATGCACACTGAACTCTGGAACAGGGTGGCTGATTTTTATTTGTTATAAGGCGTTCTTTATTTGGCGTCTTTCTCTCTTGTCCTACTTGTCCTACAGAGGGTGCCACAAAGAAGAGGGAGTCAAACTTTTCTCCAAGACACCTGGGGCAGGACAAGGAGCAATGGGTGGAAACTAACCAAGGAGAGAAGCAACTTAGAACTAAGGAGAAATTTCCTAACAGTAAGAACAATTAACCTCTGGAACAGCTTGCCTCCAGCAGTTGTGAATGCCCCAACCCTGGAAGTCTTTAAAAAGATGTTAGACAGCCATTTGTCTGAAATGGTATAAGATTCCTGCCCATGCAGGGGGTTGGACTAGAAGACCTACAAGGTCCCTTCCAACTCTGCTATTGTATTATTGTAACTTGTAGTTTTCAAATATCAGCAAATTAAAATTTACAATATAAAGTGCCAGTAAGCAGGATAGAACTTAATAGAAAAGTAGGCAAAAAGATTTTATGTGAACAGTTTGCTTTGCTAGATTATGAAAATCTGTGCGATGTGTAGGAACAATGAAGGCTACACACAGTTTCTTTTTGATTCAAGAACATATGAACCACATATACAAAGTATTGGGCACTGAAAAAATGAAATGTATATTTCTGAGTTAGGATTGATTGAACGTGCATTTTAAGCTATTCACTGTTTAACAGAATTCAAATTTTGGAAACTACACATTTATTTCTCAGATATTTTTTAAAAACAGAACAGCTTCAGTGTCTGTATTTTTAGTCAAGCTTTTCCCCCCCTTAGGCACACACCTATTCACATAGTCTTTGACTTATGACTTTAACGATGCCTAGAATGTTTTCATAACTCATGGCAGTCATAAATCGAGGCATCCACATCACTGGAACTGATTTTAAGACTTTTTTGTGGTGGTCATTAAGCAAATGAGGTGGATGTTAAGTGAATGTGGCAGTGGTTAAGTGAATCCATAAATATTGTAAATTATGGCCATGGGACTGCAGAATGCTGCACCAGCTGAGTAGGTTGCCAAGCATCCAAAATGCAGTTGTGTGACCATGTGTGTTTGCGTGTATGGGCATGTGGCCATTGGAGCTTCGGAACCAAGTCATAATAGCTTTGTGAATTTTGAATGGTCGCCGAACTACCAGTCATTAAGTGAGGGCTACCAGTACATAGGAGACATGATGGCTCAGTGGTTAAAGATGCTGAGCTTATCACATGGAGATTGGCAGCCTGAGTTTGAGACCTGAGCTCTGTGTAACAGTTTTAGCTCCATTACTTGCCCCAGCTCCTGCCTACTTAGCAGTTCAAAATCATGCAAATGCGAATAGATTAATAGGTACCACTTTGGTGGGAAGGTATTGTCCACCTTTGGCCAGGTTGGCCATATGACCACGGAAATTGTCTTTGGACAATGCTGGCTCCCTCAGCCAGAAACAGAGATGAGCACTGTGCCCTAGAATCAGACATGACTGAAAAGGGAAACCTTTACCTGTACATGCAGAAAACAATGTTTTTGTACATCCAGAATAATATCCCCGACTTAATTTAGGATGTTGTGATTACAGTACCTTGCTTGGAACTTATTGAAAGTGAATGAACGACCTCAGTTTAGATACTAATGGATTAAGCTTGCTGGTGTTAATTTGAATTTTTCTGGTTGTCAATGTTTTTTCCCAGTGTTTTGAGTTTCATCACAGACACTAAAATGGATGGAGTACGTGTCTGTGTGGCAAAACACATTATTCCCGTAAAACCTTTTCAAGCTCCTGCACAGAATAAACACTCTGAATCTATCAGCCCTCCTTTCTTTGGTGACTTCATCAAAAGGTTTTTAGTATCTGATCTGATCACAAGCCAAGACTCTAGTCTTAAAAGGTTGCCCACTACAACAGGGTGTTTTGTGTGCCAGATCTTTTTGCATTAAATCTTTCTTATATTTAAGGTCATGCACTTGATGTTCTCCTGAATTTACTCTTTTTTACGACTCACATCTGTATGTTATTGTACTTCAGTATAAACTGGTCAACAAAATTTATTCAGTATAGAAACTAAAAAGAGAGAAGTTTGTTTTCTAATGCAACATTCAGGAAAACAAAACATCCCGTTCTAAACCTACCATTTATTTCCAGAGAGTTTCAAGTACATTAATGAGATCTGAATCATGAATTTATTATACTTTATTATACACAAGCCAATAATCCGGCGTTGCCTAGGTATTTATTATAAGGGGAAATGTCAGGACCAAACGTAATTTCTAATGTTGGATTTTCCCCCTTACCAGAGGGAGCCCCCCTGTGGAGTACTCTGTAGTAGTTATCATGGCTACTGCACTGTGCTGCACAGTAGAAGCCATTTTAAGGCACAAGAGTTTGTATCTTAATAGAACACACACATTCCAAGGGGTTATAGGGGTATCTTACCACCACCATATTTATTTCCAGAGAGAAAGTCAACTGTGTACCAAATTAGTTGAAACTGCTTGAGGCATTCCAGAGTTATACTGGAACACACACACACACACACACACACACACACACACACACACATTTTATATATATAGATTTTCCCACCAAACCCTCAGGACTAAGGCAGGGGTCCCCAACCCCCGGTCCGCGGCCCAGTGCCGGGCCGCGGCTTCATAGGAACCGGGCCGCAGGACCGGCGAGGAGGAGGAAGTAGCCCCCTGGGCAGAGGATGGCTGAGCACGCCTCCACCGACGGCCACCGCGGCTTACTGCACTTTCCGGAGCTTCCTGGAGGGGCCGGTATGTCGGCTGGGGAGGTTATCCCACAGCGGGCGGGCGAAGGACCCAAGCTGCGGCTACCTTAAGGTGCCGCCAAAGCCATCCGGGCGCCGCCTCCCTTCCAGCCCCGTGCGGCGCCCGGACGGAGCTCGGGTCCTTCGCCCGCCCGCTGCGGGATAACCTCCGCAGCCGACATGCTGACTCCTCTGCTGCTTCTCCTGGGGGGGAGGGAGAGAATGACAGACACACAGAGAGGCAGACTTAGAGAGACAGAAAGAGAGAGGGCGGGGGGAAACAGACACACACACACACAGAGTGACAGAGATGGGTGGAGGTTGGAGAGAGACAGATACAGAGGGAGAGAGACAAAAAAACAGAAAGAGAAAGAAAGAAAAATAGAAAAAGAAAGATGAATGGAGGGTGGGAGGGAGGGAGTGAAGGAAAGAAGGAGGAGGGAGGAGGAAGGGGTGAAAGAAGGAAGGAATGAAAGGAAGGAAAGAAAGTAAGAAAAAGAAAGAGGGATGGAGGGTAGGAGGAAGGGAAGGAAAGAAGGGAGGAAGGGGGAAGGAGGCAATGGAAGGAAGGAAAGGAAAGGAAAGGAAAGGAAAGGAAGAAATCTATTTTCCTATTTCCTTCCACCTCAAGCTACCTGTTTGGTTAACCAGGTTAAAGATCTATTTTTCTCCCAGTGGTTATTTCAAAGGAATCACATCATTTCCTGGATTCAAACCAGCATCCCAAGTAGTCATGGGCTGCCTTTATATATAACGAGTGCCCATAAATCCATTTTTACCATCTTCAGAAGACCAAAGACCAGCCAGAAATGGAAGAAAGAAAGAAAGAAAGAAAGAAAGAAAGAAAGAAAGAAAGAAAGAAAGAAAGAAAGAAAGAAAGAAAGAAAGAACTTAGGACCACAATTGAGCCCAAAATTTTGGTTGCTAAGCAAGACTGTTAAGTGAGTTTCACCACATTTTCCAAGTTGGCCATGCCCACCAGGTCACATGACAAAACAAAACAGGCCACACCTTTTGGCTCGCAAAAGAAATTTCAGCAGTGGTACTGTTGATATTTGGCTCTATTGACTAATAAGTTTTCTCACTACTGCCCTAGATGGCCAAGTGAGCCAACCCCCCCCCCCCACGTGCGCATGCGCTGCCTGTTCCCCCTCCCCCCTCTTCCTCTAGGCCATCCGGTCCACAGAATTTTCTTTAAAATGAAACCGGTCCCTGGTGCAAAAAAGGTTGGGGACCCCTGGACTAAGGGAACTCACATTAATAGTCACTGATATTTTCTCTGCTTCATCTTTCAGTTCTTTCAGCCTATTTTCCAGTACAAATATTCAGAGCTTACAACAGTACACATGGACAACTACTTCACTTCTTCAAAAAAATCATATATATTGATATATAACTACCAAGCTGGAAAAAATATTTTTCTAAGAAGTTATATAGGAAATCTGAAAATAAAGTTTATTTACTACATACCCTTAAGTGGGTATCTATTGGGAAAAAACCTGTTGGTATATAGCATCTGTATGTCGAAAAACACATAAAATGTACTATGCCCAAATCAGGTGGCAGCATCTAGCTGACTTTGGCTGAACTTAGGAGACCACCAGAAAATGTTTCCATCTAGAAGTTGAAAAACTACCTCAGAAGGCAACAGCAGACCTTTATCTGCATTGCTGATAGTAAAACTACATGGACAAGTCCATAAAATTATCTATATAAATAAAAATGTAATTATGAGTTTGTTCAAAACCGCTAATGTCAGAAACTACTGCACCAATCACCACCAAATTTTCACACAACGTTCCTTACAAGTGCAGCACCAATGATACGTACAGATTGTGTGGATGGCACACCGGTGTCAGGTACACGCCACACAAATGTAAAACTGCAGCTCTTCTGTGTGTTTCCCTCATTCGCTCACTCGCCCCCCTCCCCTTCACGGCCCCTCCCACCTGGACGCTTTTCAGCTCACGTCACTTGCACAAGCGGTGGAGCGGTCTGCGCCATATCTGCGATGGTTGCCTCCTCAGTGGCCTCTCTCTCCTATGCTGCCACCACCCGCACTGCCAACTCCCCCTCTGACTCGGCAGCAGCCTTTCTCTCCTCCGCCTGCGCTGCCAACGCCGCCCCTGCCAAGGCCGCTGCCAAGTCAGTGGCTTCTCTCTCCTCCTCCGCCGCTGCCAACTCCCTCCCGCCAAGGCCGCTGCCAAGTCAGCGGCCTCTCTCTCCTCTCTCTCTAGGTAGGTAGGTAGATAGGTAGGTAGAGGGATAGAGAGAGAGAGGGAGAAATACAGTAGGTAGGTAGGTAGGTAGGTAGGTAGGTAAGTAGGTAGGGGGATAGAGAGAGGGGGGGGAGAAATACAGTAGGTAGGTAGGTTGAGGGATAGAGAGAGAGGGAGAAATACAGTAGGTAGGTAGTAAGGTAGGTTGGGGGATAGAGAGAGACGGAGAAGTACGGTAGGTAGGTAGGTAGGTAAGTAGAGGGATACAGAAGGAGAGGGAGAAATACAGTAGGTAGATAGGTAGGTAGGTGGATAGAGAGGGAGAGAGAGAAATACATTAGGTAGGTAGGTAGGTAGGTAGGTAGGTAGGTAGGTAGGTAGGTAGGTAGGTAGGTAGAGGGATAGAGGGAGAAATACAGTAGGTAGGTAGGTTTAACCAGACTGGGCCATAACAACACGTGGCCGGGATAGCTAATTAGAAAATAAGGATAACTTTCCTATAGTTTTCTGAAGTTGGTTATTATATACAAAATTCATCATGGACAATTGATGAATAATAGTGTTTGGGGTGATTTTGATCAGGATCATAACTGAAGCTGAAAGGGTTTATCTCAGGGGTGAAATTTAGCAGGTTCTGACAGGTTCTGGAGAACCGGTAGCGAAAATTTTGAGTATTTCAGAGAACTGGCAAATACTGGCTGGCCTCAGAGTGGGATGGGAATGGAGATTTTGCAGTATCCTTCCCCTGTCAAGCCCACCAACCCATGCCCACATAATCAGTAATAAAAAACATGAATTTCACCACTGGTTTATCATCCTGTTTCATGCAGATCTGATGAATATTAGGATATCCACATCTAATATCAACACTAAAAATGATATATGAAATTGCTGCTTATGTAAAACACATTTTTGTGATACAGTAATTGCTCTAAGGAGGTGGGATATCAACTTGATGATCTTAATTTCATGACCCATTGACATTGTTCACATTGAATGCTAATCATTAACATCTGCTGCTCTGTTGTGTGTGTGAACATGGTTTAACAAACCATGATTTTAAAAGCCCTAATTTAGTACTTTAGTCTTTCCCTCACCTTTTATGCTGTTCCAGCTTCCACAGGAGCTTACACTGTTTGTAATAACTCAGTGAGAATATCAACAAATCCATTAATCCATTCTGATTTCCTTGTTGGGATCAAAAAGTTGAATCGAAGAGCAGCAGCTGCTGCCTTAGGAGCCTATAGGATCTATTATGCTGAACAAGAGGTTAATTAATGGACAATGAGGCTGTATCCCATTGATCTCTGGGAGATGCTTAAAGGACTACAGCATGTGACATTCCAAAAACTTTGATGCATAGAGGGAGGCAAAGAAGTTTCTTCTATGCAGTCAGGAATTCTTGTAGAGTCTGCTAGCAGAAGGAACACAAGACTTTGAGATTGGACGACATACATTCTTCTAAACTGGAAGGTAAAATGCTGTAAATAATTTCATTTAGTCTCCTTTAGCTGCATGAAAATTCTTATCACTATATAGATATTTAGCAACTTGCATTTCAAAGTGAAATAAATTTGTTGGCTATTATTTCAATACAAGTATGTATGTGCTTATCCATGGTGAACTAACTATGGTTTGCTCAGTTTTAGGGATTCTACAATGTTCTAAAACAAATTATACCCATGGGCCACATACATGGTTCAATGTGAACATGAACTAGGCCTATATTTTAGCATCACAGCCACACCAGTTTGAGGCTAAATTTTATACAGTCCCTTAAATAAAAATTTAATGAAAGGCAGATACCATAAATTATTGTAAACTTAATGGGGCAGAGAATTTAGCAGGAAGTAGTAGTAGTATTTTGACACTGGTGAAATGTTTAAAAGACTCTAGGAAGTATTTATTTGATAATAGCAGTCCAGGGGTCTTATAGTTAAGCATTGGATGTAATGAAATTAATTATATAGATGAAGGTTTAGTCAAGGTTATGTAACAGAGATAGTATACTAGGTAACCTCCAAAAGCAATATTTCATCAACATAAATTGAAATACATTGCTCTCTACTCTTTTTGTTCAAGGGAATTATGAAAAGCTTTAAAAGAAGCATTTTTTCAGTGCATTTTCCAATGTCAGCGGGTGGTAATGCAAAGCAGTTTGTGATGCATTTAATCAGAGAACAATCTCTGATAAAAAAGTAAGGTGCTTATATCAATATGTTGATGCATCTGACTCCAATATTTCCTTCTTTTTCTCTGCATTTTTATTTAAAAGTTTGTCTTATATAGGTATTATTCTATTGTAGACTGATATTGTAAAATATCAGAAGTTTTCTTAAGGCAACAGTACTTTCTTTGGGAATCCATGGTCTAAGATATGCAAACTGCATAAATTACTAGGTGTTGGCAAAGTGTTGTGACTTTTCTGTGTCTCTTTGTTGCCATCTATGGCTCATGCAGAAACCCGAAAATAGTAGCCCTCACCATGGAGAATTTAATATTAAGAGGAGAACTTGGAAATACAAGTTGCCATTTCTAGCAACAAAACCTATTCATCAATAATAATAATAATAATAATAATAATAATAATAATAATAATAATAATAATAATAATAATAATAGTAATAATGTATCAACAATTAGCACCAGTCAATAGTATTTGTAATATGCATTTTTAAATGTTCAGTTGGCTGAGTTTTATGTTTTAAGAATAAAGTAAATAATAATAATAATAACAACAACAATAATAATAATAGTTATTATTATTATTATCTATTAATATTATTATTATTAAACCTGGGCTATACCTGTGGTTCGATACTCTGCAGGAATAATTGACTGGACCCAGATGGAGTTGGACAATTTGGACAGAAAAACAAGGAAGCTTATGACAATGAATCATGCTTTGCACCCTAAAAGTGATGTTGACCGATTATATCTACCAAGAGAAGAGGGTGGTCGAGGACTCCTACAAGTAAAGCAAACTGTGGAAGGAGAAAGACACAGTTTGAATGATTACATCCAGAAAAGTGAAGAATCAATGATTCAGGAAGTAAATAAAGGAGTCCTTTTGAAGACAACTTAGTCAAAAGCTGAATATAAGAAGTAATTGAGAAACAAGCTGAAAATTGGAAAAGCAAAGCTATGCATAGCCAATACTTGAAAAGTATTGAAGGCAAAGCTAACTTGGAACTGGTTAAGATCGGGAGTACTAAAAAAAGAAACAAAAGGCTTTATTTTGGCATCTCAAGAACAAGTCTTAACCACAAACTGCATGAAGGCAAAAATTCAACATATTACCACCAACAGCAAATGTCGCCTCTGTAATGAGAAAGATGAGACAGTCAACCATCTGATCAGTGGGTGCAGCAAAAATTCACAAACTGACTACCTACAATGCCATGACTGTGTTGCTAAGATCATTCACTGGAAATTGTGCCAGAAGTTTAGATTTGTGTACAGCAAAAATCACTGGGAACATCAGGTTGAGAAAGTTTTAGAGAATGAGAAAGTCAAGATCTTGTGGGACTTCAGAATTCAGACTGACAGGCACTTGTCCTACAACACACCCGATATAACAATAGTTGAAAAGAAAAAAGAATGGTTCGTTGACATTGCAATGCCTGGTGATGCACGAATTGAAAATAAGCAGCAAGAAAAAAATCACAAAATACCGGGACATGCAAATTGAAGTTGAGCGACTGTGGAGGAAGAAGTTGTGTGTTGTCCCGATTGTGATTGGAGCCCTTGGAGCAATACCTAGGGGGCTGCTTCGCTATGTAGAGGTTCTAGGTTTGCCGGACTTGAGCATTCTGACTCTACAAAGGGCCACCCTGCTTGGAACAGCTTCTATCCTCCGATGTTACCTTAACAGTTCCTAGGTCCTTGGTTAGGACTGTTGAGTTCCTAGGTCCTTGGTTAGGACTGTTGAGCTGTTGAGCTACCAACCAGCCCCAAAGGCTGTGAATCTCACCAAAGATTAACCACAGAAGAATAATAATAATAATAATAATAATAATAATAATAATAATAATAATAATAATAATAATAATAATAATAACAACAACAACAACAACAACAATAACAATAATACAACATCAAGAGGAAGAGGTAACAAAAGTAGAGGTCTAACCCTGATACACTGATTATTTTAATCCATGATGTGAACTATATATTATCTCTAGCACCTGGCTACCCTTTGCTTATTCTCTTTTCTCTTTACTCTCATGCCTTCCCCATTATTTTTGGTTTGTTTCCATTATCTTTTTCAAACTTGTTTTCCTAGCCCACTATCTTGTTTTCCTGTACAGGTAGTCCCTGATTTATAACCACAATTGGAGCTGGAATTTCTGTTGCTAAGTAAGGTGGTTAAGGGGATTGCGCCTGATTTTGCGATCTTTTTATTTGAATCACTGCAATTGTTAAGTGAACCATGAGGTTGTTAAGAGAATCTGACTTTCCTCATGTATTTGGCTGGAACTCTCATAAATACATGTTGATTGCCAAAAGTGCAATTTTTACCGCATGCCTTTGAGGATGCTCTATGGTTTTAGTCATTTTTTTCAATGCAGCTACAGCTTTGAATGCTCACTAAACAAATAGTTGTAAGTCAAGGACGACCTAAATTCTCACTTTCCTATTTCTTTATTTTCTAGGAGCATATTTCATCTAATCAATTTGTCCTTCTCTGCGATAGGCTCAACTTTACACATTATGCTACACCATAAAATGATTAGGTTTTACTTTGTATGTAGTGATATCTCAGCTATTCCGATTTGAAATTATGTGTCAGGCTCCCATTAACACCCCTAACGAAAGAAGACTGTGAGGCTTGAGGTTCCTCAAAGTTCCATTTTATTAGAGATGTCACATTGGCACATCTGGGAAAGCCTGAATCTGAAAGTTTCCAGGTTTTCCCCACCCAATTGAAAGACCAAGACCCTGCCCCAACACTCACATGTCCATCACATGGTCCAAGCAGGCACCGTCCCAACTGGAAATGCCTCCCAGTCACATCACTCCAGGTGCAGGGCAAGACATCTTTGATTCTTTGAGAAAGGAATGTTATTTTTATCTATTCCACTCCATATAATCCCATCTCCCAATTTCCCACAGTATTAAATATGGCATTCTGAAGGCCCAATGCAAAAGATGGCTTCCAGGCCTTACATTATGGTTTGTGGCTTAAAGTGTGGCTTGAACACAGCCATTATGGCTAATTCAATGAATCATAATTTAAAAAAAAATGTTTTAGTACTAGGTATAAAATCAACCAATGCCCATCTCAGGAACACAGAAAATTTGTTTACTTATACTTTTATATGTCAGCATCTCTTTATCAAAAGCCTCTGGCTGGCTTACAATGCCATAAATAGCAAATAGCAAGGTATAACCTTAATGCTAATGTCAGCCCTCCCAGGTAAAGTAGACACGAAACACCATTAAATAAGCTAATTCTACTTTATTGTAAAAGTAGATTAACAGAATATTGCAAGTCTGAAAATACACACTTCCTGTTGACACTTTGAACCACCTGATCAATTAGGGCAGGTCCTTCCTATCTGATAAGCCACTCTTCCCTTCTTTCTGATAATTTCTTAGGCAGCATCTGTTCCCCTCACCCCTCATAGTAATTCTCATATACCATTACATCTAATTCAAATCCTGCCAATTTGTAAGGGTTAATTGCTTAACCATTGTGACAGAAATACCAGGTTCACACATGTGATTAATTTACACTGTTGTATGTAAGTACCAAGCCACTTTGATTGTATAGTTTATGGCTTCCATGCTAATCAATCGCCGCCCCGAGTCCCTTTGTGGTGAGATGGGTGTGGGTTACAAATGTGAATAATAATAATAATAATAATAATAATAATAATAATAATAATAATAATAATAATAATAATAATAATAATAATAATAATAATAATCTAGTTAATTATGATTTAACTGAAAAAATTGACCTCATGGCCCAGATATTTTATTCGCTTTGAAACTAGAGATACCTAACACCACATGAGTAAAGGCAAAAAGTAGTTTGATAGCTGATCTAGATTGACTGAACTACTAAGTTAAGACGTACCTTACTGATTTTTCATAACCATTGTCTGAGGCTGGCTCCTAGGCTAATGCTACTTGTCTTTTACTATATCTTCTGCTCAGATTTGAAGGAATATTTGAGGGGCTGCCACAAGGGAAGCCAACCTATTTTCCAAAAGATCTGAAGGCAATGGATGGAAACTAATCAAGGAGAAAATAACCTAGAACCTAGAAATAAGAAAAGGTTGCATGATAGTTAGAACAATTAATTAATAAGTAGAAAGGTTTGCCTTCAGAAGTTGTAGGTGCTTCATCACTGGAGGTTTTTAAGAAGAGATTGGACAGTTATTTGTCTGAAATGTTATAGGATCTCCTGCTTGAGCAAGGGGTTGTACTAGAAGACCTCCAAGGTCCCTTCCAACTCTCTTACTCTGTTATATAATTTATTGTTCCCCATTTTCAAAGTTAATTGGCTGCCAACCCTGGGTCAGAACATCTACTAAGTGAATCACTCCATTTGTTAAACTTGTAACATGATTGTTAAGTGAATCTGGCTTCTCATTGATTTTGTTTGTCAGGAAGTTGCAAAAGGTGATTACACGACCCCCAAAATATTGCAACTGTCATGAGTCAGTTGCCAAATGTCTGAATTTTGATACATGACCGTGGGGATGCTGCAATGGTCATAAGAGTGAAAAACCGTCATAAGTCACTTTTTTTCAGTGCCGTTGAAACTTCGCACTAAATGAACTGTTGTAAGTCAAAGACTACCTGCAAGCTGTCTCAATGAATCAGTTGACCTTGTCCAGGATTACTAGAGAGCCTCTTGTAACTATATCTAGAGACCTTAGGTATACCGAAAAATAGATTTGTCACTGAAATATGGCAAGTCACCATTCTTTCTATGGCAGGCATGAAATCCACTTACCTTTGCTACCAGTTCGGAACCAGGAGCGTGCGCGCAGGAGCGGCGCTTCTGTGCATGCACAGAACCTTATGCACATGTGCAGGGTGTTAGTGATGATGCCTAGGCAGGTGGGCAGAGCCTCTCACTGCCGCCACTACCAGTTTGCCCAAACCAGGACGAACCGGCAGAATACCACCTGTTCTATGGGTCTTGAGATATACCATATTTTTGGAGTATAAGACGCACCCAGGTTTTGTAGGTAGAGAGAGAGAGGGAGAGAGAGAGAGAGAGAGAAATACAATAGGTAGGTAGGGAGACAGAGTGTGTAGTTAGGTAGGTAGGTAGATAAAGAGATAGGGGGAGAGAGAGAGAGTGAGAGAAATACAGTAGGTAGGTAAGTAGGGACAGAGTATGTGTAGATAGATAAGTAGGTAGAGGGACACAGAGAGAGAAATAGAGAGCGAGCGAGAAGTACAGTAGATAGATAGGGAGAGAGTAGGTAGATAGGTAGATAGAGGGGAGAGAGAAATACAGTAGGTAGGTAGGGAGAGATAGCGTGTAAGGTAGATAGAGGGATAGAGAGAGAAAAATAAGAGAAATAGAGTGAGACAGAGAAATATAGTAGCTAGGTAGGGAGAGAGTAGGTAGGTAGGTAGGTAGGTAGGTAGGTAGGTAGGTAGGTAGGTAGATGTTTCCAGGTGTATTTACCCATGTGCTGGAGAAGGAAATCACTGACCACCTTTGGAACAAATCTTTGTTTCTGCAAGCACGGTACTTGACCAACGTAATTCTCATCAGCCACTCTAACTAAACAGCTTTCAAAAGGAAAAAAAGCACCTTTTTTGCACTGTGCAAACCTCCCCCAAATGGCCCGTTTTTCGTGAAAATGGGCCCGTTATTTTTCAAATAAAAGGCATGAAGAAGCCTTGGGGGAGCTTGCAGAGTGCTCCTGGGGGGGCTCAAAATGAGGAAAAACGGCCTATTTTTTGTGTGAAAACGGGCCATTTTTTGGTCAAAAAATAGCATGCATAGCCTTATGGAGGCTTATAAAGTGCTGCTGGGGGCTGGGAGGGCAAAAACGCCCTGTTTTTTGCTCATTTCTGCCCTCCCCAGCCCCCAGGAGCTTTCTGGAAGCCTCCATAAGGGTATGAGCGCAGCCGTTTTGGTGAAGGGGCGGGGTTTCAGGAGGCAAAAAAATGCTGTATTCGATGTATAAGACGCACGCAGATTTTCAGCCTCTTTTTAGAGGGAAAAAAGGTGCGTCTTATACTCTGAAAAATATAGTAGTTGAACTAGTTGCAGTCAAAATTTTTGTTATTTTCCTTGTTATCACACTTAACAACAAATCCATTTATATACTGCAATATAGACTTGTTGGTTCCAAATGAAAATAGGTTGTCGTGCACCAGACCAGCACTCCTATTATGGTTCATTTCATTTTAATTTTACCCTAAGCCAGTGATGGCGAACCTATGGCACGGGTGCCACAGGTGGCACGCGAAGCCATTTCTTAGGGCACACGAGGCATTGCCCTGTCAGCTCCAGCACATATGTGTGCTCTGGCCAGCTGATTTAGGCCTTCTTTTGAGGTCATTTTTTACCCTCTGGAGGCTTCAGGGAAACTCCTGAAACCTCTGGAGGTGGGGGGGAGGTTGTTTTCACCCTCCCCAGGCTCCTAGAAAGCCTCTGGAGCCTGGGGAGGGCGAAAAAAGCACGCCAAAAGCAGGGGGTCACGCACATAGCATTATGGGTGTGGCACGCCCATGCACGACCTCCCTGTGCTCCCTCCCCCCCGCTTTTGGCATGCAAGCCAAAAAAGGTTAGCCATCACTGCCCTAAGCTAATTATGTACACTACTGACATTACTTTCTTTTAGCCATAGTGATCCAAATCCAGGTACATATCAAGTAATGCATATATGTGCTCATCTTAGTGGGTTGAAGATGAATAGGTGGACCGATGTTATTGTGTAAAGTAAACAATTGTAACGGATAGACTGAATCTTAAGCCTTAGGAAATTGTAAGAAGTTACTATCAGGATAGTGAGAGACAGAACTGTTAAGGCTTAGTCTTAAATAATCAAATTTTGATGTTCTGTTTTTAAGTATATTTGATTTTTTGGGGATTAGTATTAATGCTAACCTAAAATCCCCATTCTCGTTGTATCACAAAGAGATTACAGTAATTGTTCAAGAACTGATAGACGATAAATTGGTTATAGAACAAAATAGGTTCATGTAATATGAAGTCATTTTTTGAATATGAGGCTGATGCTTCCTAACTAATGGTTGTTGGAACACCCTTTAAAAACTTTATTCCCCAGGTACGTAGTATACAACTCCATTCAGGAGAAGTCTACTACATATAACTCCGACAACACCTTTTTACTTGGAAGTAACAATCATGGGCTTCCATACCAGGTTGTCAAATCTGAGAAATGGCAGCTACAGTGATGTGATTCAGCACAAAAAATGTACAAAAGGATAGGATTTGGATTATGACACTGTGCTATTATGGTTTGGGTGTATATGCAAATAAACACAAGACATTAAAGACTCCAATGTCTAGATACCACTACTATTGATTGGAACTATTTTTACAGCTAGGTATGGAGCCAGTCAAAAATATTTCCCCACTTTAGACACAGGAAAAGATCATAATCAAGGCAGTCTTTTCTAATTAAGATGTATGGACTTCAGCTCCCAGAATTCCTCAGCCAGCATGTTGCCTGAGGAGTTCGAGAAGTTGAAGCCAATATATCTTCAAGTTACTGTGGTTGAAAAACACCGATCAATGGTAAAGAAGACCACTGAACAGCAAAGAAAGAACTGTGTGTAACCTTTTCCAACAAAAGTAATCTGTCAGATTCAAGTTATTCAGAAATAAACTGGGTCTGAATGAACCCAAATCAAAATGGTGGTAGAAATATAAAGGTTTGGGTGGGGGAATATGAAGATTATGATTATAAATGATTGTAGGATCATTATATTAAGTGAGAAGAAATCTTGCTTTTAAAAGTCAGAAACCAATTTTGAACATGTTTGGAAACAAATTATGTTGTTTGCTTCTCCAGGGACTAGAAACTTGTAAATTTGAAATGAACTGGGCATTAACGTTTTGGATAGACATTTATTATTTATAAGTCTAGTTTGTGAAAAATTCAGTTATTATATTAGTTCGGTTGTATATACAAAAACCACACAATTGTATACTAAAATGTTTATAGTTCATGTTAGAATTTATTTTATATTGAATATAGAGTATTTACCAATGCTGTTAATGGTTAACCTTTTATTTATGTCTTACATGTTGAATTCATATCTTTAAATATAGTGTGAGACAAGAGGATTGTATCCAATCCATTAATACAAAGTAAAATCCCATTTTCATCCTTTTGCCAATATCAAATAAAATACTTTGATTTTACATGAATTTTTCTATCAATTGAACTATGAAGTCTGTTAGTGTTTATGCAATTGCTAGGGAAACATGCAACCACAAAGAAAACTATGCTATATTTTGTAATTTTTCTGCTACTGCATACAAATGTTTCATATTTCTATTACATATAATATTTATTGTATTCCCAAAATAATAACCCATCTTCATTTCTAGCCAGGCAAGTTAAAATAATCACATTTGAAAGAGTGGAATATTATTCATTATAAGAAAGCTAAGAAAAGACTATACATTCTGTCACTGAATTTTGAAAAGATAAATTCAACAATACCAATATTTTTAAAAATATTATACCAACGTTACATTTATATTATACACATTGTGGAATAAAAAGAAACATTAATATATGTTAGAAAATTAACATTCGCTATATAATTTAAACAAATATTTTGAACATATTATTTAAAGTAACTTAAACATGTACAAATAATATTAATAATAAATGTATACATTTATTGTACTGTATTAATTTCAGAATGGCTTAATTACTATATTTAATATATATTTTTCAGATGAAAAGGCAGCAGCCATTGGATTGACTCACTATAATCTTAGTGGCTGCTATTTCTCAAGACTCTAGAATAAAATCTGTTGAGAGATTTGTTCTCTGTTCCTGTCCATCACTGAAAGCTACCATATGCCTTGTAAGCTGTTCTAGGAACCAACTGGGTTTAAAAATGAGTACAAAAAGAAACAAAAATACCTTCAAATACTTGGTGCATTGTTTTCTTTTGCTCCCAAAGGAACAATTGAAAAGATTCAATCCACAAAGAAATACTTGAGACATAAGGCATAAGACATTCTATTTGGAAAATATGTTTGATATAATATGGATTGCCTGCATCAGCAACATCATCAGACGTGTTGCTTTGATATTTAACACCTCTCAATGGCATGGCTATATAATTATATAATTTCAAATGGGCCAGTATGTCACATACATCATGTCTGTAAGTAAAGTGACAAAAAAAAAGAGTTATAGGGACTAAGCTCAGTGAAGTCTACTTTAATAGTTACCCTAATTTTTCATTTATTTATCTGAACATTTTTTAAATGAAGACTTTAAACTTCAACTATTTTGAAAATCATGTATATATGTATGCTAAACTAAATTTATAAAAATAGTATGCTTTCACTTATAATTTGTGAGGAAGAAAGACATCCAATTAAACAGTAGAAAACTGTCCATGTGATTTCAGAATGCATCTATTAAAAATGGATAACCATAAACTTGCTAATGATCTTCAAGTTAAACACATCTTCCAAGGCATAGAAACAAATAAATCTGATGAAAAACAGAATTGGCTCATGTATATTAACAATTGAACAACAGCTTTTAGACAGACTATGCACAAGAAATAATTTTAGTATTTGAAATTTGCATAGTATGAGCTACCAAGTGTAGATTCTAACCTAACTACTGACTAGGTCAGCAATCTAGAACACTACTAAAATAACCACCTTCCAATTTACACAATACTGAATGCTGGGCAAGAAATATTTTAAATGAAATGAAATAATAAGAGAAATATCTCACAGCTTACCAGCTAGCCCTAAAGTTCCCCTCTAGCTCTTCTGTGCCACAGTTACAGAATGTCTGGAACCTGGATTTTGTCATAAACCACTTAGAAAGCTAAAACCTTTCAGATGCAGAGAAGATGCCATAAACCCTCTTCTAAATCCACCTTTGCACGAACAAGCAAAGTAATAAATCTTTCTGCCTCCTTTTCTTCTTATGTTTTATCTGTACAGTATTGGGATTCTATATTTTTGAAAGTTTTTAATTGGGAAGTGCACTTAGATTATTTGAAGCTCTAAACAAATAGTGAAGTTTATGGGCAGAAGTAAAGATACAGAAATAATGACAAGCATCTTTCAGCATCTAAGAGTGCTTCTAAGGACAATTTTCACAAAAAGGACGTGTGTTCTTTTGATTTCCTTTTGCTTCTTTCCTTGTGATACCATCATTGGCGGACAAATAAAATTCAAGCCTACAGTTAAGCACAGGTCTAATGAACACTTAATACTGTAAGACCAGAATTGAATATAAAATATATATTTCTAATACTACTAAATAATACATGGAGAATGATCGTACATACTTGAATTTGTTACTGTATTTTTTGCTTTACATCCACATATGGCATACAGACCAGTTTAGGTACATTAATTATACGTTGACTGTGATCCCAAGAATTACAATGTAATTCCTGAAAAGTAACTTTTCGGTGCAGCCGGTCAACATAACACTTTTTACAAAGTTGTTCCAAACAGGTTAAGCGATCGCAAGGACAAGTACAAATTCTTGAGTGGTCCTCTTGATGTAGGTGTGGCTTATTCTCACATTAACATAGTTGGCATACTAAACATCGAGGGATGCATTTCTGGGTAAATAACGTGAAGACGAGGCTCGTAAAAATGATCTTTTTGGGCAGTTTTGGCTCTGCACCGCGAATGCCAACGCTGCGTTGGTTTGGAGCGCACGTTAGTAGTATATATGCTTGTTGGTTGGCTGGTTTCTTTCTTTTTTTTCAAATGACTCTCCCCCTTTCTATTTCTGTATTAACAACAGTTGCACGTGAACGCTAAGCACAGGCTCGGAGGCACTTTTTAATCTCTCTTTCTTCTCTCTTTCTCTCCCCCCCCCCCCCCGCCCGCCCGCCTTCCAATCTATTTCTGGGTAGTTTTCCAGCAGAACTATTTGCAGGCGTGCATTTCTTTGCGGCGCAGAGTTTTATGTGCGTCCTGGTATTGCAATCCTTTCGTGGTTCTGGGGAAGCCCCCGGGGGAAAAAGGGCGCCCGGGCGGCCACGACCCCAGGGAGGGGGGGGAAAGCCCCTCTCCCCAAACTCACAGCCTGGCGCGCTGGGGAGCAGCCCCTGGTCCACCGGGGGGCTCGCGGGCCAAACTCATCCCCCGCCGCCTTCCCCTCGCCAAGCCCCTCCTCCCCCTCGCTCGCTCCTTCGCCATTCCTCCCCGCTCCAGCCGCCCGTCTCCCTGGCAGAGCCCCCACCGCCCACCCCAACACGGCTGCGAGGCGCGACGCCTGGCACCCGCCAACTCCGAGAGCGCCAAGCAAGCGCGCCTCGGGACTGGCAGTTCCTGAGGCCGGCCCGAGGGCTTTCCCCGAGGCTAGGCGGTTGCCCCCCTCCCCCCCGCGGGAGACGGGATGCTGCCCTAGATAGGCCCCGTGCTCCGCTCCGGCGGGGCGCGCTTTCGGAGGTTCCTCTCGCACGCCCTGGCGCTGCGCGGGAAGCGCGGCTCGGGGAGAGGAAGCGGCGGCGGCGGCAGCAGCTCCGGGAAAAGGCACGGCGGAGCAAGAGGGAGCCCGCGAGGGAAAGAGCCACAAAGCGCGCTCCCTTCTTTAGCCCCCCTTCCCCCCCTGTCTTTTTAATCCTCGCCCTCCCTCCCTCCTCCACTTTTTTCTGCTCTTCTCTCCACTCTCAAACTCTCCCCCCCTCCTCTCTCTTTTCACACAGATACACACACATGCGCGCACACTCTCCTTCTCCCCGGTTCTCTCCCTCTCTCTCTCCCCCCCCCCCCCCTCACCCACTACACGCGCGCGCGCTCTCTCACACTCGCGCGCCCTCCCGAGCCGAGCCTTTCCTTTCGGCTCCTTCTGTTCCTGTCATCTCCCTTCCGCTCCTGCCTGGGCACCCGGCGCGCTCGCTCCCTCGCTCGCCTGCCCGTCTCCCTCCTCTTGCGCTCTTCCACTTCTTTCCCCCCGTCTCTTTCCCCTCTTTCCCCTCCGCTCTCTCTCTCTCCCTCTCCCTCTCTCTCCCCACACCCCCTCACCCTGTCGTGCACCTACTTACCTTTTGCACCCCCTTTTCACACCGTCAGTACACCTGAGCACCCGAAGAGCGGCGGGCAGCGGCGGCGGCGGCGGCACAACAAGCACCGGCGGCGAGCAGCATGTCCCGAAGGAAACAGAGCAAACCCCGGCAGATTAAACGTAAGTTTTCCAAAGAGCGGAGGAAAGAAAAAAAAGGTTGCGGGGAGAGGGCGGAGGGAGGAGGGTGGGGGTGGCTGTTTCCCAAGGGTGCTTTTCTGGATCTTTTCGCTTTTCTAAGGCTTGGTTAAAAATAACCAGGAGTGGGGAAGGAAAGGGGGGAAAAAGAAGAAAAAGAAGAAAACGAACGGGGAGAGAGAGCACAGCCGAAGTGCGAGCGCCCCGGGTCTAGTTTGGAAGGAGCTGTTTGTCTTTGGAGAGCTGAGTTTGGATCTCCCCCCCCCCTTTTTTTTTTTTAATTTTTTTTTAAAAATCCTCCTTTTTCTTTAAATATCTTTTTTTATTATTTTTTTTGCTTTGGAGGATTCTTGGGCAGGCTGGGCATTTGGGAAAGTTAGCATTTAACTTCGCCCCTAGGAGTGGTTGGCTGGGAAGGGGTACCTAGGATTTCTTTTTACGCGCAGAGAACTTTCTCTTTTTTGGGCAGCTTGCGGCTGGAGAGGTATTCGCCAACCAGCAGTCCCGGGGAACGGAGGGGGCGGGTGGGGGGCGAGAAAAGAAAAGAATCGCCCTGGAAAGCAGCCCAGAGAGCCAGCTGAGCGCGTGCAGAGTGCCATTTCTTCTTGCATCCCCCCCCCCACCCCCTATTCCACTGCCACCAGGCCAAAGGCGCGCGTGGTATTCTTGGGCTAAGGAAGGGTGGGGGAGAAGAAGGTGGCATCACGCAACAGCAGCGCAACAGCAGCAGCGGCTCGGCTTTTTTTGGGAGTGGGGGAAATAGCACCCTCCTCCCCAAACTCTTCTTTGGTGGGAGACGAGGCTCCTTTGCAAACTTATTCCAGCGAATTCCCGTCGCTCGCAAGCAAGCGGCGCGCGTGGAGGCAAGCGCCCCCCCCCCTCCCCTCGTTATTTTAATTAGGATAGAGGTGGCCCGGGGAGGTGGAGCAGGTGAATGAGAGTCAGACCTTTTGGCAGCCTTTCCCTTCTCGCTTTCCCCGCCCCAGCCTGGGACAAACTTGGGGGGATAGTCCCTTATGAGGTCAACTTCCTAAACTTTCCTGAGCGCTGAGATTCCTTTTTGATTTGTTTTGGCCTGGGTTTCTCTTCGAGTAACCGGAATGAACAATACGTGTTTACAAAAAGAAAGAAAAAATTCCTAAAGGAAAAAAAAAACCAGTGGCCAAATTTTTTTTTAAGTATCCCAACCTCTCACCCAAAACGCCTTTCAAAGATAGTTGTCACATGACCTAGCCCATTCCACTTCGAGTTTTAAAAAACATACGGGATTTTTGTTTATTGCCTCGGAATATGAATTAAAGATAAAGATAAGACTTCTCAAGGGTCAAACCATCCCAGAAAAATCTGGATTAATGTCATAAAAAGAACGCTGCTTCTCAGTGTAACTTTCTGATACTCCCTTTTGAGCAAACACCACTTCCATAGCCTTAAAATATTTTTGTAACTTTCATTTTGTTAAGGCTCTTTGCCTTTTAGGAATAACTTCTGATCCACTTTGCTTCATCTTTGGCTAAGGAAAAACTGTTCACTTAAGCAGTGTACAGCCAGGAATGTTACTGACTGGATAAGCTCTCTACTGTATAATGTGGCTTGGTTCTTAATAAATAATTAACATTAATTGGTCACACGATTACAAAGACCATCTCAGTCTATTTTTTTCATACTTTATCTTCCAGTTTAACTGTTAAATGTTTTTTATGCCCACCTTATAATGTCAGATAAAGGCTTTTGCACTAATTGAGGCTATTGAATACTGTGATAGGTCCTAAGCCAGTTTCTGTGTCTCTTTTGCTCCCTAGTAAGATGTGTTAAATTAAAGAAATCAAATCCACTGTTTATTATTATTGCCGCATGTAAATATTTATGTGCATGCTTGTCTAGATGCAACACCCACGCTATGGGGCCATTAAGGCTGTGCAGTATACTTTGGCTAGCGTTAGGGTTTAACACTGTCGAGAACTTTGAGTGCTGTTTCCCACTACTCAGATTTACTCACTCTTTAAAGATAACTGGAAAGATTTTCAGAGGAAGAGGGACTCTTACGTTTGGAGAATCTGTAGGGGTTTAGTAGGGAAGTGGGCTAGAAAGTCATCCTGGACTCTGCAGATGGTTTTTTTAATTCTTCAACAGTGTTGCCTGCTCACATCTAAACTCTCCCCATGACCATTTCTTGAATATATTTAAATATTTAGTCCATGTGCAATTTTCCAGAACCGCGAGGGAGAACTCACACCATCCCTCTAAGTGAAACAACCCCTAGTGTGACCATCATAGTTGACAGCTAAAATAATAGGAAAGCTACTGGGGAGAGTAAAGCAGTACTTTTAATCCTGAAATCTCAGTTGGCAAAGAAGCCTGGCTGATAAACCATGCACAATTTAGAAGCTGTATGACGAGGGGTAGGAGGAAGTCAGGAAAAACTCCCAAGACAGTCAGTTCAAAGGACAAAAAGGTTGTTGGGTACAATTTTCCCTCTTTTACTTCATACAGTTTTCTGCTATCTAAAATTGTGATTTATGCAGTATTTTAATATTTTGCTTATTCTTTCCCCTTGGGTGCTCTCTGGGCAGTGATAAAAAAGCGACGCTGAAAGAGCACCATTAATTTGCTCTGATGACTGGCCAGATAAGGGTAGATAATGGGAAAGATAAGCGGAAAAGATATACCATCAGAAACCCGATTATTACCATTAAAATTCCAGCCCAGCAATCTGCAGAAGCCTGATAATTCCTTCTCCGTTTCCACCACTTTGGATGATAAGGCAAAAAATAGTCACTCAGGGCTCCTTGATTAGACTGCCTGGATTTCGTGATAATACAGTGATAAATTATGTATTTTGCCCCATGTTTTGTCCAAACATTCAGATTTCTCTCTCTTTTTCCCCAAGTCTATATTTTTGCCTCCCTAAAAAAATAAAATAAAAAGCCTTCTCTTGTAAGCTTTTATTGTAATCCTACTTTGATAAAAAGCAGTGATAGGAGAGGTGGTGTTTTGTGTGGGAGACCCCCATATCAATGTTATCAGCCCATCTCACTGCACCAGCTGCTAGCTGTTGTTGTTTTTTTGCCTTATCATCTCCTGCCAATATGCCAATAAATTGTCCAGATTGTTCTCCATTTTGTGGCTGCAATGCAAAATTTATGACAGAAATGATTTTTTTTTAGAGCAAGTGCATTTCTTTATATTACCAAGGATGGCTATGTAGTTTCGTTATTGTTATTTCTTGTTGCAATCGTCTGGGATCTGATATTGTATGAACAGTATTATTTCAATTTCATTCACACTTACTGACGCCTAGGGAGGAGAAAATGAGTTGATTATTTAGGCTGATTATTTATTTTGAGAATAAAACATTGCCAAACTAATTGCTTCAAGAAAAGAGGAAGCTTGTAAAAACATTGTAATTGAATACTAACAAAGAGGTCAAGAAATTTATTGGAAAAGATTATCAGAAGAGATCCAAATGGAACTTTTGATTGTTTTGTAACATTTAGAAAAATGTACTATGTTTTTAGGTTAAAATTAGATAGGGGAGGATAGCAAAATATTTTCAAATTATGCTTAAAGAGAATCTGTAAATTAAGCATATTTCATAAATTTTCAAAACCCTATTTATCTTAGGACAAATATGTTTCTAAAACTTTCTGTTCCAATCTTTGATAAAGAGTTTCTATTAATACATAATATTTAATTTTTTTGTCTATCAGTCTTTTGAGTTTATGCACTTTCATACTTGTTCATAATGAGCTAAAAGAAAGCTATTGTGTTAAGAGGTTTTCTCCTAAATACAGTAATAGTTCAAAATCACAATAAACTCAGCTTATTTAACATAAGAGTAGGAAAAAACATACTGTAGTCCTTATTAATATTTTTATCCACGTACCATTTTTTAGGCATAAAACTATTTCTGTCCATAGAATTTTGCTTGTGTCCTTTTGCGGAAGAGCTGTATTTTAAAGCCAGTTTGTATTCTATATTATCAGTAACATCATTAGTGGATACAGTTAATTCATATGGAAAAATAGAGTAAAAATATTTCTTTATTTTGGGAGCTCAAGTATGGCAGGTTACTAACACTACAGTTCACTTGCCATTAACTCTTACAAGTGTTTAAAGCTGAACAATTGATTAGTATTTATTTAGCAACAATATTATTTTGACCACGGCGATAACTAGGATTTTATGGCTGCAAAGTTGTATTGCCTACTGTGTTGCCATTTTGGTTTTACTATATGTTCTTGCATTCTAGTGGATATGTATGCATGTATGTATTGTATGTATGCATGTATGTATTGTATGTATGTGTGCATGTATGTATGTATGCTTTATTTATATAGCTTAGATTACTGCTATGTACACCAAAGAAATAAAACAATATTTTATATTTATAGCTTCTGCAATAGGAGAGATCATTTTCCTTGATCTAGTATTGTTAAGTAATTATGAGCAACTTTTCAGAAGGTAACCAGTTCATTAATATTTTGGGATTATCCAGATGGATATTGAGTAAAAAAAGGCAATATCCAGAAATATGTTCTGTTTTAAGTCTATTAAAAAAAGTTCCTGGAATAGAATGCCTCTATTTAGATGCACGTGTTAAAGTTCATTACTCCTATGAACAAATTAAAATTAGAAGTGGAGAACTTTGGAGGATAATCTTCAAGGAGTAAAGCCATTTTAATCAGTTAATTAAGTGTATACTATTTAAAGCAACAAAGCAACAAAGTTGGAATATTCTCTGTAAGTAAAACAGACCAGTAACAGAAAAACATCCCAACATCCCACGTTGCCTGGATATGAACTATGCATGATTTTGTTTGTCTTGGGAGAAAATATTAATTTTTGTGAAAATAAGTAATCTTTTTTCACTATGAATTACATAGAGGAGTTTAGTTTAGGAAATGCATTTTATAAATATGATAAATATAGTTTGTGTATAAAGGAAAGTAATGAAATCCAATATTGCACTTATAATTTTCAGTCTGTGTTAATTCTCATTGCCATTCGAAGTAGTGCCACATGAATAGATTTTTACAGGTATCAAGGTAATGAAATGAAAATGATTTATTCATAGTGCCAATTATTTTACATTTAAATATGAATTGCAACAATAAACATTGCAGTTAGAATGCCAATAATAAAATGCATATGAACTAACACATTAAAGAACCAAGACTTGAACAATTGATTAGAAAAACAAAGTATATTACATACACATTAGTAAAAATGTAGAATAATACCAGAATGTCCCCCACCTTATGCCTAATGAACTAAATGGAAATTTAAAGGTTTTTTTTTTAACTTTACAAATATTTGTAGATACAGTGGGTTTTTCAAAAACTGACTTAAGTAACTTTCCCTTTTCATACTGGAAGAAGCTACTTAAATGTGTTCTAGAAGGTCATTGAAATCTGTTTTGATATGTACATACATTAACAAAAATAGAATAGGAAACAATGCTTAAGTTACAATATAACTAGTACACTAGAACCATATAATGCTTTTCTACCAAGAATGAATAGATCTATCATTTTTATTGGATAATAATCATTTGGGGAACTCATTTATGTAATTTACATGGAGATTTTATTTTTATCTATGGCTTATTGTGAACTATAGTCAGATTTGTATGAGAAATTAGCTATGTCTTTCTGGAGAGTTGGCAATGCATTTTAAGCAAATAATTAAGCACAATGTTTTCCTTCCTTCCTTCCTTCCTTCCTTCCTTCCTTCCTTCCTTCCTTCCTTCCTTCCTTCCTTCCTTCCTTCCTTCCTCAGAAAAAGAATGAATTGGAGCATATAGATCTATTTTAAAGTTAAAATGTGTTTTTCCTTACGGTTCTAAAGAGAAATGCAATTAAATGAAGATATTTGAATGTGCTATGCATGGAACAGAGACACGTTCTCTTTAAGGTATTAGCATAAATCTGGCACATTTGTTTATTATGTTTCAAAATCAGTCACTGGTATCTCTGCCACAGGTAACAATTGACTTTTCAGGCTTCAAGTTAATAGCCTTGTCTCTTGCTTGTAAGGATCAATATTAGTATTAATTAATCACCATTATCAATCCTAGGATCTGGTTCTATTTGTTGTTACATCAGCAAATATCAATATAGAAAGTAGACTCTCTGATCGTCATGGCAACTTCATCTCTTGGGTCAAAGAAAGTTTATCTTATCTGTTCATGGAGAGTGGCAAACTGTTTAGGGATCTAGTTTGAACTCTAAGAACATTGATTTAGTTTTTGTTTGTGAATTGATGCTGAATTTCAATCACAAGGGATAGGAAAGATTTAAATATTAACGCCTAGAGGTATGTCCAAGAAGGTGTTATGCTATTACTGTCAGATTGTCTTTCTGAGATGACACAAAGAGAGGGAATGAGAGGTGTGTCATTTGGATTATTTCAAGCTCAGTAATTTGTACATTTAGCAAACATGTCTAGAATGAAAGTGAGTTAATTTTCTTGCTTGTATAGGATAATATATTTTATCTTCAAAGGCCTGAGAGATTGGTATTGGTTGTGAAGCAAAGATCAGCGCAGGCTGCTTTTGTTCAATGGAATGGAGATGTATTTCACTGCTTGGTAGAAGTCCTTTATTTTTTTAAAAAGAAAATAACTACATCATTTCTGCTTACATCTCTCTAATAATGGCTCCCAAGGAAGAACCAGAGGCAATCTAAATTATTTGTTAGATGCATCTTTGGAAATTGCTGAACTGATAAATATGATTTCCTGAGCCTGTAAAACGAAGTATGAATTCCAGTTTGCTGCTATTCACAATAATAAAATATTGATGTATAGCTCTGTTGAAAATCTCTCAAGAGTATTTGGTTCTGTGCCACTCTTTCTTGAAATATTGACATACAAACACATCACTTGGTTGAAATTCAGAACTCAACATAGAGGAAATTCAAAACCTCATCCAATCTTAATATGGACAATATTTTCAAACACATTATTGGGAATAATTGCTATGCTCAACTAGTAGTATGGCCAGATATTTATAATATTTTTTAAAAAAAACCCACAACACACTTTATTATGGCCGTTGGTGTATCAATAATATAATTAAGAAACTTTAATTCCATATTTTAATTGAGTAATACAGTTTACCTATTTACCTATCATCATTAATGCATAATAAAGCATCTAAACCCCAAATCCGTACTTTTAGGAACTACTGTATGTATATTAAATAAAATATCCATGTAAGTATGCAATGCACAAAATGTCCAATGTCTCTGATCTTGGAATTGACATCTCTTTATTGATTACTTGGTGTGATCAAATGTCCTCAAAAGCTGTTGACATTGTGACATGATAATAGATCTGTATGGCTGTCACTAATGTTTTCTCACTTTACAGTGATTAAGTCATGTTAAAAAGAAACATGATGCGCAATATAAGATTTGAATAATTTGTATGAAATTCCTTGCAGATCTGATTTTTAAAAATCAGCCAATGAAATGTTTATGTTAAGAAATATAAAGTTAACAAAAATAATCTCCCTCATTTCAGTGTTTAGTGAGAAGTGAAGAACATACATTGTTTTAGTTCTAAACATTCCCTTCTCTGTACCAGTTGGGAAGTACAAAGCAATTGCTATTCTTCAAAATTAAGCAAATATACCATTTGCTACTAATTTTCTTTTCCTTCTACTTTGCAGTATACAGAATATTTCTGAGATAATATGTTTTTTTGAGGGTCAGAAAAATAGAAATTTAACGATAATTGACTTTGGAAAAATGCTTTATTAGAAACTTTGGAAGCCATTGGGAAAAAGTTGTGCTGTAACAATTGGGGGTTGCTGGATTACCATAGTTTTCATTGTTCAGATTTGGCATAATCAAATCCACTAAGGAGAAGAAACATGTTGGGCTGAAGATACTTAGAAGTAGGGAGGACAACAAAGACTGTTTGCTTATTAATTGACTACTGCAGTCAAAGTACAGGATTTCTTAAAATCTTCTTTGCATCCATTGATTGGTTGTAAGATATGCAGAATTTCACAAGTGTTTGGTAGTAAGCAACATGGATTTTTAAAAATTGTTGTTGATATGTGGAGTAAATTCATTGATAAGAATGGTATTCTGAGTTTTTGGAAGCTGAGACATTGGTTCTTTTGAGCTGGTATTTGCCTTTTATATAGAAGAAAGGAAAAAGATGATGTAAATATTCTATTGAACTGAATTCCTTATTATTTCTTATGTTTATAGCTTCCCTCTGCAACAACTATTTCAAAATAATTTGTCATATTTTTTCTTCCTAACCAAAGTTTTGTGTTCTGAATGTCGCATTCACTCTTTTTGAAATACTTTTTTTAGTAACATTTATACATCTGATACTATAAGAATTGCTTGCTTATCTTATGTTTTTTGTTTACAAAAATAGATTAATTATAATGAAGATGCAGTTACATAAAGTCTATATATATATTATTTTTGACAATTCTATTTCTAAAACATATAAAAGGGGTATTATAAATAATAGGTTTTGAAGTATCATTATCATGTACAAATTATTTTAACTGCTACATGTTGCTTCAGTGTGGCTATCTTTGGTTTTACTGTATTATACATATAGTGTCTGCAATACTTTTTAAAAACTGTTTTATAACTATTAACTCAATTAAAGGATTCAATTTTGGAAAGTTTAAAAAAAATTCTTTTTTTTACACAAGGTGCACCTTACCTAAAAGAAATAATGGATCCATAATGTTGGAAAGATTTTTACGTGTGAAGCTATTTATGTTTTAAGCAGTTATTTTTTACTTACATTATGATTTTCTTCATAATTTTTTTGCTTTTATCATGGGTAGAAAAACATTCAGGCACTTCAAAACAAAAACAGCAATTATGTTTATTTAAAAATAAAATCCTGAACAAAATACCTGTATGCATGATTATTCAAATGTAAGGATAATGGGGAAAACTTGAATTATAACTTGACAGTTAAGTCCTATGCATCCTTAGCAGTCTGCTCTATTGTCCCCCAGTTCCTATGCATAGTATGTGATTGTGCTGTAATTGATTTTAAACTAGAAATATAACTTCCTACTTCATAAAGAGAAAACATTAGGGTACATTCCTATATTCATTTTCGGAAATATAAGAAGTCAATGTGATTTATTAATGACATTTATAGTTTTATGCTGCTGATTATAGTTGAATCAGAAATGGAACTCTCATGTTAACAATTTGTTCCATTCCATATATAATATATACATGAACTAGAATTAATAATGAGAATGTGTTACATAACTCTGATTTTAAATAGACTTACCAACCTTTAAAACCTATTTCTCTATTTTATATGGACAACGCGTAGATCACCATGCATAATGAATTAGAGGCTCCCTTTGAATTGTGACTTGAAAAGTAGTCATGAGAGTTCAATTCAAATTTGAATGCTTTATTTATAATTTAGTGTAGTTTAGACTAATTTAGTATCATTTGAAAGAGAGAGAGCTTATAAAATATAATGTCTAAGTCTTTAAATAGTGGGCATCACAGACAAATAAATGCATATTTTGCCATCAAGTTCTTTTAAGCTTCTGAAGCCAGGCCTACAACTGGGTCAGATGATAAGATGAGCACAACAGCTAAAACGAAGAGCACCTCTGATAAAAACTGATTGATTGATGTCTGGCTTCCTCACCATTGCAAGCAGTTGACAGTTAGTTTGGGATCAGATGATTTGGCTTTTGCGATAGATGAAGGGGTCTGTTAGGTAAGTCTGAAGGACATACAGGACATTTCTGTGTTAGTCAGAAAATACTAGATTCCCACAAGGTGGGGCACTGGGTTGCATATTTTTTAGCTTATGTCTTAACTTTCATGTTCAGTTAAATGTGTTACAAACCTAAAATTAATATCCATTCTAAAATTAAGACAAATGAGAGATTGTGATATCACTATTTGTGAAGATACAAGATGAATTCAAATGTGGTATGCCAGAAGAGTGGTGTTTCAGGAGGTACACAGCTTTGGACAGTCATTGGTGAACAGCTAAGGAGTTATATAGGAGAAAATTATTTCATGCAAATAATATTTGCCCATTAATGTTACAAATATACAGTAAGTACTTAAATGGATATTATCTCAGAGGGACCACTTACTATAATAACATTAACAGAGATTACATTTAAGTTGACGGTTTTCTTTCAAACACATGGACATTTAATATTCAGGGACAACAAATAGACAACTGAAAGATTATGCTGTTCATCAAACAAGGCTTTCAAATCAAACCACATTTTTGGGGGCAGAACTGCTTTAGAATTGGGATGCAGAACAACTTGAATTTAAATTTAGATTTTGGACAGTTTTGTGTTTGTTGGAAATACATTATGATGTATCTCTTTACTCTGAGATTCAGAGGTCAAATCTCTAAAGGAGAGTTATATTTCTTCAAATCCGTTAGCTTAATATCAGTAGTTTATTTTTTTAAAGGATTTGTGTATCTGATTGTACTGAATATAATCAGAAACAGCTGTAGTTATTTTTTCTGTTGCTAATAATTGTAAGCCATACAGGTGAAATGTGACCATTTCAAATATGATTTGCTGTACGTACCTCACAGTGCGTGAATTACAAGGCACACTTTTTTCACATAAGAATCTAGGAAAAGTATACTTATAGATTACCTTTCTTTTCTAATGATATGTGCCTTGACATCATTAAAAATTAAAAATCAGTATCTGTAAGTTCAGAATACAAGAGGGCTTTAAGTAAAATCTCTTTTTTAAAATAAAGGGCTCTTTTTAAACCAAGAAAGATGTTGGTTCATTATTACTAATAGTGTGAATAATCAATTTAGCATTTCCATGTCTATCTTTGTAAAACTTGGTTATACTTTTATTACAACACTAAAATTGCCAGGAGCAATTCACACATTTTTGGAAAGTTAATAATATGTGACAAAGGTTGCATTTTTATTTAACACATTATACACTTCAGTTTACAATTCACAAACAGTGCAATTTTTATGTAACTGCTGAAATGTCTCATGAGATTTATTCCCAGGTGTATGGGATTACAGGCTAAAGTCATTTTTAAAGTGCTCCCCTTACAATTAGTGCTTGTGTAATAATTGTATATGATTCTTTTATAATTACCCATTCAGTACATTTTCTCATCTCTTCTTTGCTGAACTTATAAAAAATATGTAGCCAAGTAGCTTGATATCTTACTTGATTTGCTTTGGAGTGTTCTACCTTTTATTAAGTAATTGAAATCTAGCTAATTATACCCAGAAGAAAATAAGGACTAATTAATCAAAGAAAGAAAAAAATAATATTAATTTAGTCAAAATGATCAAGACCAGCTATGTTACACATATATAAATGGACAGTAACGATCAGCTACTTAAATTAACTAGACTGTGTAATTTTATGATTAGTCCTGCAGTGTAGAGAATTTCATTCTAGTGCAATTTGAGGATATTTTGATGGAAATGATCCTGAAATTCTCTTTATTATTCTTTGACTGTTACCGCAGAAAATATTGCTGGTAAAGAAAAAGGAAGATTGAACTTAGGTTTGAAAAACATATTTAAAATTACATTTGCCACGTGTACTGTGTCTGTATACAATTCTTGTTTTGTATGGAAAATGTTGCTTTTCCAGTTGTAATCAGTTATTGCTTGATTGTTTCTAGAAGTTATAAGGTCAAAACAGGAGAAAACACCTGTATTAAATACGGCTCCCAACTTTTTCTCATTAATAAAAGTGTTTTATATACTATTGGTTTAATTTTGCATCAGCATATTGAAACTTTTTTTGTAGCGTGTTCTTAAGCAAATTTATTCACAGTTAATTTTTGCTAAGTCCACTAAGATGGACCTTGTGGCAAATAATTAAAATTTCACATTTCTTTCTTATGTTTGGCTAACACTAATGTATTTTCAGCACATTTTAATGTGAAAAAATAACGACGTATTTCTAGAAAATTAAATTTTCCACAAAAAAATTGTTAGGGTCATAAAACATATATGCATTTATTTGTAAAAAACGTAGCTGTATCCTGGAGGCTGCCAGAATACTTCATAATATCTTTTGCTCTAGAATTAGCTACTGCAATTTTTTTCACGATGGAATTTTACAAAACATGGTTTTAAAAAATTAAATTGAAAGTTTTAAGTACTCTAACTCATACAAGGTAGTTTTTTAAAATCAGCTGTTTTGAGTCTTATCCTATACAGTCCCAATGGATACAAAACTTTTCTACATTTAAAATATTCACATTTAATTCTATAACAGCAGTTGTATTAAAATATACACTTTTCCTTTCACATTTAATGGACTTACAACTTAGTAAATGTTGATATCAGAGATATCTAGCTTTTATGAGCTGATGCGTATATTTGAAATGTTAGGAACATATTAAAAAAAGTTACAGCCATTACGGTAACTCATAATAAAATGTCAATGTATCAAAAGGCCAAGTGATATGATTATTTCTTAGCCTGTCAATCCTTCCACGATGATGTCTACCAATCCAGCTTGCTTTTGTCTTGTTTCAGGTTAGGGGGCATTTCCAAACAAAGCAGTGGACAATTGAGCAAGGAGCCTGGTGAGGTCTCTGGACGGATTGCTTTAAGTATATTGCCATCATGTTGTAGCCCGAGATACTTACCATAAGTTTAAGTAACATAAGTCATTCACTTAGTGCTAGACTTTAATACTAGAATACATGAAAAAGGACCAGAATGGGAAAAATGCTATTAGTAAAAGATTTTCCTGGGAAATGCTAATCACTGCTACTCTAGAACATACGTTCAGAAATAGATTTGATGATAATGCTTTAATTGCTAGGGGAAATTGTTTCACATTATTAAATGTAAGGCGTGCATATCAACATTGCAGAACTCCACTTATTTTACAGCTGATGGGAAGTACTTCTACACACTCTTTGTCAATTATTGAATGAAGGACTATGCAGGTAGTTCTCAGTTTAAGAACAAGTTTCGTTTCCAAGATCTGTTCTTAAGTGAATTTGTATGTAAGCCGGAATAGTATCATTGTATAATACAGTGTAAATAGTATTGTGTAATGAACTTGAACGTTGTGTATTTAACTTGAATCATTGTGTATTTAACTTGAATTTTGTTGCAATAGGCTCTCTTCTTAACTAGGTTTAAACTGGAATGTTCTTAACCTAGGGACTTGTATATATATACATATACACAAGTGTAAGTGTAATGTGCAGCTAATGAACCTCCGACAACGTTTGATTTCCCCCCTAAAATATCTATGGAAGTATTTCATTGAAGATTAGATAATCTTATTTTGAGATCATAAATAAAAGCATATGACTTTCTTCAGAGATAATCCTGCAATTCCAACACCTGTTTTGCCCGCTAAAGGTATGGATTTTTGTTTATTCATATTTCAGTATCGGACTAATTTAGACCCTGTTTTTCAAAAAGAGGTTTATCCGTCCTTGTTGGCTGATGTAAATTTTATATTCTGAGCTGGTTGCTACTCCAGAAACCTTATATTTCACACGCATCAAATGTATTAAAATCTGACGATGTTTAAACTCTTGTCATTTAAAAAAAAAATCCAGACAGATTTTTTTTAAAAAATAGCCTAAAAAGCAAATGTATTATTGAAATATTGTTATTTCCAGTTTATTAGGAAATCTATATCTTTAAATTATTTCCAGTATTATCTTGTCTGATATTGGTTTAGAATGTATATTGCTATTAAAACTAATAGTAGGGGAAAAAAGAAGCATACATGAAATGCATCAAAGTACATCTACATTTTTTAAAGCCATAAAAATCTTTTTGCCGTTAGGAGTGAAATAAAACATGAGTGTAAGCGAAGCCTATTGATTTCCAATAAATTAACTTTTAAAAGCGGTAGTCATGAAGATGTGATAGGATTGGCACAAGGATCAAAAATATAATAGAGCAAATGATGATGCCTTCTTTCAGCTTCTCAGTCAATGAAATTTGGACTTAGGAAAAATATGTGCTGTTTACCCAATGAATCACATTTCAATTTTTGTGAAATGGATTGTGAAGTGGTCCCAGAATCTTATTATGACAAAGCTATAAAGATCCTGATGAAAACAGAAGACCTGCCATAGTTAATGTTCTCAGTCTAAGAGGGGAAGAGAAATAACATTACCAGATCATGCAGTAATGAAAAATTATAGACATGTTTCTAGTGTTCTTGGAAATGTAACTAATATCCATCAATTAGTTATGTGCTGATCCCTCACATGGGAACAAGAAGTCAAAAGAGAGGGACACATCTTCAACCCTTATCTTTGTATCAATGCATGACTTGCTAGGCTATGGCATAGCACTCCATTGGTTCATTCTCAATGACATTGTCATGAATGGCCCCACTAATTTCAGTACTAAGGCAGCACTCCAAGCAGATGTCTGGTTACTGTTTTCAATCATTATTCTGAAAATGTAGCACGCTGTTGAGATGGGCAGCCATACAAAATGAATGAATGAATGTACAAGAAGAATATAGTACGTAGGGCAAAATCCTCATAGATTGCAACCTGCACAAAACATCCCTAGGAAAAAGTGCTCAAGTCTATTCCGGGACAAGAACTTTTTCTGTGCAACAGACAGAATGAAGTGTCAAGTTATATAAGAAAGAGAGCTAAAGAAACATTGACAGCCGAACTTTCACATAGCTCATTGTAAGACATGGTTTAGAATGCCAAGGATGAGTTTCAGCTCAGCAGGAGAGAGAACGTTTGTAAATGCTATCAAACAAAATAAGACAAAAATTTCTGAAGCCTGTACATGTCACAGTCATCACACAATAAGTACCATTTAGCCATAGCAACTAATAGGTACTAGCAAATCATGAGCCATTCATTCTGTCTATAATACCAACTCCACATTGCATAGTTCACTAGAAATACAGGAGGAATCATAGCTAAGTCAAATAATGTATTAGCATGCAGACAATGTAGTTTCAAATTCTGAACATAGTTTATATATTGTAATAATATGCTAGGAAAAATAGGAACATTTTATAAATTATATACAATGTACTCTTGATGGCTCAGTATCTCAAGGCCCGCAGCAACTTCCAAAATCAATAGCATGTCCATTTTGCCTGGCTCATTGTACCAATATCCCTGTTACCCCTCCACCTTTCACCCTACCTTATCTCTTTTTTTCATTTATCCCATTGGCAGTACTATATATTCTGGAAGTAACATTCTTTTGCATTGTGCCAAAGGTGCTTTTGCAAAAGGCAATGAGAATTTCTTGGTTTTCTTTCTTATAAACATTTCGCTTCTCATCCAAGATGTTTTCAAGGAAAAAAAACAAACAAGAAAGTCCAGTTGCTTTTTAGAAAAGCATCTTTGGGACAACCATGACCTGGCTGATTGAGAATGTCCATAGACATTCTTATTTGTGTGTTGTGCCTCCAATAAAAATGATTGCTAATAATAAAAATTAAAGTAAGATGAAAGTAATTGAAAGCTAAATAGTTTTATTCAAAATATAATGCATAATATAATAGTATAAACAGAATATACCAAGATGCATTTAAATATACAAAATACTATTTAAAAAAAAACTATTGGAAAGTGTACTCATATCATTTGTGCATCCTGAAGGAATGGTTTTATCCTATATCATTCTAAGGGTGTAAATATTTATAGATGACCAGGTTGAGCCCGAGGGAGGGGTGTCAAACATGTCAGCAGTCTCAAGTCCCTTTGTCTCACAAGAGATCTAACTCCCGCCCACCTTGAATTTACTTGATGTTTCTAGGCAATGCCAGCTAATTGGTTGTGCTGTTTAATATATATATATGCCTGTTCCTATCACCATATGTTGGACTATCTCTGAGGCCTCTCTGCAGTTTGCGTCTTGGATTCTGTCTAGTCAGGTCCTGCTTCTCTGGATTTGATTCTTAGTGCTTGTTCCTATTTGTTCTGATGTGTATGTGTGTGTGTGTGTGATGAACTGCAATGCAGTAATCATTCTTTGTAGTAAATAGGCATTTTATTACTGGCTGTACTCATCATGGCAACCATTTCGTAAAATAACCATATAATACTCTCAAAATTCCAAACATCTTCTTGATTCCAAAAGGTCATATTATACAAATGGGGCACAGGGGAAATGTATGAAATAGTCTCAGTGGTTACGCATAGTAGCATAATATTCTCCCATCCCTTCTGATTTCTATAGTGTTCGTTCTTTGAAGCTCCAGTTCAAACACAGAATAGGCTAAAGGTGCCATTGCTGTTTGTGTTGTGGTCCCCAACCGTGATGCTATTTGCCTAGAGGGGCAAGAAGTGTTAATGATGTACTTAAGTGTGGTTGGAAATGTTTTGAATAAAAATCTTTGCGTATAAAGTCCTCTTTCTTGTTTTTCCCTCGTTAACAGAGTGTTCCTTTGTAAGCTTGCAATATGCACAATCAGAAATGTAATTTGATCCTGCCTGCCTGCCAGTAGAGTCTTCTGTACGAGGTTTACACAATTTACGTGCCAATAGCAATCATATTTCTCATTTCAGGACTTGGTGGAAATAACATTATAGATGGACAGTAATGGTTAATTAAAGAGATAATGGGGGTCCTCTTCAATATGCGTTGAGTTAACTCAGGCCCCCTGGCCTGGCTTTGATATGAAGTATATACCTTGGGAATGTGTGTATTCAATTAAATATTTTACGTCTTATCTAAGTAGCGGTGGGATTCACTTACCTTTTCTACCAGTTTGCAAATATAAGTGCATGCCTTCTGTGCATATGCACAGTACTCGCGCATTACATTGGGGTGGGTGGGTGGAGCCTCCTGCAATCGCTGCTACTGATTTGTCTGAACTGGAGAGAACCAGCAGAATACAACCTCTGGTTAATACCCACATACACTACTGGTGTAGGTAGAAGTTACGTACATACCTATCTGTGCTTTATATCAGGGGTCCCCAACCCCCGGTCCGTGGACCGGTGCCGGTCCGTGGCTTGATAGGAACCAGGCCGCAGGACCGGAGAGGAGGAGGAGGGAGGAGGGGGCAGCCCCATGGGCAGAGCGCACACTGGGTGCGGGAGAGCGCAGGCGCGGCTGCTCATGCCATTGGGGGCCGAGAGGGGCGAGTGAGCCAACTCACCTCCCCCGCCCGTGCATGCGCCACCTGTTCCCCCGCCTCCCTGCTCCCCCTCTACACCGGCTGAGCCATGCCCACCGGTCCACGGAATTTTCTTTAAAATGAAACCGGTCCCTGGTGCCAAAAAGGTTGGGGACCCCTGCTTTATATCATACCACCTACATTAAATTCACAAAGGATTGACCAAAGAAAATAGGATTTAATTTCTTTTAACCTCTACAGTCAATGTCTGCTGTTGGCATAGAAATTCCTTTCCTTTTTAAAAAAATCCTTCATTCTTATAAGATATTGTCAGCATTGCCCCTTAGCTTAGCGTCATTGAGATGGCTGCCTAGAATATGGCTTCTAGTAGAACTGTTTTGAGAGATTCTATGATCAAACATATATCCTTTTCAAATAGACACCAGAACACTATCATAGCCCAAACTGACCTATTAATTAGCTGTGCAGATTTTTTTCCTCAGGAATCCTATTTTTTTTTTTGCTATAAAGAGAATGACTATTTCTGGTTATCAGAATTTTTTCCCCAGAAATATGCCTTGGGATTAAATTAGTCCACATCACTGTGATGTTCAGTTCAGGGGATAGGAATGGAGGTTAGTTTAATAGGTGTTCAATTGACTCCTTTAAGAGTTTTCTTTTTTGTACCTTTGACTCAACCTTGACATCTGGCCTGGATAAGTCCATGCAATCTCTTAGCAATATTTTCTGAAGTGGTTTGCTGTAGCTTTCTTCTTAGGGGTTGAGAGAGAGAGAGTAACTGGCCCAAAGTTATGCAGCAGGGCTTGTGCTAAAAGCAATTCTAGAACTCACAGTCTCCCAGTTTAGCCTGATACCTTAATTGCTAACCAATTTGGTTTTGAAATTAGTTTATCTTAAATGGTGAGCTATGTAGTGGAACCAAATGAGAAGACAGGTAAATAATTTGGAAAGAGTACTCATACATCCTCAAACTACAGTTATCCCAGGTACAAGATTTTTTAGAAATACATTTGAGGAAGTGGCTACAGACCAGACTAGAAACCAGGAGACAGATCTAGTCCCATTTTAGACATAAGATCTAGTCCCATTTGAGATCTAGTCCCATTTTAGGCATACATCCAGTTGGGTGACCTTGAACAGTCACTGTCAACCTTAGGAAGGAGGAAATAACAAACCACTGCTGAAAAACCTTGGCAAGAAAACTGCATGGACTCTTGCAGCAGTGTCCAAAAACAGATTGAGCTAAAAAATAAATCAAGATTTTCTAACAGAAAAAATCTATATAGGTCATCGGATGATTTTTATTCTTAGGATAGAAGGCACAAAGGGAAAGGATCAGATATCTGTCTTGTTTTTGGAAAGTTTCTTCATACTAGTTCTTAGGCATTTCCAATGAATAAGTGGGTCTTAGGCACTAAGATGAGCAAAAATAATTATCAGGTGCTTTTCCCAAGGGCAGTTAGAATAATTTCTATATAGAATAAGGCTCATTCCATCTTCTCAGAAGTCGTTGCTTATGGCTTCAAGGAATAAATTCTCTCAGCAAGTACATTTATTCTGGGGGGGAAATCCAATACTAGATGTACAATACTTATTGAAGATAATGCTTGTAAAAAGTATTTTAAAAAATTAATGTGTTTATTATAATAGTGAGTTATGTGTAATTTAGAACAAGCAGTTAACACATAACAGTTTTGGTCAAAATGCATGTCATGTAGTTTGCGTTAAGTGATATCATTCATTTGAAATGACTCAAATAACAAGTTGAGTTTTCATTTTGATTATACATCCATTTCATGTCTATTTCATATGCTCTTTCAATGGTTAACACTTCCAGTAGTTCCATTAGATGATCAGAATGTTGTGAGGAACCATCATAAATAGACCTAGTTCTCTTTTAACATTTAGATAAAGCAATGAAATCATTTTTCCTGCTCCTTTTTGCTCCGTTGTGACCTATAGAAGATATATTAAATATATCTTATTATTTTCATAGATGTTTTCTCCAGTATTTTGCATCATCAGGATCACATTCTACAGTAGACAGAAATTTATGGCTGAAATTGTCTGTGTATGATTAGGTAAGCTAGTGACCTATTATAATGGCACACTGACTCCCAAATTCCTTGACTGCATCACGAATGTTAACAGGATACCCTTGGAAAATATTTGCATTTACATTAGCCAGAATCCATTTTTCTTGTCTGTTTCAATGTCTAACTATTTGTAACATGTTAATTTAAAGAAACAAAAGCTTCATTAATTGATCTTAATGAGGCCTAAGAGTCTTCAAGCAGAATAAAAAAAAAGAAATATGCTTGTGCATTGTTGATATTTCAGTTCAGGATTATCAAAAGTGAAAAAACTGTTTATCTTGATATATGAACTCAGTCTAAGACTTGTATTCAACTTTCGTTCCCATCAGCAATATCAATCCTTAAGTATGTCTGGACTAAGCAATCTTGAACTGGGGGGCTCCTTCCTCTACAACCTTAACATTTTCCATGTTGCTTCAAAGATATTTTTGCCATTGGCAGAGAAATGTTGATGGACACACAAGGCTTTAGGGAAAAGAGAATTTTTCCTCTTTCCTTGTTCTGCCACTGGTCAGTGGAAATAATATAGTAGATATATGGAAGGTTTTCTTATATGTAAAGGGCTTAGAATTATTATTATTACACTATGGATGTTTATATAATGAGAGGATTAGAAGAAAGTGCAGTTTTGCCAGTAAAATCTATGCCTTAGAATAATGTCTGATTTTATTATTGTAATTATATTACGATATAGTTATACTATTAATATTATTGTGATGAATATAACAACAAATATGTGAATAATATGTGACTGTTCAAATAACTGTACCCAGATCACACACTGTTTGATGGAAATGGAAAGTAATATAAACAAAACAAATAAAACATGAAAAAAGAAAAGAAAAGAAAAATGACTGGCTTTAAGATGCCAAAATGCTGGGTTTTTTTTAACTGCAACCCATTAACAAGATTATTCCTATTCATTTGTTCTCTGTATGCATTGTTTGCTTGTTTTCTGATCACTAGTTCATTTTGCTTGAGTTTGCATGGCGTTTAGTAGAGAAGGCTGTTTTTAAATGCCTAAGTCAATAAATGCAGTATTTAATCAGGGTTTACAGAGATCATAGAAGAGGTTGAAAAGGGAATCCAGAGGGTTAAAAGCAAAGTACAGATTCATGAGCAGTGAGTTGTTGTGTCTCTAAATCCCAGACATACTTTATTAGGGCAATCCAGCTGGTTTGTTATTTCTGTCTCCTCATTATCAACACGCTTATGGTATGGTCTCTTCCCCCTCACTTTCAGTGCCAAGAATTTGGCAGAGACACCAGAGAGGAGGTCAGAGACTGACTTGGGAGGAGAGTTGTGAAACAGAAAGTGCAACAGAGAAAATCCAGTGGTTGCAAAACTAAATCAGGTTTGTTTTTATCATGGGTAGGCTACCACAGTATGGTTCCATTGGCAAACAGTAATTACAGCTATGTGTAATTAATTACAGAAAAACTGATATATTGGACTCCATTCTCTTGATACTTTATGCTGCTGTTAACTTAAGGCAACTACATGGATGTCTACAGAATTAATAAGGGAGGAAGTTAATGGGAAATGTTACCTTTAGTTTCTGCTAACATGATTTGTCGTTTTAAAGGTAGATAATATTCGGGAAAGTGTTAGATAGTGTCATGTTAGAAATTAAATATAAGCAGTATATTTAATACCCTAAATATGAGTGCATGACAGAAAGGAAATACAGATGCAAACAAACAGATGTAGATTTACAGGAAAGAAACTGATGGGAAATTATTTTTCTCACATCTCTATCAAGTCTCTTTTCAAAAAACATTTAAGAAAACATACCCCGAATTTTGGTATTTGCAACTTGATGTTGACTATTGCGTAGCGTTCTTCTTAAACAGGAAGCTGCATTTCACATTTCAGTGTCAGCAAAGAGAAGGGTTATGGATATAACCTTTCTTTTTCCAGAAACTGGCAGTCAGTATAATTTAGCAGTGTATGTATTTTCATGTAATATATGTGTAAACTTTCAGTTATGGATTATACTCCCCCTTCCACACACTACAGTCCTTAAATGACAGCTCCCCACTTCGCTTTCATATAATTGTTTTCTTCCTTCTGTCACGTTAGGAGCTAATTACTACTGGGTGCTGTCCAGATCCATTAAAATTAATGGGAATATTGCCATTGAGTCATTAGTTGGCAGTTCTGATTGTGTAACACCTCTTAAATATAACAAGAATTATTCATTAAAGACTTTAAATAAAGACTGAAGCCTAACTTTTTTGATAAGTTTGTACTGATGATATATTTACAGAATAGTTCCCAGTATGTATGGTACTCTGGTACTCTATGAGATGAATATTTATTTATTTAATTATTTAAAGGAAGGCAGGAATAAGTAGAAAATAAATAGGGACGCTAGCTGCAGAACTTTTAGTTACATGTGCCTTTTCAATTTACAGTGAGTTTAAGAATAAGAGAGTTCTGCAATAACAAAATGGAATTTATGAGAATGACAAGAGGTATATTTTAAAACAGTGGTTTATAATGGATGTTTGAAGACCGTCTCAGGCCAGTGTGTCAGCAAAAATATAGAGGGGAATTTTAAATAATATCCCTTAGAATAAATACATAATATTTCCATGTTAATAACATTGAATTAATATATTTTATTTAAGATATACCATTAATGAGAAGTCCTTGGACATGAATGTACTCTGTATACGTCCATAGTTTGTACAACAAATTTTTGTAGAATGTGAAATAGACAGGCCTGATTATAAGTAGTCAAAGCATTATCTCTACTAAAGCACTTGGAAATGAATATTCCAGGGATACTGAAGAACATCATATGATCTGAATTTGGAAGAGAATCCCTTTCTCGTTTTCCAGGTTAATGCATATATTGGTATGCAGTTATCCTTTTATTTACACTTTTTAAAATGTTTTTTGCCTTAAATGAGCATGAATGTGTTTATACACATATATACATTTTTGTAGAAAATACAAAATCTTTGTGTAGAAAATAATTTATTTTTATTGCAATAGAATATATTGTACATATATATTACAGGAAAAAACGATTAAGAGCTGTTCAACAATCTTAGAAAGTGGTGAAACCTAGAACTAAGGATAAATTGCTTATGGAGAACAATTACCGTATTTTTTGGCGTATAAGATGCTCTGAAGTATAAGACACACCTAGATTTTGGGGAGGAAAACAAGGGAAAAATATCTTCCTCTGCCTCTCATTTACCTCCTTGCAACAAACAGTACAGGCAATATACACTGTTTGTAGTGTTATATTTCAGACTATACTCGTACAGATGCTGTTAAAATTGATATGCTTTCTGGAAGCATAGTTATTCTCTGCTATTTAAAAGAAAGCACTTTTTAAAACAATAGCACGGGGTCTCTTCAGATCAAGCATTTATTTTAAAAAGCTTAATTTTGTTAAGTTGTCTAGAATAATAATAAAGCAGTCTTTAAAAAATAAGTCTAATAATTTGAACATTCTATAGGCATTTATAGTTGTTGACTTACCTCCTTACAGCAAACAGCCTGATTAGCACAAGAAAAAAAATCTGCCTCCCAGCAATTTGCCACATGGAGGAAACAGCAAGTTTCACTTTCAATTTCTCCTGATCATCCTCTGTTACAGGCTGCAGGGATTGCTATAGCTTATTGAAGCCTCCACAAGCCCTGTTTACTGCAAAGAAGTAAATTACTGGGACGCAGAGGTCAAAGGGTTGGGGCAGGTGGGGCTATTCTTTGTGATTTTTACTTTATTAAACAGATAATGAATGTTGTAATAGTGGATATCCTATATTGGGAAGCAGTTGATCTACAACTGAGTTCTCTTTTAGTTAGTTGCATACTAAGACAGAACTTCAGGTGGTATCAGACAAATATAAGCCATATAATAAAAAAGTTGTTTAGCTTTTAAATAGAATCTGTTCAGTGCTCTTCTTTTCCTCAGTAATAGCTTGTATAGTTCATCCAGTGGATTAATGGCATTTTGCTCTGTATTTATCTACTGTGGCCAGTGGCAGTCACAGTAATGCTATGGAGTAGGACAAAGGAAAACAGCGTGTGATAACATCCAAAATCAAAGTATAGTCTGCTAAGTGAAGTTAGCATTTAAAAATAGCTCTGTGCTTTTATTATTTCATTACTAAAATGAGTTTATTGTAAAGTGTATGCACCTGATGATGTGATGCACAAAGTGTTAACACCATGAACGTTATTGTTAATTTAGGTAATTAAAGTAATTACTTGTTTACCAAAAAATAATAAGAAATCAGAATCCCTTTCTAGTTGCATGCTTATATGCATGCTTATATTATTGTCCCTCCCATGGATAGGGACAAAATCATGGCGTCTTCTTATATATTAGTTCCATTGATTGATTGATTGATTGGCACAATTTCTGTACCTTACATGTACAAAGTAAGACTAAAATCAAGAAAGTAAGTCTAAAATCAAGACAACACAAAAGTAATTATAAACTGATCCGATAGTTTACCATTACACCTCCTTCCATCAAGACTGAAACTGGTAAGAATGAATGGTATTCCATTTTGTTCACAATATTAAGGAAGATACATCTTCCCATTAAGGGGCAAGTTATAAATAAAGTAGTCTTCCTGTTTCCTAGGAAGTTGGGAATACATCTTTATGGCTACATATAAAACTGGCAAAACTTACTTGGAACATAATGTTCTAGTTGTAAACATAACCCAGTTCATGAATTTTAGTTAACAATCAGTATTTTCAATTATATCCTGAAACTCATTAGTTTGCCTATATTTTACTGAATTAACTGTTACCTGTTAGCAGATAGTCTGAAGATTACATACCAATTGAAATTTCTGAAAACAATTTTCAATGATTTTTGTGTATCACATGTGAGTTCTACAGTATTTACAATGAAATCATTGTTCAGATTTTTACATCTCCTGTTCCTACGAATGTAATGCAGTCTGCTAGAAGAAATTATCTTTTGTACAAAAAGGGTCAGTTATCATCTGTTTCTTGTCTTAGTAATCACCAGATCTGGTATTAAGCTGTTTACCTCTGAAAGTATGACAGTGTCTCAGACCCACTGGGTCATGAAATGAAAATGACAAGAACCAGATATGTGGGTGATGAACATGTGTCGCTCAGGGTTGTAATGTTACATTGAAACATTTCCCTGGGTCAACACACAATAATCACTCAACACCTAGATAAACGAGTGATATCCTTAAAAATGTAAATAACGCAAAATCAATTGCAGTTCAACGATCAGGGGGAAAAAATTAAACCTCTTCTGATGAACCATTCCAACACATAGCTCTCAAGATAGGCAAAGTATTGCTCAATGTACCAATTTATTAAGAGAGCCATGTTGGCACATCTGGGAAAACCCGAATCTGAAAGCTTCCTTGTTTTCCCCACCCAGTTGAAAGTTCAAGATCTTGCCCCACACCCATAAGCCCATCACATGGTCCAATCTTCCACTGCCATGCTGGCAGTTCCACCCACCCAGTTCTGGTCAAGTGCAGAGGTGCAGAGACAAAGGATGACCTTGGCTTTCTAGAAGGAATTTTGTTTTGGCTACATAGTATCTAACTCCGTAAAATCCCCTCTCATTTTCCCACAATAGAAAAGGCATAATAGGATGATAGAAAGTGTGGCAGGCCAAACATCCAAGAGGAATATGGCTGCAGACCTGACACACATCTTATCAGCCAAATAAATAACCTACCATCAATAAGGCATCGGTTACTTGCAAAACAAGGTTGGCCCATAGGCTCACATCTCACTTCTCCCAAACCTCATGCAGTGATAAAGTTACCTAATTGGTCTCCCTTCCTCCTCAGATTTGGAGAAATCTTGACAGTATAGTAAGATTCACATTATCAGTTCCTTTGAAGATCTTCTGCAACCTAGCCCTAACCACTTCTTCCAAAACCTTTTCCTAAAAAGTTGGAGACGTGGCTTGTCACATCTAAGGATGGCTTGTTCAGCAGATGACATAGCACTGACTCTTTCAAGGTACATAATGCAATGGAGGAAGAGGACAAGATACGGTGTGCATAAAGAAATTATTTCATGTTTTGTTCCTAAGTTTAACAGTGCTGGTTATACCCGTTATTTATATACTGTATGTGGTAAACTCGTGATATTTCTGCCCTTTCACAACAGACATCTAACAATAGAACAGCTCCAATTAAGAAGAGGAACATCAGCCTCTGGCATCTTATTCTGTTGTTCCATCTTTCTTTCTCTCTCTCTCTGTTTTTTTTTTTTTTTTGCAAGGAAGAATTCATTTGTTTCTTAATTAAGAAAAACACCAATAGCATGAAAAATCTGCTTATAGTACCTGAATGATAATTAGGTGAAAGGTATAAAAACACACACACACACACATTCCACCAGCAGCCAAAATGAACTTGAGCTGATAAAAATGAACTAAACTAGCCTTGCATAAATCGAGGCTGAGAGAAGTGTACAGTCATTATGGCTAAGACAATATGCAAACTATCTTCAAAGAAATCAAATTGCTAGAGTGTTTTCATTTGCATGTATTAACTATTAACATAATGAGGAGAAGTGACATTGGACCTGGATTGTGTGTCTGTTTGAATTGATAACTCCGCTGTATCTGCAAATAGGCACCCAAAAATCACACTAGTAGTGAGATCAGTGTTGAACTCTGAAGAGTGTCTTGGAGCCCTGAACAAACCTGATGGAGTGATGAATGCAAACCATCATTTTTGACAACAGTTTTATAGCAGAGTCATTAGCTTTGTGTCTTAAAGGTACAGATTTCAGTTTTGAACTTTTTCCTCTTAAATTATGATCACTGGCACTGGAAAAAGGCTAGTACCGATTTCAATAATATCTTCATGCTATATTTAGTCAGGTTTTTGCATTTAATTTGAGAGTCAGCAAGTTAGAAAGTTTGACTTGAAAGACCTGCATTTAGATAGCATCTCTAGTATGGTCTAATTTCACAGTTGTAGGGCAACAGGATTAAATTATTCATAAATAATATGTATAATTGGATGATGAAACATTTAAAACATTACGGGAGCTTTCAGAAATATGTTTGTGCATGTGCATATATGATAAAAGTAACAAAAATATATATTTGAAAGATCAATAAAAATTGCTCGCCAGAACAAATCCATCAGTGAAATCTAATAATATGCAAAATTAATACTTAATGAAGCTTCATTGGAAGGCTGTTCCTTAATTTAAGAACCATAACTTTCCTGTTCTCATCAGTGTTCTGCTGATGTTGAGAAAGCAAGACTTTTGAGAAAATATTTAAAAAAAAAAGATTCATGAGAAGTGATTCCTTGAATATTTATTTCAGGTATTTATTTTAAGACTGATTATGATTTCAGAGGCTAGAGTTACCACTTGAATTGATCCTTGAAACAAGTGAGTAGCTAACGAAGGTAGAACAGAATTTGCATGCTGTGGGAAATCCTGATAAATACCTGATCATGGCATTATGTAATTCCATCTTTATGTATAATTTATTACTGTAATTCAATCCATAGATGATTAAAACATGAACAAATGAGACTAGATTTGATTTTTCTATGGGAAAGAGAAGCGGAGAAACAGGGTTTGTAAAAGCAGAGGTGGGCTGCTGCGGGTTCGGACTGGTTCGAATGAACCGATAGTTCCAACCACTGGCTGGGCTAGCCCCCGCCCTGCCTGTCCTATTTATCTCACTCTCTGGCTTTGTTCCCTTCCCCCAAATCCCAGCTGATTGCCACTCCTCACCTGTTCTACTCAGCGTGGCTGCCTGAGAAGATTTGCTGTGTGCTCGAAGCCGCACGAAAGCAAGGAAGGCTCATGTGTGAGCGAAGCCAGAGTGCATGCATGCATGCTCACATTTCCAGACAACCGGTTGTTAACATGTATGCGCAGCCCACCTCTGTGTAGAAGGTATAGCTGTTCAGTCCTTTCATATATAATTCTGAAAGTAATAGCAATTAAAACAGCCTGCCTCACAAGTCATACACCATAAAAGTTGCACAAACTTTTCACAGATTAAAAGTTCAATAGCTAGAACTATTATTTGCTTTGATTGTTTCTGCAGTAAGTAATCCCCATGTTGCTTCTTCCACCAGAATCTTCATGCATGAAAACACTGTCAATAAGCAGCTGATCAAGTTTGAGTTTAAGCTCAGCTGAATTCTGCTTCTTGGTTTGGCTAATTAAATGGCTGTTTACAAAATTCTTTTAAAGCATTAACATGATTACAGTTGGGTTTTCACCTCTTAAATATTACATGAATATGGCCTCATGATTATTTAAACAATATGGCATATTTTTCTGTGCATACAGGAAAAAAATATCTATTCCTTCTATGTATTTTATTCTTTTGAAACAGAAGTCTTTGACTATTCCTATAAATCTATATATCTATCTCTATCTCTATCTCTATGTCTGTCTGTCTGTCTGTCTGTCTGTCTGTCTGTCTGTCTGTCTGTCTGTCTGTCTGTCTGTCTGTCTGTCTGTCTATCTATCTATCTATCTATCTATCTATCTATCTATCTATCTATCTATCTATCTATCTATCTATCTATCTATCTAGACAGAGCTATACAATTAAAAAAGAGAGAAAAGCAGTTATTGTTAGAAAGACATGTAGAAGATGAGGTACAATAACATAAATTGTTCTAGAAATGTAGGCCCCATGACAGCCTGGAGAATAGATAGTGTTAGCATTTTGTGGGGATGTTTTCTCTGCCTGTTATTTCCATCTGCCTTGGGACACTGACAAAATGGTGGCATCCTTATTAAAAAGCCCATGTTTAAATTCCATCTGTTATAGTAAGCAGGTCTTCCAGGGGGCAATAAGGATTTCCCCTATGGCTATACCTGATTGCTTTGTGCATCTGTTTGTTAATCTAAAAAGCCAGCACTTATTCTGTACTGTAGAGCTTGAATTCTCCATCCTCCCTGCCCCCGTAGTTTGTCAAAGGACTGCAATCAGACAGACTTTTGCAAGTTAAAATACTGGAACATCTGAGTAGCTCACTACTTTACCTACAGTGACCACAGTGGTAGCTTACATGGCCACTGACCTCCACAGTGGCCATGTGACCTCCACATTAAAAAGAACGAAGTGCATGCACTGTCCTATACCACATTTCCTAGGGAGGATGCAAAACTGATTAGATAATATTTGAAACCTAGTGACAGTGAAACACAAAAGTCAAATTATTTTGCATTCATTAATAAGGCTCAACCTTGGAATTTAATTTTAAGATTTAAGATTGAGATATCTACTGCAGCAGATAAAATCACACTAAGGCCCATTTGCGCCATCAGATCTAAACTCCAGCTCAGGGCAGGGATAGATTTAGTAGAATTAAAGCTTCCCTGACAGATGGTTGCCTTGCCTCACTTAAACACATCGAGTGAGGGAAAGGTCACCACCTCTTTGGGTAATTAGTTCCACTGTTGAACAACTTCTACTGTTCAAAATATTTTTCTAACATTCAGTCAGACTCAGCCGCCTTACAATTTTAAATTTCTTCTATCTCCTGCACTTGGAGATAACAAAGAACATATCTTGGCCTTATTTTTGGTGGCATTCTTTAAGGGATAGCAAATCTTGATTTACCGATCTCAATCAACATGCAATGGATCAGTTTACTGTTACTTGATTAAAGACTTAATCACACAAATGACATGAATTACCACAAAATTGTGTTCTCCATTTAATAAACAGTAGGGATCCAAAGGGTTTTTTTTCAAGAGGCAACTGGACTTTCTCATTTTTCTTTGAAGATGTTTCACTTCTCATCCAAGAATCTTCCTCAGGCTTCTTTCTTGGATGAGAAGCAAAACATCTTCAAAGAAAAAACAGAAAGTCCAGTTGCCTCTTGAAAAAAGCACCCTTAGGACAACCATGATCTGGATGACTGAGAATCTCCATAGATATACATAGTAGGGAGTAACACAACTTCTACTTCCCCAATTGGTATTTTAAATTAAGGTTTCATTGCATTTGAAGATACATTGAGGTCTTTAGGATTCTTTTCATATTTCCCTCAAACACTTCTTTATAGAGTTTAAGTTTCTAGTCCCATAAGCATTGTTGTCATTTTGAACTGTTTGTCTGAATACTGCTTTTAGTTTTTAGTGTCTAGGATTGGATCTGATTACTGAAGATCTCATTACTGTAGAAGAAAACTAAAATATTATTTAGTATATGTAATATTAACTTGGCTTATAAAGTTTGTTTATCAGTATTCTTGCTGAGGTTTAGGGGAAAAGCTATTTAATGTAAAATGTAACTCAGTTACACTTCAGACATACATTCAGAAGTGGTGTTTTTTTTTTTTACTATTGTGCTGATGCTAAGAATCAACATTCATCGTTCATCAATAGAATCGAGCCCTCAAAAGCAAAGTAGAACCTGGTTATTTTATAACCTGCGTCATACAAGGATAAAAGAGAAAAACTCCAGTGCTTAGATTGTTTGACATTTAAAACATCTTAATTTGTTCCTGGAGAATTGCTTAACAAAAACAAAATTTTAGTGAAACTTCTACTCGCTAGAATTTCACATAAATTTCAGTGGCCTTAAATATGTTATTTTAGTTTCATAATACTAACAATAAATGTAATGTAGTCTGATCATGATATGATGTTCAGACAATAGTTGCCATGATAAAAAAGAGGCTATGAAACTGATTCAGAGAAGAAACTTGATGGATTACTCCTTTCAAATCACTAAATGTAAAACATTGACGAATAATATCTTACCTGTATACTACTAAAACTCTTGTTACCATGAACCTTTAACTGGCTGAGTTAATGCATTGTAGGGCAACAATTTTTGAAAAGATATCTCAAATGGGCTAACTTACATAATGTGTCTAAAAGCTGGGGCCAATGATGAATGAAATTTTGAGAAGTTGTGGCTTCTTCAGTATTACTGGCAGCTGCTCAACTGGTGCTGCGGTCATATAATCTTAATTTTCAATGTTCTGTGATAGTTTTCTAGCCAGTCTTGCACTCCCTGACTTCCTCCCCCACCCAGCAGCATCTACTTACCTGCCTGATAGAAAGCAAAAGGAAGCAAAGGCGGAAGGGAAGGAGGGAAAGAGATTTCTAATTTTCCCTGCCAGATTCTTTCAAGGAAATGGAAAAGCCAGCAGGAAGTTGGACGTTACTTTTGCTCAGTTTTCCTCCCACTGCTTTTTTGGCTACCTTTGGCCATTCTGTTTCTCAATAAGGAAATATATTTGAGATGATGACCCAATGGGGCAAGGTTTGTCTAGTTAATATTGGAACTATCCGTGGGATAATAGGTAATATTACCTGGAATAAATTTCAAGAACACATTACTGTATGCTAATCTGCTGGAGAAAAATAGTTCCTTCCTTCCATCCCTCCATCCATCCCTCCATCCATCCCATCATCCATCTATCTATCTATCTATCTATCTATCTATCTATCTATCTATCTATCTATCTATCTATCTATCTATCTATCTATCTATCTATCTATCTATCTATCTATCTATCTATCTATCTATCTATCTATCTATCTATCTCATATATAGAGAAGTAAGTATGCATAATCCATTCATGCCATCTTAAAAGAAGGTATTCCAAATAATTGTTTGTGTTGTCCAATCTTTACATTTTACATGTGTGTTTTTCCATTTTGAAGGTGATTATATATGGCAAGGTTTTTATCCTTGCCTTTTATCAGTCCGCTGTTTTTTTAATTTACTTGTTTACTTGTTTTCAATTTACTTGTTTCAAGGAATGCATCCAAAACCTGGGGTACATTATTTCCTTGGGATTGAAATTTGGCAAACCTGTGGCCACTTCAGTGTTGCCAGAATGTCTTGTACATATTAAACAGGACAGGGAGGAGGGCTGAGTCTTGTGAAATCTTTTAATGGAAAAACTAAAGAGCAGGTCCTCCTTAATAATTGAATGGGACCTCCATTAAAGTTCATGGCTTTTCGTTTTGAATTTCCAGATTCTTAAGATCATAAAAATAATGCACAGATGAACAACAAAGATACTAAGGTGTCTGGAGGTTAAATCAAATGATAAGCGATTAAGAGAACTAGGTATATCTAGCCTAATGAAGAAAAGGTTTATGGATGACATGATATCAGCGATGTGAGGTGCTGTCACAGACAAGAAGGGGTTGATTTATTGTCCAAAGCACCTGAGTATAGGACAAGAAGCAATGGGTGGAAGTTTATTTAAAAGAGATACACCCTGAAATCAAGGAGAAATTTGTTGACAGAAAAATAAATGAATGGAACAGCTTGCCTCCTGAATTTGACGGTACTCCATCGCTGGAAGTTTAAAAAAAAAGATTGAGCAACCATTTGTCTGGGATAGTGAGAAAGGTCCCTTCCAGGCCATGATTCTATGAGTTCTTTGAGTTGCTTTTCTTGCCAAATTATGAAACGGAGAACTTTGTTTGAAATTCTGATATTTATCTAAGATGGAATCATTCCTATCAATGAGGGAAAACACCTATCTAGCTGTTCCTTCTTTCAACAGGCAATTTTGGTCAGATCTGTAGGAAATTCTTTTGGCCTGCCCACAAATTGGTCGCAATTTGTGTTGGCAGGAGGGCAGAGGTCGATGTCGAGGCCCCTCACATGTGGGGTGCCTCAGGGGTCGGTTCTCTCGCCCCTCCTGTTCAACACCTATATGAAGCCGCTGGGCGAGATCATCCGTGGTTGTGGGGTAGAATACCATCTGTATGCTGATGATACTCAGCTATACATATCTACCCTCAACCACCCCAGCGATGCCGTTGAAGTGATGTCCCGGTGTCTGGAGGCCGTGCGGGCCTGGATGGGGAGTAACAAACTTCGACTCAACCCGTCCAAGACCGAGTGGCTGTGGTTTCCAGCGTCCCGGTACAGCCAGCTGACTCCATCGCTGGTCATCGGGGGCGAGACACTAGCCCCCGTGGAAAGGGCCCGCAACTTAGGCGTACTCCTGGATTCACGGCTTTCCTTGGACGACCAGGTGACGGCCGTGACCAGGGGGGCCTTTTACCAGGTTCGCCTGGTCCGCCAGTTGCGCCCTTTCCTTGACCGGGACGCCCTTCGCACAGTCACTCAAGCGCTCGTTACGTCCCGCCTAGACTATTGTAATGCTCTCTACATGGGGCTCCCCTTGAGGTGCACCGGAGGCTCCAGTTAGTGCAGAATGCGGCCGCGCGGGGGATTTTGGGAGCCTCACGGTGCTCCCATGTAACACCCCTCCTGCGCGAGCTGCACTGGCTGTCGGTGGCCTTCCGGGTGCTCTTCAACGTGTTGGTAACCATCTTTAAATCGCTCCATGGCCTAGTTATTTGCGGGACCATCTCCTACCACATACCTCCCTTTGACCAATCCGCTCCCACAGGGTGGGCCTCCTCAGGGTGCCGTCGGCAGGTCAATGCCGGCCGTCGGCGCCCAGGGGTAGGGCCTTCTCTGTCGCAGGTCCAGCCCTCTGGAATGACTTACCCCCCAACTTCGTACTATCATGGAGCTTCGCCTCTTTCGCCAATCACTCAAAACGCACTTCTTCCACCTAGTTGGCCTAGCTTAGAGTTAGATTAGATATAATTTTAAATTGATTAGGTATGGGGATTTTACCATTTTAGTTTATATTTTAGCACAGGCTATTTCAATTTAATGCTATTTTAATGTTGCGATTGTATTTATTGTTGTTTGTTGTCTCATTTTTAATTTCCTGTGCACCGCCCTGAGTCCAATAGAGATAGGAGCAGTATATAAATTGAATAAAACCTAAACCTAATAAACAAGTCACGCTGAATTGTAAAGCCAATAATTGATCCTATCATTCCTTCCCTTTCAGTTTCACCAGTAAATTTTAAAGGGAATGGAACTACACTATGTAGGAGTATGGTTTGCTTCTGACTGAGGTAAGCCTTGCCCAAAATGCTCTAGTAGCTGTATCATGGTATTGTGTAGACTATTATGCCTGAATCTACCTGCTTTTGATGCTTGATAATGTATCAGTCACTTGTTTTGCAGACAGCAGGGTGTCCTGAGGATCTGTTGCCATATTCCAGTTTTACAAGTGAAATCTGATGCCTCTCTGATGAGAGAATAGTGAAGCTTTCAAGATTAACGTCAGCAGTTGGAGATAAACAAGGTCAGGAAACAGGAGTTGCTAACAGTCTTGTTAGAGTATTGAAGCAGAATCTTGAAAGCTTGTCAAAGTTCCTTGGTACTTATACATAACCCAGCCAAAATGGAGTTGTTTTGAGTTTCTTTGTCATGCTTTCTACTTTCCCAGGATTCAGCTCCACATCTTTCTGACGTTTCTGCTCTGAAGACTATTCTGAAGTCTTTATAATTCTTCCTCTCCATCTTCTCTCCTAAGAACAATGGACTTGGCCCTCTTCTCAGTTATCCCTTCCATTTTCACTGCTGTTCCTGATCTAATTGTTCTCCCTTATACACGTCCAAACAAACAAACTAATTAACAAACAAAGGTTTCCTTTGAGTTTTCTTTGAGTTCCTTTGAGTTTATGATATAATAAGATGTGAATGAGGAAAAAATATTTTGTGCAACTTAGTATTAAAAGAACATTCATATAGCCCATTTCCCTGAAAATAGGACTTCCCCGGATAATAAGCCCAATCAGGCTTTTGAGCGCATGTGCTAAACTAAGCGCTCCCCTGAAAATAAGCCCTCCCTGAAAATATTGTAACACAGCAGTATACAAAATACAATATACAAAATATTGTAACACACAAAATATTGTAACACAGACATGAGATGACCACACTCGCTGCCTCCTGCACCTCAAAAATAATAAGACTTCTCCAAAAATAAGACCAAGCACTTATTTTTGGAGTCAAAATAAAATGAAATAAATAAAATAAATAAAATAAGACCCTGTCTTATTTTCAGGGAAACATGGGTATATTCTTGATTAGGAATCAATGCTCCTGAGTTTGGTACAAATTCCTCTAAATAGAGGATTGAAAATTTGTTTGATTTCAATTAGGGATCCTTTGATTACTAACGTACAGCTGGTTTGGATAATTATTCCATATCTTCTTCATATAGAATTCTATTCAATTTGTTTTCCACTGAGGTGTTAGAATTGTCTGTAAGGTAATTCTTTCACAAGGTAGGCATTGTGGGGAAACAGAGGCTTAATGACTGTTGAATACACATTGTGGATGTCTCTGAATTGCTCTCTGTTGGATTGGCATTCTGATTCACAGTTGAATAGCCATTCTAATCCTCTATCAAAATGAATACCTCACCCCACAGATATAATTTGCATCAGTTTGCCTGTTTATAAAAAAGAAATAACCTCAATGAAAATGCATATTTTGTAAAAAAATAAGGTATCTGAGACATTCTATGAACTTTTTGTGGAAATTCCATCGTATGAAGAAACAAAGTGGAATCTCACTGGGGAAATTAAGGAATAGGTATGACACATTCCTTTCTTGATATATTTTGTTTTAGTCCTTTATGATAGCCAAGCACTTTTTTTCTTTCAGAATCAGTCTCTTTATTCCTGGGTTCATAGTAAAAAATTTCTTTTATACTTTTGACAATTGCCATGAATGCAGATTATGAGTGTTTAAATCTGATGATTTAAGACACTGTTTCTCAACCATGGCAACTTGGAATCGGAAGGTTGAGACCCATATACAGCATTCTGGAGTCGTCAAAATTGAGAAACACTATTTCATCTGCAATCATTTTGTGGACTACTACTCAGCCACTGAAAGATTGCTGAATTAAATGTTAAAAGCCACTGAAAGAATCCTAAATTAGGTTTTGCAGTGAGATGAGATTATTCATTTTAAGGCCTCGCATTCAGAATTAGCGATGTGATCAGCAATGTAATTTCATTTACTTAGAGAAGTCATAAATCTAAGAACTGTATGATTCCTGACAAAAAAAACCAGATCTTTATAATATGAGAGAACCTAGTGAGTTTTCTGTTTTCTCTTTAAACTGCCTATTCTTATGCTTTATTCAGTTTCCTGACAGATTATATCTGTTATGTTCATTTAGGCTAATATACTCTTTTCTGCACATGCTCCCCACACAATAGTGGACAATGGGTACCCCAACCATTGTCACTGGCTTTCAACATTAAAGCTGGAGTCTTGCTGGTTGAGCTATTGCAATTTTAAAAAGAGGATGAAATACTATCAATGGGATTTGCAATAGACTGTCATTCTGCATGTTTAAGATCGGGCAGCTTAGAAAGTTTAGCATTCTTTACTTTCCAGACTTGAGCTAATGGGAAATACACAGCCTAAAAAATATCTTAATGGAAAGCAGACTCCCTAACTCTGAATTTGTTGAAACCTGATTTTAGTCATGTCCTGACTTTAACACTCTTAGTCCTTATAAGCATCCATCTAACCCCACAAGGATTTTATTTAAATGGGATGTAATATATAAACATGTTTTTAAGCCAGTCAAAGCAGTTTAAAATATCAGAATGCAGCAAGATAAGGCAGGTTGTGGATTTTCTTTAGCTCAGTTTTGTATTGATTTTGATGCAGAGAGTAGGTATGTCATTCCGAATGCATCTCCTATTTCTTAGTTGGTTTGTAATAAACCTCTTTCTTGCTGGCACATAGTTTAAATGTTATGGCAATGACCTGTAGATCTTAAATCTGTTTATATGTTTAACTATTTGATAGTTATGCTATAGGTGTCTATTATAGTACTACTATAGCCGTAAAGTACTCTATGGAGATAGTAGAGATAGTCCTCAACTTATGACCATAATGGAGTCGGGAATTTTTGTCATAAGGACACTCATAAGTTGAGGAACCCACGTGACCGGACACGATTTTATCACTTTTGGAGGGGCAGTTGTTAAGTGAACACAGCTGTCATTTAACTAACATGAAGTTGTTCAATAAATCCATGAATCCCTATGGATGGCTTTCTTTTAACAGAACCTGGCTAAAAAGGTTGCAAAACAACAACAGTGTGTCAGTCATGGTCACATGACCCTGGAATGCTGCAACAGGGTGTAAAGTTAAGCTGGTTGCTAAGCACCTGAATTAAGGTCATGTGACCTCTCTCTATGTAGGTGTATTATAGACAATATTCTTCTGTGCAGTCATTTGTTAGGCCACTACAGTTTAGCTGTTATCAGAAGTATGACTTCTATAGGTCTGACTTTGCTTCTATACAGTTTATAACAGAGGTTTTGGGGTAGATTAGTTTATAGTCAGATATTATACATACATATACATGCATGCATTCATACACACACACACACACACACACACACACACACACACACACACACACACACACGCGCATAAAAATCCCTACATAGATATCAGCCACCATAAGCATCTTTAATAGTGATTACCTTTTGCTATTTTCCTGGATTTCTTTATTTTTTAATAAATATATTAATTTGTCAGAGTTTTGGGAGGCTATTCTTTAAATAAATATTGAATGAATGAATGATACATAACATGTAAGTAAATAACTGCCCAGCTGATTAAATCATTTTTAATGGAACTCATTACATTTTATCCTATACCTAAATGTATTGTCTTCTGAAAACAAAATATAACATCAACATACTTAATCAGTTGGGATACATTGCTCTTAACCAATTATACTTAATTCAGTTTTTACACTATTTCATTCCTACAAATAAATATATTTGAAAATTTTTCTGTAGGGTACCTAAGCATTTGAGGTTGGAAAATACATCTACTTTTCTCTGGTATATAGAGAATATATATACTAGATATATATTTTAGTTTGCAGATATAATTTGAACTTGCTTAATGTATTTCCCTAGTATCTATTGGCAAACTTTGACCCAGCTATAAAATCACACTCTAACAAAAAGGCTACTGTAAAAGGTTGGTTGTGACAGCCACTTATTCCAATGATTGTTTTCTTCCTAGATGTAGAAGGATTTAAGCCATAGAAGCTTTCAATAGCATTACCAAGACATGAATGTTAAAATGAAAGTGACATAAAATATGGGTGCTAGTGTTTTTCTTTGTACTTTGGAAGAGGAAATGTGATTAAGATATACTATAAAAAAAGCTATACAAATGCAGCAAAATTGTTAAAATATTCAAATATGCCATAGTGTAACAAGGAAGCACAGTAATGCACTGAAATCAGCAATAGAACAGCTGTGTTTTAAAGGACAGTACTTTGAATGTCACTTGACAATTTGCTTTCAATTAGAAGTAATTTACAGGAAGATGCCCACAAGCTAATCTTTACAGGATAATTAAGTTCCATTTTCTTTACTTTTAATTAAAAAGCAGAAAAGATTCAGCTGATCCATAAAAAATATTCTATTTAAACATTCATCAGACTTCACACTCTTTTTTTGTTATTTGTTATAGCAGATGTTATCAAAACTGCAGTCTGTTCTGTTTTAAACCCAGAATACTTGGTAAGTGAGATGCAGAGTGGCAGTAGGCGTGTACAGCTGAGGTATGAGCATCAAACATCTGTATTTTGAAATAGTTGCCTGTGTATTATTTTCATTGCTCTAATTTTGTTAATTTTTACTTTACTTTTAAGCCTCTTTGCAAAGCAAATTAATTTCTTAGTATATTAGAATGTAAGAATAAAACATTGGCCATGTTATCTAATCACTAATGTTTTTATGATCTAGTTCAGAATGTAAATTCTCTCTCTCTCTTTCACTCAAGTGCCCGCCATGAAACTTAACAGTAAAATATTTTTTCAAGTTTCTTCTATTCTAGAACCAATAGTAATTTTTTAATAGTAAATTAAAAACAAAGGATAGGCAGTGAGAAATAATAAATGCCTAAAAAGCAGTAGAAAGAAAGTAAAAATATTGCATTAATTAAAATTCCAAGGGTATTTCTCCCCCCACCCCCCTTATGAAATGGTTTGGTGAGTACGTAGGGAATGGGGAGACCTGAAGGTTTTGTTCAATATCTTTTGGATAAAAATAGCAATGTGGTTTTATCTGACCATTTACATTAACATGCATACTCCTTCAACATGATTTCCGTGGAACTGCCTTGTAACATTAAAAAAAAAAGTCGAATAAGGGGAAACATAGATAGAACTTAGACAGTAGTGTGTCACATCTTGTAGTGCGGCCTTGCCACAAATTTGGCTTATCTTGTTGGGGGGATGTATGAAAATGATGAGGAGGAATGCTCTCAGAGTAATAGAAACTTTGTAAATATATGGATTATTTTAAAGACTTGCATCCTGCTCTAGAGCTTGTTTGAATAGAGGCCTTATACAAGTTGTTAAGAAAAACATGCTTGTATGAAAAACTTGTTTATATCTTTTCTCCCGTTTATTTTTCTTAAAGATAAATAGAAAGGAACATATGAAAAACAACAATTTATCTTACTTTCCAGAAGAAAAAAATATTTTTAATGGAATAGTTCAGAGGCGCAAGCATATCATGCTGTGGTTTTATTCAGCAGAAAAACTGCAGCTCTTTTGTCATAGACTGAACTGTGACAAAAAGGCAGGCAGTGAAATTATATATTGTCAAGAAGCTGTTGAGCATTTGGGATGAAGATATTCCTCTACATAAGATTTGGATCGAGCTGGCTAAAAGATGAACTGGCCAGAGTGCTGAAACTATAAGGCAAATCTGCCTTTAAATGGTCAGCAAAATAGAGTTCCTTTTTCCATTTGGGGAGAAAAAGAAAATAAATTGAAAAATATTCCTACAGCAGGTCTGTTACTAGCATCCTTTGGCCAAACTGTTTGTCATTTTTAGACTGAATTGTTCACAGACAAGGTGAGCAAAAAAATGGGAAAGCCTGTACATCTCTCAACTTCTTGGAAACATGATAGTATATCCTTGACCAGATTGCATGGATCATATGCTGTATTTTCCAGTGGAAGAAATTTTGTCAATGTATGTATGAAACATATTTTCACTCTACCACAAATGAAAAATCTCTCAGAGATTACATAGAATTACTACAGTTAAAATATCAGTAATATTGATCTTACCATTTTTTGAATAAAACAATGTATGATTTTAATTTGCAAAAATATTCCCAAAATTGTTTTTAGGACAAAACATCAAATGTGTTTATAGCAGGACAGAGTGGCAGTTAGTTTTTTTAAAGCAGTTCTAAGCAGTTGTTTATATGCTATACTTGTTTAATATGCAGCTACTCCATCTTAATATTAGCATCTTAACAGCTGTTTTAAATAAGTATTCCTAACTGAGCTGCTACAAGTGTAAACAATGCAATCCTATATATAGCTTATACAAATTATCCCAGATGAATGCCTGTAAAATTAGAGCCTTAATAGTCAACCAATGCATTAAAGTAAAAATGTTCATATCTGCTAAATTGGAAGTATGTTTTCCTTAGAAGTCAGCTTACTACAGCAGAGGGTTTCATTGCAGTATTGTAAAAAGTGTTAAATTTAGGGTTTTCATTTGGATTCATGGGGAAAAAAATCTAAAGTCCTTGATATGACATAACATTGAGAATTTCTCAGTGACTTTAGTTTACTTGTTTCCTCCCAAAGGACTTGACCTTCCTACAAAGCAGTCATGTACTGAGAGGAATGCTTTAGACCAGTGGTTCCCAACCTTTTTTGGGGCGTGCCCCACCTAAACATCTCTAAAATCCTGATGCCCCCCCCCCGAAAGCCTAAAAGGCCATTAACTTGGTTTAAACAAGGTTCAAATCACCTCCATTAAAAATCAAATTGCCTCCCTATGGGGCCTGGGTCCCACATTGGGAACCACTGCTTTAGCTTGAATGCTTGTTCTTCTAGGAATTAAAACCATCCCCAGTTACTGGAGAAATTACTGTCTTGAAAAAAAATTATTTCTTTCTCTCATCAGTACAAGTTACAAGAAAATATCCAATAATAGCATGGTTGATAACACAAGGAATTGCTTGGTTAGAATCTAGTTAAGTGTTTGACTAGATTCAAGTGTTTTACTTGATTAAGAGCCGAGGTGGCACAGTGGTTAGAGTGCAGTACTCCAGGATACTTCAGCTGACTGCTAGCTGCAGTCTGACAGTTCAAATCTCACAAGCCCAAGATATACTCAGCCTTCCATCCTTCTGAGGTGGGTAAAATGAGGACCCAGGTTATTGGGGGCAATATGTTGACTCTGTAAATTGCTTAGAAAGGGCTGTAAAGGGCTATGAAGCAGTATATGTTTTAAGCGCTATTGCTATTGAGCTCACACCATTATTTTTTGCTAGTTTAATGCAAGTTATACTTTGGGCAGCTGAACAGCATGATATATAATAAACAATACTGATAAATATATTAAACAACATTTGTTTTAAAAGTCACTTCATCCTAGGCCTCCTCTGTTATTGGCTCTGCTTTATGGAACACTGGAAATTTGGAAGACCAGGAAGACCTAACATTCCCACCAGGAACTGCGACTGGGATGTTAATGAAATCCCAGTGTTTATTATGTATTGTGTTTTTTTAATTGTGTGATAGCCAAAGTTCCATTAGTAGATGGGCAGTTAGATAACTTTGATAGACAAAGGAATCAGCTGATTAATTATATGACTCGTTTAGCCATTAAGATACTTTTAATCATGCAGCTCATATAAGATTTTTCTTAAGGGTTCCCCCCCCCCCCAATATATATTTTATTATCCTTTTCCTATTCCCCATGTTCCTTCTTCTCCTTTTCTATTATTTTGTTGTGCTATTGAGTCCTTGTTAACTGGGTAGGCTACAAATATTGGAAAATAAATAAATAGTTCAAATGTACATTTTTGAAAAAGAAGACTTAGGCTTCTAGATTCGTATTTGTTTCTCTGAGTGATGAAAGAGAAAAGATGAAAACCACAAGTATTTGCTGTTGTGATCTAATATGGTTAGGCAAGATTATCAATAGTGGAGAATATTTATAGCTCAGGGTTGAAATGAGGGGTCCTGTCTGAGCTTGGTCGTTTCCTTTCAGATGTTTCATTATCCAAACGAGGCAACATCATCAGCACTACTAGTTCTGCAAACTCCCCTCCCCTTTCACGCCTCTTTATTCCCTATGGGAGGTGCTATTCACTCTCCACCTGTGGCTTTACTCCTGAGTTGTCCCTTGTTCCTTAGTTGTTCCTTCTGGCAGCTTAAAGCATGCACACACTGGAAACAGGCTCCAGCTGTTCTTCTGCCCCACTGATGTCTGACTCAGAAGGCAGCTGATAACTGTCAGATGGCCCTGGCCCCATCTCTGCCTTCGATGCAGAGCACTCATCAGATCGTTCCCCAGACTCCAGGATTGCCCCATTTTCTTCCCCAACCTCCTCACTGTTCGAATCTGCTGCCAGATCCTTGGCTTCTGGCAGGCCACAACACTGGTGTCCATGGCCGGTTTAGCAAAGGGGGAAAAATCCCAATTTGTCAAGTGATGCCACCATGACGACGTGAGTTTGGCACCCTTGGTGTAGAATCTTTGAGTATGTGGCATACATACATACATATATCAGTAAGCAAGCAAGCAGGTACGTAATTTTCAGATCAGATCTCCAAAGGAAGAAACCCAGGAAACCCCAGGATTTTATAATAATTTAGGAAGTTAAAAAGATCCAATATACAATCAAAGAATTCAGCTGTATTGCTAAGAAAAAATATATATACAGCCATTCTCACGAAATCATCTGGACTTCAGACTTGATTTGAAGCAAATTTTAATTTTACATCTTTCTACGGCTAGCTTTACTGCAATATATAGGCTGGCTTGAAGGGTATGCTGAAAGTATAATCTCAAAAAGAGATTGATGTTTGGGCTTCTATTTTAATATTTCCTCTGTGTGGCTCAGAATCTGATTTATAGCAATGTTCCAACTGCAGCCCTCCCGGAGGTACTTTGATAGTTTCCCAATTCTATCAGTCTTATAAATCCTTTGAATAACTGGGGTTAGGAAATCTTATATTCCTGCTGTTATGCAGATTCTAATGATGTTGTAGTGGCTAAAATACGGTGCTTTCTTCTTAATATGAAAAGCTTTGTGCTCTTTTAGAGCAGCATTTGTTTCTTGTTTCATAGCAAGTTCTGTGTTGGCTCCAGATGTCCAATATAGTTTTGCTGCATAACCAAAAAAAAAAATTGTTTGCACTAGGGGAGAGGAACTTTGCAGAATGAATTCTTGAAGACATTTAGCATTTTTATTATTTTTTCAAAAATGTATTTAGGTTTACTGGCTCTCCTTGAAAACAATGGAAGGTCAGAAATTATTACGTATTGGATTCAAAGGTTACTTTGCCTGAATAGAATAGAATAGAATAAAATAACAGAGTTGGAAGGGACCTTGGAGGTCTTCTGGTCCAACCACCTCCTTAGGCAGGAAATCTTACACCACTTCAGACAAATGGTTATCCAACAGTTTCTTAAAAACTTCCAGTGTTAGAGCATTCACAACCTCTGGAGGAGAGTTGTTCCACTGATCAATTGTTCTAACTCAGGAAATTTGTCCTTAGTTCTAGGTTGCTTCTCTTCTTGTTTAGTTTCCACCCACTGCTTTTTGCCCTGCCCTCAGGTGCTTTGGAGAATAGCTTGACTCCCTCTTCTTGGTGGCAACCCCTGGGATATTGGAACACTGCTATAATGTCTCCCTAGTCCTTCTTTTACTTAAACTAGACATACCCAATTCCTGCAATCGTTCTTCATATATTTTGGCCTCCAGTCCCCTAGTCATTTTTGTTGCTCTTCTCTGCACTCTTTCTAGGGTTGAATTGAAGCAAGATGCTGAGATATTTTCATGGATGCCGTTCCCCCACAGCTCTTTCTAAATTCTTCTCTCCTAATGCAACCAATTTTTAAAGAAGGATTTCAGAACTCATAGGAACTCATACAAAGCACTAGTTTTTGAATGATTAAGAGAGCGGCTGCCATGTCTGTTTGTAAAGTCTCAGCCACCCAAAGAACACCTTGAAACAATTCCATAGCTGCCATAGAAGCTTGGGGGGAAATATAGAAGCTTTGAAAAATTGTGCTTCCATTATAGCCATTATAACTTTTTCTACAGCCCTGTTTTATAATGTACTGAAGAAGAGGTGAGAAAGAAATACTGTTGACTAGGATAACACCCTTTTCCAGAAGTATTCATACCACTCCGATTATGATGCAGTATAGCTTGTTCGTTATTCAGGTGGAATACTGTGCTATTTTTTTAAAGTGTGCGACCATAACTTATTTTACATCATAATAACATTTTGATCTTGTTCTTCCTCCAAGGATGGAATTTGTGTCTTAGTTCAGCTGGCTTTTTATCATTTCTGTCATTCTTGACTGAACCCGGTCGGTCGGTCGGTCGGTCGGTCGGTCGGTCGGTCGGTCTGTCTGTCTGTCTGTCTGTCTGTCTGTCTGTCTGTCTGTCTGTCTGTCTGTCTGTCTGTCTGTCTGTCTGTCTGTCTGTCTGTCTGTCTGTCTGTCTGTCTGTCTGTCTGTCTGTCTAACTATCTATCTATCTATCTATCTATCTATCTATCTATCTATCTATCTATCTATCTATCTATCTATCTATCTATCTATCTATCTGAGTCCGTTTGGAGAAGGGCGGGGTATAAATTTAATAAAATAAATAAATAAATAAATAAATAAATATCTATCTATTTATCTATCATTATATATTTATATTATTTGATAATATTACACAAACACACAAACACACACACACTTTGAGTGCATGATATGGAAAAAAAGGCATCATTTTTTTTCTGGTAGATGCCAAATTCTACATGTTACCTTTTTTGGGGGAAAGCTAACCTAGCATTTTGTTTTAGACAAAAACTGCTTATTTTGTTAAGCTTTTAAATTCAATTTGATTTGTTTTTAATGTGCCTGCTTCTAGTAAGTTTATTGCTATGTATATATTCTACATTGTTTTAAAATTGAAATCTTTTCAAATATGGAATTGCCCCTGGAATATTTTTGTTTCAGAATTTATTTAAAAAAAAACGGCACATAATTTAGAGGCAGAATTCATAAAATAGTATAAACAGATAAGGCACACATTCCAGGTATTTCTTGGTTTTGATTGTACCATGATATTTTGTTGTATGGAATACATCCTTACAGCATCAGAACTATAGGAATAATATTTTGCTATGTTGAATGTACAGGTGGGCAATGCCATTTGACACAATAATCTTTAATTAAAAGTGGTTCCTGGAGAAAATGAATTATTGTTAATAACTGCATTTAAAAATAACTTTATATCCTAAATCTACCTTGTGCAGTTTTCAATTTTGTGTTACAAGATGTCTCGAAGTGTGACTTGTCTGATTGGGAAAGCAGGAAAGTGGGGAGGGGGAGGGCTAATGGAATTCAGACAAGCAATAATTAGTAGGCCAGGAAATAGGGCAATTTTAAAAATGATTCATGGCAAGTGGGAATGAGACATTTACATTCTAAGAATTAATTATGGGAGTTGTCTAAATTATGAGCAGAAAGCAGAAGTGCAGGGAATAAAACGTGGTTGAAGGATGATTTCATATAATATATTCTGTGCAAAAGATTTACAGTATTATTTAATGCAAGCTTGTATTAGAACACACTTTTGAATGAGTATAAAGATTTCCTTCCTCCCTCCCTCCCTCCCTCCCTCCCTCCCTCCCTCCCTTCCCACGTCCATTTCATATAATTCAGAGTTCTGACTAGTGGAAGTCATCACAAAATAGGCAGAAAGGTAGACTGGGATTGAAAACTGGTTGGGGAATTCTGGAAGTTACTTAAAGTTACTGAGACTCAGAAACTCTGTTTTCAGGACATGCTGAAACATACCTTTTTACCCTAAAAGTGATGCATTTTAGTGTACTTTCATATCTATATATTATTGAAAATCACGAATTTTAACATTAAAATCTGAACATGCAGCAAATTATAAAAAAATATTAGATCAGAGGTCAACAGTTGTCTGTTTTACAATTGAAGAATCCTAAAACTTAGAGATGAACCATTATGTCAAATCAACCAGAAGGCTATGAACAGGACTATATCTTGACAGATGATTATCCATTTTGTAGTTGCATGAATAGTTTTCATTTTCAAGCTATGTTTCATTTTCAAGGGAATTGGTGTTTAGGGGTAAATTTCAATACTGATGTATGCCAAAATGGCACCATCAGGCACAACAGGTTATTTATCTGGATAAATGCACCAAGTGCTGCACGTAGGAAAAACATTTAAAGGTAGCAATGTGTTCTTTTGTCAACTTGAAGGTTACACTCTAACAGTGAGTTGAGCCACAAACTATTTTGTAAGTGGAATTCAGAAATTTTAAGAAATGAAATGAGGCTTGATCTTAGCCTTATTCCTAAGTTGCAATGCCACCCCCCCAGAAAGGAAGGAAGGGAGGGAGGAAGGAAGGAAGGAAGGAAGAAAGGAGACAAGTAAACATAAAACCAAAAGAAAGGAAAGCAGAAAAAAAAGGGTCATATTTTATATTTCCTCTCCAACAACCTGTCTATTTAGTAAACATTGAAAAATAAAGGAAAAAAAATATTTCAAAAATGTAAGCCTGGATCCCTATTGTATATCAAGAATTGTACATAATGGAACATCTTGGACAGTTTCATGAAATTGAGAACAACACATAATGCCTGGCTTTCCTTCCTTGTGCTTGTTGATTATCTTTTGAGGCGTAAAACCTGAACAAGCTAACTTTTTCAGGTATGCACACAAAATGTTAAAAAGCTATGATATTTATGTAGTTTCTTACCAAGCAGGTCTAAATTATATTAAAGTAACCAAAATCAAGGCATGTAACAAACTTTTGAACACCCATAATGTTTGAAAATTGAAAGTTGGAAACTTTGACATCCCTATATTACACATAAAACATGCAGATGTAGTATATATGCCTATATATAAACTATTTAGAAGTTGGATATGAAGTTTTTGCTCTCTTCTGCTGTTTTATAGCAATCAGTACTATAGTTGGCCATGCAAATGAAGGTCCTCACAGGGAAAATAAAAAAGGGAAGTTCCCATTCTCCATCTGGGTTGCTGATTTGCTGGATGAAATGAATGAGTAGATGGATTGGGGTGTGTGTGGGTGATCAATTGATCTATTCAGACAGAACAATAAAAGCTAGAATTGGAGATCCCTTTTAGGTAAATTACAATTGCTGTTTTGTTTAGGGAAATCCTATTAATATTAAGTGCCAATGACAGAGTACATTGTGGATTCACCATAAACCAATCAGTAAATGAAGTGTAACTGATGTTTGACTGCCCCAAGATTTTATGCTTGTGGTTTTCGTAAGTGTTAAATCACTATTTAATAAATGAAATATAATCTAAGGAAAGTATTTCTGTTCTAAATGTAGCCAAGAACTAGGAACATGCAGCTATTATTTGATTTTGTTATATAGCTTGCTCTTGAGATTAAGATTTCTTTCTTTTTAAAGATATGGGGAGTATTAACATGGAATTGAAGTTAACATTTCTGGATTGCAATTCTGGATTGTGTATTACAGTGAATGCTTATGTGATCCAACACTTTTTAGGAAAAATAACAATGGGTTTATAGCTTGATTAAATTTAGGTTGTTGCATTTATTAGTTCATTAAGTATGGAGGGTGTGGAACCTTAATTGAAAGCAATGAGGTTCAGCGAAACCAGGCTGAGTGACTAAGGGGTTATGGATTACTTGACTTTATCTTGGAGACTGTCTGTCTTTGGACCTGGATGAGATTGTGTTCCCCAAGGCAGAACTGGAACACAGTTTATAGGTACTTCTCGACTGCTGAAGCACCAGCTGACAGCTGTGGCCAGAAGGAGTTTAAAAGATCATCTTGTTCTTCCTTGGAGACCCTGATCATAGTCATTCATGCCTGCTTATATCCAGTATGCTTTTGAAACTGCCCTTGAAAAGCACCCACTTTTCAATCGGTCTACAATGCACTGACACCCCACAAATCAACTTTTAGATTAGATTCTATTAATTTTGATCGATGACCAGTTTAAAAAAATAAAAAGTAGAATTAAATAAAATGCATACAATAAGATGTGAATAAACAGAATAAATAATATGAAACAGCAGCACATACTACTAAGACTAAAATTCTTGGATAAAATTAGTATCTAAATCTAAAAGGAACTGTGCATGTTCAATTTATAATAAAGCAAACATAATAAAGCAAACATAAAGCAATTCAATCAAATCTATGAAAAATAGATTTGATTGAATCCTCACCACAAGGGCAGGCTCAATTAGCCATTGGACTTTGCTAAAACTCCAATATAGGACTCTTGAGAATAGACCATTAAATCTAGTCTTAAAAAACACCTTAACCATGATGGCAAATTTTGTGATAATTAAATTAGCTGATTTCCATCTGGGATGGTTAAACTGTGTTGAGATAGGTTTGCGAATAAGACAACTCTTTGCGGTCTCGATGTTCAGGGGCCATTCTCTAATGAGTCCAAATATTGTATAGACTCAAAGGAAAGGATACAAGAACAAAGCTTTTTAGAATCAAATTTTCTGTTTAAAAAAAGCTACAACCGTTCCTTCCTCTCGCCATTGCAGTGACTCAGCGGGTGGCAGTTTGAGTTTGTTGATCTTGGGACCTGCCCTGGATGGCGCCTGATAGGGAACTCCTGGGAAGTCCAGTGCTGTGGACTATCAAGTCACAAAAAGAGCTTATGGCAGGGCCTCTCTGAAATGCTGCCAGGAAAACTGCATGGATGCTGTTACTAGGAGTCAATAGTGACTACAGGGTGTCTTGTCTTGTTTTGTTTTATTTTAATAATTGCAATAGGCTGTTGCCAACAGATTTCTGCCATAGATTATCAACAATTCACTGGCGCAGAATTCAGAAAATAATTTTGTTTAATTAAACATATGTAGTTAGTGACTAGCATTTTTTATTTAAAAAAAAAACCCTCTAGAAAGGTGGTAATAGTTATAGCTTTAAAAAGGTAAAGGCTCCTCTTGCACTCATGTACTAGTCTTTCCCAATTCTAGGGGGATTCTCGTCTCTGTTTCAAAGCCGAAGAGCCAGCACAGTCCGAACGCGTCTCCTTGGTTCTATGGCCGGCATGAGTAAATGCCAAAGGTGCACAGAACACTGTTACCTTCCCACCAAAGTGGTCCCCATTTTTCTACTTGCATTTTTACATGCTTTCGAACGGCTAGGTTGGCAGAAGCTGGGACAAGTAACAGGAGCTCACTCTGTTATGCAGCACTAGGGATTCGAACTGCTGAACGGCCAACCTTTCTGATCGACAAGCTCAGTGTCTTAGCCACTGAGCCACCATGTCCCTTATAGTTATAGCTTTATGAGGATGAAAACTTACTTTTTCTGTGATAAATAACTTAAAACAGAGAAAAACTGTGTTGTTAGCTATCTATAGGGGAGCTATCTTATGGTGCTCAGAGTTGCTGGAACCATGAGATGGGTGGCAAATAAATTTCATCCATCCATCCATCCATCCATCCATCCATCCATCCATCCATCCATCCATCCATCCATCCATGCATCCATCCCACTAATTTCTATGATTAATTACTGTGATATCCCAAAAGGGTGCATTATGGAATTTTTTTTCCATAAGTCTTTTTTAATGAAGCTTTTAGTAAAAATAAAGACTTCACTGTACATTGTCCTGGTCTTGGGTTGTAAAAAAACAGTTTCTTGCTTGAGAGTAGAATGAAGTGAAATTTTATTGGATACCTTCTGCTTTGAAGTTTTTAAAAGTTTTAAGTAAGTTTCATGTACTATAAGTATAATTCTCTGAAAATATAGATTTGATTTCTATTCCTGAAAAGAATTGTATACTCTCATGACATAAACTCCTTTCTTTTTATCTTAAAATTTGGTATGTAGTAATACTAATTCAGATGAATGATAATAATTTTAAACTATTAGTTTGCATTTAGAATCTTGCTTTATGTATTGTAGTATTCTTTTTTATATCCTTACAATTTATATTGATATTGTTTCCTGATTGCTTATTTGTACCCTATGACTATCATTAGGTGTTTTACCTTATGATTCTTGATGGATATATCTTGTCTTTTTATGAAAACTGAGAGCATTTGCACCAAAGATAAATTCCTTGTGTGTCTAATCACACTTGGCCAATAAAGAATTCCATTCCATTCCATTCCATTCTATTCTTCATCTCATTCATGCTTTTTCTCAAACTCACTTTTGCAGTTAGTTATTCTTACTTTCTGTAGTAGTAGAGACAGATTATTTCTTCTGTCTTGATTTATAGATGGTACAACATTTTTCTCAACATTTTAACTATTACAGGCATTTCTTTTAATGGTTTTTTTTAACTCGAAGCCTATATAGGTAGTTCTCAACTTTTAACCACAATTGAGCCCAAAGTTTCCATTGTTAGCCAGTTCTTAAGTGAGTTTGGTCCCATTTTACAACTTTTCTTGCCACAGTTGTTAGTGAATCTGGCTTCCCCATTGACTTTGCTTGTCACAAGGTCACAAAAGGTGAATTCATGACCTTGGGACACTTCAACTGTCATCAATAGGAGCCAGTTGCCAAGTGTTTTGATCATATGTGATCAAAAAAGTGACTCTTGACTATTTTTCACACGACCCTTGGAGCATTCCCATGGTCGTGTGAAAAATAGTCACGAGTCATTTTTTTTAAGGGCCGTTGTAATTTCTAACGATCACTAAATGAATTGTTATAAGTCAATGACTACCAGTTGCCTTTTGGAAAAAGCCGCTTTGGGACAATCATGACTTGGATGATTGAGAATCTCCATAAACATTTTTGTACAGTACATTCTCTCTATTTTTCCTAAAACAAATAAGCTAAATTGATTTGAAAAATGTTTAGTGGCATAGGGAATCTTGAAATTTGGTGCTTCCTATCTTAATCTAGCACCACGATGGCGAACCTGTGGCACACATGCCACAAGTGGTATGTGGTGCCCCCTGAGGGCACGTGAGCCATCATCCAGTTCAGCTCCACTGCACATGCGCACACTGCTCCTGCTGGCCAGCTGATTTTCGGTTCTCTGCTGTGCATGGGAGAGGTGCGCACATGTGTGTGTAGGGCGAGGGACATGCATGCAAGCATGGGGGAGGAGGGATTACATGTGCATTTGTGGGAGGATGAGGGGTTTGCCACGCCCCCCCCTGCGCCCTGTTTTTGCTCCCAGATGGCTGCAGGGAGGCCTGTAGGCCCAAAAGGGGCACGGGGTGTGTGTGTTTACTTCGTGGCCTGTTTTTGGTCCCAGGAGGCTGCAGGGAGGCCTGCTCAGGGGGTCACGCGCATCCGGGGGTATGTGTCACGGGCATGCACGGGGGAGGGTGAACACGGGGGAAGCGGATCACTGGGGTATTGTGTGCATGCAAAGGGGACAGGGATTATTGCATTATGGGTGTGGGCATGATTTTGGCACGTGAGGAGAAAGAGGTTAGCCATCACTAATCTAGCACCTTTATCTATACACACATTATAGCTTGCTAAAAGCAAAGGAGTTGTTAAAAGCATGAATTATGACTTTTCATAAACTTCACATATATTATAGAGTTTTAATGCATTAAATATCAGGTAGAATCTTTATATGATATTCTCTACAAAATGTTGGAACAGGATAGAATTTAATGGAACATTTAAAAAAAAGATATTTTTTTTACCATGTGTACTAGAATAACCAAGTCCTGCAAATCTTAATATTTCCTACTAAAGAGAAAAACTTTTGTTTTGCTTTTATTGAGAGAACAAAGAACTATCACTTACTTTGAAGGGAGGTTATTGAGGAAAATCCATGTTTTTCTTTAAGGGATGGAAATCTAGTTTTGCTAGTGGTTCATGTACTTACATATTGTTCTATTCACTATAATTTCAGTATGATTTTAAAAACCAGGAAAACTGTTACAGTTGTGTTAAATTCTTTTTCATAAAAGATTTACTCTTATGCATTCTCCTTTATGTAAGTACCTTAATACATGCTTTTTTGTAAGTAAGTACCATTATATACCCTATATTTAAATGGAAATGGCTCTAACATGCTTTTTTAAACATGGCTTTTCCAAATATATGCTGATTGTAATGATTTTTTTTCTAGCTGAATATAATGGATAGCTGTGGAAGGTCTGTATGGCAACCAATTTTGCCTTTGGAATAACTACATTTCAGTGTAAAAGAAATGTGAGTTACAACAGTGTTTCTCAATCTTGGCAACTATGGGATGTAAGTCTGCACGTCTTAAATTTGCCAAGGTTGAGAAACATCGGGTTGCAATTTCCTATGGCTGCTTATAGGGAACAGTAAGTCACATTTACTGAACCATTTGGTGAAAAGCAAGCTAATTTTTAAAGAAATTGGATGGTTTTCTCTGATGGAAAAGAAAATAATTGAATTAAGGTTGGGCAGTTGGGGTTGTAAAGCCATCTGAATAAAGTAACAATTTAGCACTGAGATTGTATTAATAGCTATTGCTCTTCTAGTGAGAACAACAACAGAATGGATAGAAATTCTTGCTGAATGTTGAGGAAAGGTTGTTTATTATTAGTAGATAAACTAAATGCAGAATGTTATGATTTAGATAATAGAATCTGTGATTCTTTGGTACTCCTGAGTACAACAGGAAACTCATAGTAAGTTAATTATGTTAATAAGAAATTATGTTGATAAAACCTGTAAATATATTTCAAATACGATTATAAATTAATATTCATAAAGTGCCAGAAAAAGCATTGTTAACTACTGAATCATGATAAGATAAATTATACATCTGATGGAAGAATGATAGATGAGAGTTTTCTTAGTAGAATGTTTCTATTTTGGTGACTAAAATATTTTGAGTGCTTAGGATCATCTCCAAAAAGACAGCCCCATCACATTCCTACTTAAATATCAAGGTGCGGTAGATAATCCTAGAACTACTAACAGTTTATATTCCTATCTGTATTTCATAGCATTGTGATATACCTATTAGTACTTTTATGGAACTTAAGTTGATTTCTTATGGAAATTCATTGGAAACTATTTTTAAAAGTTTTTCAGCTGTAAAACTAAAAAAAGTGGTTGCAACATACAAATAAGCTTTTAAGTTAAAGTTAATGTTTACTTTGAGTATAATGATGGTTATGTGCTGTCACGTGATCCACTCTTAGTGATGTCATAGAGAGATTTTCTCCACGGCGATCTCTCCCTAACCCAGGGATGTCCAAACTTGGGAACTTTAAGACTTGTGGACTTCAACTCCCAGAATTCCCCAGCCAGCATAGCTGGCTGGGGAATTCTGGGAGTTGAAGTCCACAAGTCTTAAAGTTCCCAAGTTTGGACATCCCTGCCCTAACCCAATGCTTCAGCTTTTCCAATGGTGCACATTGCTATTCTAACAGTCTATCCATTTTGCTGCTGGTCTTCCTTTCCTTCACTTTCACTTTTTCCAGCATTAGCGCTTTCTCCAGAGAACTAGTGTCTACATCAGGATACTTTGAGCCTGGTCACTGAGCCTTGAGTGAGAACCCCGTTTGTTTGATGGCCCATTGATTTATTTTCTTGTCTGTCCATGATACTGCTGCTCCATGTGTTTCTTAATTATAGAAAGGCCTTTGATAGGTTTTGATTGGATTTTGATGACCAACATGCTTAGGAAAATAGGAATCCCAGAATTTTCATTGCCTTTGTACAACCTTTGTCCCTTACACAGGGCAGGAAATCCTATTTTGCACGGAACATAGTGAAACAGACAGACTCCTGGTTGGCCGAAGGGATGTACTTCCTTATCTATTCAACTATATGCTGAATATATGAAGATGAGCATGGCATTAAAACTGGAAGAAGAAATTGATAACATGCATTATGTGGATTCCACCACTCTAATAGCTGAAAATCTGCAATTTCTACTAATTAAAGTTAATTAAAGTCAATGTTGGCTCTTGTCAACTGCCTGGATAAGTCCCTGCAATTATCTTGTTAAGGTTTTACAGAGGTAGTTGGCCACCTACTTCCTAGGGTTGAGAAAGAATGACTGGCCCAAGATAGTCCAGCTGGCTTTGTGCCCAAAGCAGGACTAGAACTCACCAATTTCTAGCCTTAAGTCCTGTATCAAACTGACTCTCTTACATTTCAGGAGATATCTATTATAGAAACCTGTGAGCCCTGTTTTGCTTCCTGTGAATTTTGTTGTTTGCTATGGTTTATGATGATTACTATATGCTATGCTGTGGTCTTCATAGGTATAGAAATTAAAAGTTAAAAATTTTAAATAAATAATCTGTAAAGAGTTATATTTTTGGACATATGCTGATGGAATTCAGGGTAATGCATTCAAAAATCTGCAAAGGATTATAGTAGTAGCAGTTTTGGATTATATGCCTAAAAATCCTTCTTTGTTTAATATGATTTGAATGAGTGCTGTAAGAGGTTATCTAGTAGAGATAGAATAGAATAACAGAGTTGGAAGGGACCTTGGAGGTCTTCTAGTCGTACCCCTGCCTAGGCAGTAAACCCTACACTACTTCAGACATGGCTATCCAACATCTTCTTAAAAACTTGCAGTATTGGAGCATTCACAACTTCTGGAGGCAAATTGTTCCACTGATTAATTGTTCTAACTGTCAGGAAATTTCTCCTCAGTTCTAAGTTGCTTCTCTCCTTGATTAGTTTCCACCCATTGCTTCTTGTTCTACCCTCAGATGTGTCATTGCAGGGAGAACTTCTTGAAGCTTCACTCATAGAGCATTATTCCAGATGACCTATGAAAAAGAGCACTTCTGGCAGATGAAAAGCACTCGTACATATGATACACTGCTGTGGGCATTGTAGATTATGTTCTTGAGGAAATAGCATTGTACATAATTACTTTCAAGTTCATCATTTCTTCTCTTATATTTGCCTGAGATATCTTGTGATCTTTTCCATCTTTCACTTTAAATTCCTGAATTTTCAGGAATTGTGATGTAGGAAGCATGAATGGGAAGGCACCATCATAAAACTAGAGATATAGTGAAGTGAATTCAAACACTATAAACATTCTAATTCACATTATGTTAGTAGAGATAGTAATAAGTTAAAACATCAGTAAGTCAAGATGTTAGACTAAAAAAATGATAGGCTTTACAATAGGATGTAGCAGTCCTACAAACCTATTCCTAATTCAGTTTCTGACAAACTGATTTGCTTAAAAAGTAATAAGATACAGCATTCATTCAGGATTTTCCCTTACCTATTGAATATGTGGAAACCATTTGGAATATCCATCTATGACATCAATTAATAACTATGACTCTGGTTTATTTCAGCTGTTCTCAGTCCTCATATTCATTGTCTACAATTTAGTTGTAAGTCCCCTACTTTAATATAAACCAATGGCATAAATAAGGGGTAGGCAACTGCTTAATATTAGAAATGCAAGAAAATGCCATTATTGCAGTCTGAAGGATGCTAGTAACGATTTGTCCAGGATGGTATAAGATTTCCTGCCTTAGGCAGGGGTTGAATTAGAAGACTTCCAAGGTCTTTTCAGCTTTATGATTCTATGAGTTCTATGAGTAACTGAATAATTCCTAGTTATATTCTTGTCACATTCTTGTGACAAATAATTTCTGAGGCGTGGAATAGACATGTGATGTGTTAACTGGTTGTCTGGCATTGGTAGTGATTAATAAAATGTTTTTGCCCTGAATGTTTATTTGCTGTAAATAAATACATTTACTTGTTTGGCTAAAAGGCATAAGAGAAAAATTATAATATAAATGCATTATAAAACCTGTGAAGAGTATTTCTATAGCCGCATATGTTCTGATTTCCAAAAGTTGTTGCTTTACTTGAAATGCTGAAGCATGTATTTTAGCTGAATTTATGGTAAATAGACAACAACAAACTGAAGAGAAATGCAGTGTTATTTATCAAATCGTAGAATAGAATTTTCCTCAAGATTTTTTTAATGGTTAACGAAGGACTGAGGGAAGGACCAAGACAAGACTATTTCTTAGTCTGTCGGGTGTATTACAGTAAAACAGTAAAAGATAATCTAAAAATGATAATATTTGCTAGGGATCAATTTGAACTCAATGGCAGAAAATCACACATGTAAAGAAATTATTACTAAATGGTTAAGTGGATGAATGGTATGTGGAGGTTCCTAATTAAAAGATGTTGTTTATAAACTAGACGAGCCTAGGATATATTTTGCTTTGTCGGACACATTGGTTTTATATTGTTCCCAGGCATTTTTTCTGAAGAAAAAGAGCTTTTCCTGTTAACTTGATGATCTGTACTGCTAAATGGCAGATAGACTCTGTGAAACCAAGAGGGCCATTGTTCATTTAAACCTTATCTTAATGCTGATTTGTTTGTTCTTTTTCAGTTTAGTAAAGTTGGGTGGACTGGTCTTGATTGCTGACTGCTTTATTTTTAGCTGTTACTGCTAATAGAGTGTCCTTTTTTAAGGAATCCTAGCCTTCGTGCTGTTTGAAAATTATGGATTTTTTCTGTAAACTGTTTGATTGAATCTGTTTGTATGAACCATTTTGGAATTAATTTCAATTTGGAGCACTAATTGAAAGCATCAAGAATGTGGCTGGTTGCATCAGAAAATTACTGTTATTTGTAACTTTCCACCCCATTATCTGTCATCACATTTTTGTAGACCAAGAAAATGATAATAGAGTGTTTAGCACAGCTTCTGTTCTGCCCCTTTTGTACATTGCATTAAAACCCACACGTCCTAAAAGGACTGAGCTTGTGCTACTTTTGTTATTCTCCGGAATAGCCTGAGAATATAGCTATATTGAAGCAAATGCTGAATGGGCAGGATTTTTTTTTTAGAAAAAATAAATTAAAATAAAATATAGCTTTTGTTTTCCTTGCAACATTCAGTAATTTTTCTCATAATCTCTCCATCCTGCACTGGTGTGGTGCCAAGCACATCTGAAAGGATTCACCCTCTGCCTCTGTTGCTGGCTTCAGAGGAGAGGAGAGGAGAGCAGAGGGTGGGAGGGGAGAACAGGGGGGAGGGAAGAGAGGTGGGGAGGGAAGAGGAGTGGAGAGGTGAAGCAAGGCAGCCAAAGTGTTTGAATTTGCACTTTAAAATCCTTATGTCTTGTTTTCCACTTGAAATTTGAATATTTGAGCAAAAGAGGATGGGCCTTACAAATGCTTTTTTTCTATAAAAGTTTAAGAGACTGATGAAGAAAACAAATTTGTTTGCTTAACTTAGAATTCTAGTCCATTTTAGTAACAGCCAATGCCATGAGCACATTTCCAATATTCACTTAAAAGACTAAGCAATAAAACAATGAAACATAACAATCCTTTCACCTCATATTATGCCAAGGAGCATCTAATGAAAGATCTGTATAACCATTATTCCCCAGAAACTTCTTATAGTTTCCACTGGTCTTCATCCGTCTTTGAAGTTTGATTCTTACAGTGGTATCAAAGTGTTACCATAATGCCTGGTGGTATTTTATAATGTAGCAATCTATGAAGATTTCTATGAAGAAATACTGCTATTTCTTTTTAAATAGCAGTATGGGTAGTCCTCGATTTAAGACCACAATTGAGCCCAAAATTTCTATTGTCAAATAAGACATTTGTTAAGTGAGTCTTGCCCCATTTTACGACCTTTCTTGCCATATTTGTTAAGTGAATTATTGCAGTTGTTAAGTTAGCAACATGGTTGTTAAGTGACTCTGGCTTTCCCATTCAGTTTGCTTGTCAGAAGATCGCAAAAGGGGATCACATGATCTCGGGACATTGTAACCATCATAAATATGAGTCAATTGCCAAGCGTCTGAATTTTGATCATGTGACCATGGGGATGCTGCAACAGTCATAAGTGTGAAAAATGGTCATTCAAGACTCTCTTTAGTGCCTTTGTAATTTTGAACGGTCACTAAATGAACTTGTTGTAAGTCAAGGATTACCTGTCTAATTAACTAGAAGTTAATTTCTGTCTTGTAAAATTATTTATGTTCAAACCAATTTATATCTCTGCAGATGTAATCAAATTACACTGCTTGTGACAAAGAGATCTGCAAGCCACTTTTTAATGTTTCTTCTACATTACTAACATTAGCTGACCATCATATTTACTACTGCGGTCTATTACTATTATAATTTACACTTTAATTTGGATTTTCTATTGTTCTATTAAGAAACAGTGTTAAAAATATCTGTATTTTAATAATTTGTTAGGCTAATAATAAATTTCTTACACAAAGTTATAATAAATGTAGTTTGTATCATTTTCTAATTTAACTCATTTTATTTTAGATGGCACTTTGTAGTGTTTTTATTTCAGTTGTAAAAATTTGTAATCCTATTGTTTATTCTATGATATGCAGCACATTAAGATGCTATGCCCACTCCAAATTTTCTGTAGATGTTGTACCTTTGTTTACCCAAAGTACCTACTAAATTCACTGATGTAAATATGTAAAGAGAGCTGCAAACTATCTAGTTTTGTTATAATGTGTTAGTGTTAGTCTCTCAAAGACTCAAGAAAGAATCTTTTCTATCACTATGACTAGATGCTTTCCCCAGTTTGTTACATCTTCAGTTATTTCCATTCTTGGTTAAGATAACAACAACAACAGCAACAACAACAACAACAACAACAACACATTAAATTTATTTTCTGCCTGACTCCTGCTAGTACGGACAAGTAAAGATTATAGGAATTCAGCATGGGACCTTATGCTTCTAGTATAAACATATATTATGATCTCCATCTAGAAGAAAATGTATATATACTACTGTATATACTGAAGTGTCTGAAATGACTGTGTGGAAAAAGTCTTCTAAAAAATCCTCCTCAATTATGTTCTCAGTATCTGGTATTCTGGAATATACTCACCAAAAGAATAATATATGTATGAATCATTTAAATTTGTTTCATTCCTTCACTGGATGCTTTTGTGTTGAATTCCATAGCATTAATCTTATTATGCGGTTCTAATTCTAAATATTAGGAGGCAAAAATCTCTGTCTACAATCTCCTTAAAATGTTTACTTTTGTAGGTTGTATACATTGTTTAATTTTGTAAACTTTCTATCATTCTTTCCTTAGTTACCTTTATTCTAAGAAAACAATCCCCAAACTTTGCTTTCCTTCCTCATTCAAAAAAGGTGCAGTTTCAGCTCCTTGATCTTGATACTGTTTTTTGCACATTCACCAACCATATTTTCTGCTGTGATTGTTTAAATTTTGTATTTGTATTAATGGGGAGGTTGTATCAGGTGAGGGTCACAAGACCATTGCAAGATTTACTGACCACACAAAGCCTTATAAACAGAGGAACACTGCTGAAGATGTTACCTAGCCTGGTAGTGAAATGTTTGGAAACCAGCCTACAAGCTTGGAGAATGACCTTCCACCCTCATCAAGAATCTTTCTCTCTCTCTTTGCGTGTGTGTGTGTGTGTGTGTATGTGTGCACCTCTCTCTCTCTGTGTATAAAATTTGGAAAGAAGACTGTCTTGATTCTTCTTTCTTCCCCATTTCACATTATAAAAAACTATACTTGGGGCTGAATGAGATGCAGTCCACCAAATGTTTACTTAAATCTGTTTATTTAATCTTGCAATTTGTCAGAGTACCTGAAGTGCTCTTTATTTGTAACCAATATTCAGTGTTCATTTCTAGAGCCTATGCAATCAACCATTTTTAACAAAAAAGGAAAATAATCCTGATTTGGTTTCTATTTTGTGTGTAAGTATACCTTCAAGAAGTTAATTACAGTGACTGATGCAAATCGAGAGCAAAATAAATAGTTCTTGGTTAATTGGAGTTTTTTTATGATCTGAATCTTTCATTTCAGGTTAAATAGCCATGTAAACAATAACATGATCATTAACTTTAGGTTAATTATTGTAGGCGTGTGTATGGAGTTCAGATTTCACTGGGAATATATGCAATTGTTTCAGTATAACTGACTGCAGATTGCTGTAAGATCTTTAAGTTAAACTTTGTAGTTTAGCTTAAAGCATTTAAAAAAAAAAGATAATTCGAGAAAAGCAAAACATGGCAACATATATTTTAAATGAAAGTGGATTCGTCCTTATATTTTCTAATTAGTATATCATTTCCCTGCTACCAGTTTGTTTTCATTCAAGATCACTGATCTTAAATCATAAAAGCATTTACAGTATCGGATCATAATATTTTCAGGTACACTTCCTCATATATTTTTACCCAATTTCTAAAATAATTTATCAGAAGATCAATTTTGGGTACCCTTGTGTACTTAGCTATTGTAATTAAGATGTCTGGAAAAGGTCTTCTTAGTGTCCCTTACCTCCCTAAATCTGAAATGCCTTTTTAGTGGAAGGTGCCGAGAGTCTTTTAAATACAGTAATATATAGTGTGACAATATGCTATAAAGGAGCCTTTGAATTCATTTTCCTACTATCATATTATTCTTCTCAAGTAGTGAAAGAAACAATGTGCAAAAGAAATTACAACAAGAATAGTGAAAAGTAAAATGAAGTGTCATTAATTCTATTTATCACCTACATGGTTTATTGAATTTCTCCATATCTTTCTGGCTTTGCAAATGATCCTTATATACACCATGTCTATTTACCGTATTTTTTGGAGTATAAGACGCACCTAAAGAGGCTGAAAATCTGGGTGCATCTTATACATCGAATACAGCATTTTTTGCCTCATGGAACCCCGCACCTTCACCAAAATAGCCACATGCATACCCTTATGGAGGCTTCCAGAGAGTTCCTGGGGGCTGGGGAGGGCAGAAATGAGCAAAAAACAGGGGAGGGCAGAAATGAGCAAAAAACAAAAAGCATACTGTATTTCTCTCTCTCTCTCTCTCTCTCTCTCTCTCTCTCTCTCTCTCTCTCTCTCTCTCTCTCTCTCTCTCTCTCTCTCTCTCTCTCTCTCTCTCGCTATCCACCTACCTACCTACCTACCTACCTACACTCTCCCTACCTACCTACTGTATTTCTCTATCTCCCACCTCTATCTACCTATCTACCTACTCTCTCCCCCCTACTTATCTACTGTATTTCTCTCTCTCTCTATTTCTCTCTCTCTCCCTACCTACCTACCTACTGTATTTATCTCTCTCTCCCTCCCTCTACCTACCTACCTACCTACCTACCTACCTACCTACCCCCCCTCTCTCTCTGTCTCTGCCTTCCTACTATATTTCTCTGTCTTTCTCTCCCTCTCTATCGCTGTATCTACCTACCTACCTACCTACTTTTTTAAAAAAATTGCCTCTTGAAAATCTGGGTGCATCTTATACTCCAGTGCGTCTTATACTCCGAAAAATACGGTACCATTTCATGCTTTGTCTTTTGTTCTTTAAACTTCTCATAGTAGTCTCATCCAGTACTCAACAACATCATTGGTCTTTTGTTTCCTCTGAATTTTTTCCTTTCTTTACAGATTTATTTCATGATTTCATACTCACTTATCTGTACAGCCACATTACCACATTGTCCTTCTTTTGTATTGGGCACTTTCTGATGTATGTAATCCCCACCCAGTCATCACCCATTCATTTTTAACCTTGTCTCTTATTTTACCAACACACTTCTTAAATATACTATTTCCAGAGTACTCAACTTAACTTTTATGTTTCTTGCCCTTCCTTACAAATAGTTCACTCTATTTTTGCTGTCAAAAAGGACTATCTTACTTTCTAGTGTATTACTTTTCAGATTCATGCTCCTTTTTGCACCCTACAATGTAATATTCACTGCAAATCATTCAAATGTTCAGACAACATGGCATACAAACTCACATTACCAACCAACACTTATCTAACATCACTACATTTATCCATAAATAGATTCAACAGCCAGGGGGACATTACATTGTTTTATTTTACTCTCTGCTCAGTGTTGAACTATTCACTAAACATTCAGTTTATTCTCATACTTGTTTTTTATTATAAACCAATTCTCTAGCACTCAGAAATCAACATTGTACCTCCATACTGATACAAAACTGACTGTGATTCATGTGTATTAGCATACACTTCCAAAATTACATACTTTGTGAATATTATAAAAAAGAATCTGAACCAATTAATACAAGAAAGTATTAATTGGTTCCATTTGTATCACAAGTGAAGGATACTGAATATTGTAATCCAGTTAGTGATAGAGACAGAACAGAGTTGTTAAAAAAACATAATCAGAAGTAAACCTTCAGCTTATGCATATGTTTCCGAAGGAAATAGCTCTGGCAAAGCAATATACAGTAAATACTGTTAATGATCATGAATGGAGTTATACAAATGGACATACTCTGAGCAAGCAATAATTCACAGACTACACTACCACCAACTCCATTACCAAGATGAGTCAAGATAAATTGTGCAGCAATTTATAAGAGGGCAGAAGTCCATAGAATAAGGCAACTAGAATTAGAATTGAACTCCTGGTCCATCAGGGAAACCTAGGATGCAACATTTTATTTATTAATTAATTATATTTATCTGCCACCATCTCACTGATAAGGCAACTCTGACATACAGGTTTACACCAAATATCCCTGAGGTTAAAAACAGTTTTGTTTATGAAGATACTCAAGGAGAACAAATGAAATAGCCAGAGGATGATTCAAATACTTCAAAATAAGAAATGACCACTGCCCTGGGGGAAGATCCAGGGGGGACGGAGGGGGCCATGGCCCCGCCCGCTCGGGGCCAGGGAGGAGAAAAAGAAGATACAATAGCCAAGAGACTTAGATCGAAAAAATAACTTTGCCTTGATTTTTCTGAACAATTTTGCATAATATCTGTATCTGGATTTTTTGTAAATGTCTGACAGCATGGAATTGAGAATTTAGGTATATGTACTTGCTTTTACCTTGTAGTGTTATGAAAAATGCTTTATTTTTGTTATCTTTTTATTGTGTATTTTGAGGTCTCGGAAGGGCCGACGACTCTGACGTGAATGCTCTCAAAATTTCTTTGTATCCCTTACCCTACCCTATAGAAAAATGTAAAACCAATAAAACTTTTTCAATTAAAAAAAAAAAAAAAAAAAGAAATGACCAGAGACCAACAGATATGTCAGACTTACATACAACCACTTTGCAAGAGAAAAAGCCATCTGAATCAAATCCTAACTTAAATTAATCAACACATTTTACAAAAATCTAATATGAAGACAACTATCCTACACTTTCTTTAAATCAACAGTTGTAATTTTATGTGTTTCTAATGATCTTCCATGAGGTTCAGAGCCAAATCTAGTCTGTACAATTCCTGGCCAGGATGAATTCACCCTGTATTTCCTAGGTTTACTGTACTTTCATTTTCATATAATTTTTTTAACATTTGATTTTGATATTTGAGTTAACAAATTGCTGTGAATCTTTAAAAATAACATCAAAAGATTGTAAAATAACTGTGAAGTCAAGCTTATGTTTGGAGATTTCAGTTTATTTTCTGTATAGTTTTCCAGGCAATAATGTAGAAAAACTTTTTTGGTGTTACCTTCTTCTGTGATGTTTTTCTGACTTTCCACTCCAGCAAACAGCCCTAGCAATCTCTGGTGGTCTCCCATCAAAATATCTGGGCAGACTTAGCATAGCCTTTAGCCTAGAGAAGGTTGACTAGGTTCTGTAATTTGCTGTGATCTAAGGTGATGTTTTGAATATTTTCTTTCTTTGCCTTTAGATAGATTAAATATTCATATTCCAAAAGAGTAGCCATATTTGGTTTTCCTTCAATAAACTGGTGGGATTCTTTGCCTGTTTCAATTGGGTATGACTTAAATATAACAAGATGTCAAGCTTGACTTACATAATTAGATATTGGTAATGGTATTTGGTGGTGATGTAAGTCTTTTAAATATTCATATTTCCATTTGTGTATATGAATTATATACATGTATAAATTTAAGTATATTGTGCCTGTGTCAGTAAGAAGCATTGGTTCTGTGATAAAGAGATGGAGCATATAACTTCTCTCTCTCTCTCTCTCTCTCTCTCTCTCTCTCTCTCTCTCTCTCTCTCTCTCTCTCTCTCTCTCTCTCTCTCTCTCTCTCTCTCTCTCTCTCTGTGTGTGTTTGTGTGTGTGTGTGTGTGTGTGTGTGTGTGTAGAATGGATATTCTAAATTAATCTGGCCTTTGAAGAAAAGAAAGTAGTGAATATTTAAACAGGAGATGCAAAATTTCCGGAAGAAATTAGTGTTCGTTTTCTTTGATCTTGCACTGATCTTAATGCAAGGTTCACTTAATCGTAAGAAGTATGTTAATCACTAAACACACTGGAGTATTATTATAGGCTTCAAAGCTTTACTTACATCCTATTTTTATTTCTTATAACTGATGTGAATAGGCAAAAACTTGTTAATAGCAGTGCTCAGTGTATATAACTTGTTCAGTGTTTGAAAGATATTGAAGGGATACAAGGGCATTCTTTATTTTCCCCTTATCATCCAGTTTTGGTTTACAACAAATACACCATCAGCCTCTAGAATCTGTTATCAAATATGTAAACAAGGAGTACCTTCATTAAGGCATGATCAAGATTCCTTAAACTGGAATAAACTTACTTTTGAACTTATGGCAGTACTACTAATAACCAGAGGTAGTGATAGTGATAGAATGTGAATATTTCCCATCGTTTCCAGATAAATATTTCCAATCAAGGCAAGTTCTCAATATGTTAGTCATACTTGAAACATAGAATCAGATAATATCATATAGTAAAAATATTGTTATCAGAGTACAAGAATCTTATTTGCATTTTTATGTTCACATTGAAGTTAGTATCCATTACCTGCAAAAATTGCCATTCACCATTCTGAGACATCAATATTACCTGATTTTTGTATAAGAAATATGAGATAATACCATCTGATATCCATAGTTCAAAATTTTAAAAAACTCTACTGAGGAGAAGATGGGTTGGATTGGATTAGATATCTCCCTTCAATGGAAATTTCATTCAAACCTCTTAAATAAGACAAGTGGAAGAACATTATTAAAATACTGTAAAGTTCTAAACTACTTAAACATCTAAAGGCTTTTGAAAACTTTATACCCAAGCTTAGTTAATTCTGTCATGCACCAAGGTGCCAAAAGATTGAGCAATGATGAATGTTAATCCACTTTTATAAAATCAAAGGGTTCTTTTTTTTACTGTAAAGAAATTATTTGAATAAAATTTGACCCTTTCTTGAATAGTTTTTAGGTCATATTGAACCCTGTGTTAAAATTCTCTAATATCTTCCTTGTATTAGCATTTCAAAACTCAATTTAAATACCCATAGAGCTCTTTTTAATAAACTTTATAAAATTCAGGTAATTTCCTTCAACTTCCTTGATTGAAGAAAGGCAGCAGGCAAAGATATATAAAAAGATGCACAGCTATGAGCAAAACCTGAAATCAATTATATATAAAAATAACATAACACATGGAACGAAATTAATCAAAAGAAAAAAAATTGTACTATATGATTCACTAGTCTTCTACCTGCAGGCAAGGAACATAAATGAAAAAAAAACCCCTCGCACAACATTCTTCTCTCCGATAAGGAAAAAATTAATAAAAATGTTTCCTTCCCACAGATCCCCTGATGCAACTAATGTTAAAAGTTAGCAGCTGCAGGAAAAAAAAAACTTGTTCATTTAAAATATTTTCCATTTTCCTTGGCCAAAGAAAAAATATCTTTTGTCTTCTGGATTAACTCAATTACTTCAGGTGTGTGTGTATCGGCAGTCTTCAAAAACAGTGCCATACCCTTTTTATCCTTGTCAAATGGCTCTAAAGTGACTTGAAATTATTTGACACAGAGTTAAAGAAGAGCGGGAAGATGGATGGGTAGAGATAGATGATAGATAGATAGATAGATAGATAGATAGATAGATAGATAGATAGATAGATAGATAGATAGATAGATGATAGATAGATAGATAGATGATATTTAATGACTTGGTTTTAACATTAAATCATTCTAAAACTTCTATATAGGTCTTCATTAAAAGCTCTGAATTATACTCATATTTAACCATTTAAATATGAGCCAGCTGTTTGCTGTAGCCAATAAAAAAGCCAACACAGTTCTAGGCTGCATAAACAGAGTGATAGAATCAAGATCATGTGAAATGATAATATCACTTTATAATGCCTTGGTAAGGCCACACTTGGAATACGCCATCTAGTTTTGGTCGCCACAGTGTTAAAAAAAAGGGTTGAGACTCTAGAAAGAGTGCCGAGGAGAGCAAAAAGATGATTAGGCTACTGGATGCTAAAACATATAAAGAACAGTTGCTGGAACTGGGAATGTCTAATGAAAAGAAGAACTAGGGGTGACATGATATCAGTGCTAGATATCTCAAGGTTGCCGCAAAGAAGAGGGAGTGAAGCTATTCTCCAAAGCATCTGAGGGCAGGACAAGAAGCAATGGACAAGAAGCAATGGACAGCAACTAATTAAAAAGAGAAGCAAACTACAACTCAGAAGAAATTTTCTGACAGTTAGAACAATTAATCAGTGGAACAACTTGCCTCCAGAAGTTATGAATGCTCCAACACTGGAAGTTTTAAAGAAGAGATTGGATAACCATATATCTGAAATGCTATAGAGTTTCCTGCCTAAGCAGGGAGTTGGACTAGAAGACCTCCAAGGTCCCTCCCAACTCTGTTATTCTATACTTAATCAGTAGTAGAATGAGACTTTTTATGTATTTATTTAAATGAACTTGCATGTTGCCTCAATTAGCATTAAAGGAAAAAAATAAAACAAAAGATAAAGTCATAAATGATGCTGATGTTCATGTGAAAAAGAAGAACACATCTGAGAAGAACATAACAAATACTCCAATATGTAGGTAAAAAAAGAAGTCTAATATTAAGGAACAGATCATAATTACTGTATCCCAGGTTCTGTTGGAAAAATCCAAGTTTTGTGAAAAGCATGACAAGTGAAGTCCACATAAGTAGGGGAATGTTGTTTTGTAGGGCAGGTACAACCATATAATATTTTTATTATATATCATTGATTAAAAATGGAAGTTAAATCTAAGAATAATCATAGTTGAATACTAAAGTAGGTCTATATTACCAACATCCATATAGCTCTATAGCATAAATTGTCTAGATCCAATAGCAGAAAATTAGACTGTTTGAGCTATATTTACACAATTACCCATAGTTTCATTCAGATAGCTTCCATCTTTGAATGTTTAATATTTCATAATACATCAAGGTTTGCATTTTTGTAGGACAAAAATAGTATATAGCTAAATCTGAAAATAGGAATTCAATTTATCAATTCAGTTTAGAGACTGAGATGAATTAAATTTTTAAACTCTGTTGAACTTTCAAATACTGGTTTGATGGTATATATTTTTAGGAATACTGGTAGTGAAAAATAGCTGTTAAGAATTCCCCAAAGAGAGGGATGAAACAACTAAAATGATCAAGGGCATGCTAATTGTTCTATCAAAAGTGTACTTTTCTCATAAGTTCACAATGTAATAATTTATGTTTTAAATATGGTGTAAATTTAGTGCAGATTCACTTTCTATTTATTGTATTGTAGCTCCTGTAACTGATACTGCTTTAAACTTTGGCAAGCTACTGACTAAGTTCTGTCATGTGATGTAAGAGAATGGTGGCATACACACTTAGATAAATGTTGAAAAGAGGGGACTATATTCTCTTAGTTTCAAAATGTATACAGATTTATCTCAGTTTATGTTTGGGTTATATTCCCACAAAACCTCATATAACATAAATTCACCTGAAGTGAGACACTGAATTGGTGGGGAAAAATGGGATTATGGGGTATGGTGGCAAATTTTGTAATCCAAATTGATTTACAAATATGCTCATAAAACAGAGCTTTATTATAATAATAATCTTTATTGTCATTGTACTAAAATTACAATGAAATTATAAACATTACTTTGCTCATATATGTTGACTCATGTCCTATGCACATGAAAAGTTGTTTCTCCATTTTTATTTTTATTTTATTTTTTATTCTCCATTTTTATTATGGCCTGAATTTTTTAAAAATTTAAATTCAGTAAAGGAGTTTTGGATAGGAAAAGACTCGATTGACCTACTTGACGGTCATGAGAATCTGGCTGTTTTGTCATTAGTAGAGCTCAAATTTCCTGTTGCATTCAAATTCTTTAATTCATTTTATCTCTTGAAGGATAAGTTTGGGCTGAATTAAAATGATTCAGAAAAGGTGTGTTAGGATGCATTGGAGTGTTAATGCACCATCTCTGTAAAGTAGCCATATTTTTTTCTGAGTGACCTTTAAAACCATTAAAATTGTTTTAAAATTTTAAAAAAGGGTCCCTAAATTAGCTTTATCTGTTTTCTGGTCTTGGAAGTCTGAGAAAAGATACAATGTATCTGTAGGCAATATTCTATTTCATTATAAACCAGCCATACCAAGTAGAAATTGAAAGACATCAATGCTCATAGAAGTTTTATTTGTTGGCCACTCTGAAGTCATGGAAGATCCTCTTTTTTGGTTATAATAATAATAATTTATAATAATAATAATTTATTATTTCTAGACCGCCCCCTCTCCCCATGGGGACTCGGGGCGGTGCACAGGTAGCATAAAAGCAATATATAAACAACAACAATAAATATAACAACAAAATTTAAAAACCAATTAAATAAACCCTGTGCTAAAATCCCAATTACACTAAAACCTATTCTATAAAATCCCAAGTCAAGGAGGCTATCCCAGGCCGGCCAGACGGAAAAAGTAAGTTTTTAATTTAAGACGGAAGGAGCGGAGGTCCGTAGTTGTCCTAATGTCGGGGGGAAGGTCGTTCCAGAGGGCCGGGCCCGCCACAGAGAGCGCCCTTCCCCTGGGTGTCGCAGTAAGGTTAAGATCCATCTATAAAGTGTCATTTAAAATAGTGTTATTGTTAGCTCTTATATAGCTATAGTTTTATTTTTTTATTTTTTTCTTATTTTGTTTACACTTTCTTGATATTCCTGCAGAGATAAAATTAAAAAAATATTTTTGCTTAATAAGCAAGATAAATACATGAATGGGTGTGAACAATAAGGCGTTCATATAAACTTTGCAACTGATTCAGTGTTTTTAAAAATTGGTTATCTGCGTATCTAATTATTTTTAATTTGGATAGCTTAGCTATAGCAGCCTGATTAAAAACTTGAAGTATACTAGTTAGCATAACTCAAATGTAATAAACAGTAATAAATAGTTAACTAGATCTGGCTGTTTTCTCATTAGCTTGTTCCTTTGAGATATAATAGAGTCATGGCTGTGCTGCTTGAAGTTAGATAACAAAATCTAAGTTATATTTTTAATAAAATTGTTTTTATTATTTATTGGTAAATAATATTTTTATCAATACCTTTATATAATACTTTTAAATAATATTATTTAGACTAATATTATTTAATGGAAATACTTTTAATGACATTTTAGTAAACATAATTTTAATGATATTAACATACTAATTTCAAAATGTAGTTTTACGTAACTTTTATAACTACTATGTTTTGCTTCTGAACAGTAAGGCATTATTGGGACTTAGATGAATGATAATTCTAGTACTGTAGATTGTAGATTTGGTTAGACTTAATAGGAAGATGGTGCACAAAAATAGCATGGCTGATAGTGCTGATGCTGATACTCTGGATATGGAATACAACCTGAGATAAAATGAGATAATTCTAGCATTCTAATCTCTCCAGAACAATTGATGGGACTCTAAAATCCTTAAGGAACAAACCAGTGTTCTTAAATGATGAGAAAAGAGGAATAGTAATGGGAGGCTTACCAATGTAAGGGACAGAAACAAAACTGTTTGGATCAGATATGAATAGCAAGTTGAAAGCTGCCTTTCTGTTATGCATATCTAGTACATGGTGAAAAGATTACCAAACTGACTTATTGCTATATTATCCTGCTTACTGTATTTTCTGAGTATAAGACGCACCTTTTTTCCTCTAAAAAGAGACTGAAAATCTGGGTGGGTGTTATACATCGAATACAGCATTTTTTGCCTCCTGGAACCCCGCCCCCTTCACCAAACTGGCTGTGCATAGCCTTATGGAGGCTTCCAGAGAGCTCCTGGGGGCTGGGGAGGGCAGAAATTAGCCTAAAATGGGCCGTTCCCCCCCCCTCCCAGCAGCACTCTGTAAACCAAATAAATTATGTAAATTATGCAATTTATTTGACACAAAAATGGCCCATTTTTGCAATAAATGGGCCATTTTTTTGCTCATTTTTGACCTCACCCCACCCCCAAGAACACTCGAATACAGCAAGCCCCCCCAAGGCTAGTCATGCTTTTTATTTTAAAAAAAATGGCCCCATTTTCGCGGAGAAACAGGCAGTTTTGGGGAGCTTTACAGAGTGCAAAGGCTTCCCCCCCTTTCAGAAGGCTCTTTAACTGTTTCTGTGCCAGCAGAAACAAAGCCTTAAGGTTTGTCAGTGATTTCCTTCTCCAGGACATGGATAAATACACCTGGAAACATCAACCTACCTACCTACACTCTCTCCCCCCCCCCACCTACTGTATTTCTCTTTCTCTCTCTTTCTCTCTCTCTATTCCTTTATCTACCTACACACACACACACACACACACACACACACACACACTCTCCCTCCCTACCTACTGTATTTCTCTGTCTCTTTCTATTTCTCTCTATCCTTCTACCTACCTACCTACACACACACTCTCTCTCTCTCCCTACATACCTACTGTATTTCTCTCTCTCTCTCTGTTTCTCTCTCTCTATTCCTTTATCTACCTACCTACCTACCTACTCTCTCTCTCTGCCTACCTACTGTATTTCTCTTTCTTTCTCTCCCTCTCTCTCCCTCTATCTACTTACCTACTTTTTTTTGTAATTTGCCTCTTCAAAACCTTGGTGTGTCTTATACTCCGAAAAATACGGTATATACACAATAAAAACAGGAAAAAACTTTTCAGGGAATGGTAAAGCCATGCATAAGAAGAAAGTGCTCCTGATATATATTCAGGAGGAAGTGGTTTTTTTTTGTCAATTTGTACCTTAAGAAAAGTAATCTCTCTCTCTCTCTCTCTCTCTCTCTCTCTCTCTCTCTCTCTCTCTCTCTCTCTCTCTCTCTCTCTCTCTCTCTGTCTGTCTCTCTCTCTCTCTGTCTCTCTCTCTCTCTCATCACCTGTTTCTACATACAGAATCCCAAATCAGATCTTTAGGTATGGCTTTTGCTGCTGTATTGGTACAGTGTTCTTGTTTTTTTAAAGGCCCCCTTGAAGATGCTGTTGAGGATGAAGAGGAAGAGTGCCTATCTGAGGAAAATGAAATTATCTCCAAAGAAGACTTTCCCCTGGAGGGAAACTTTTCTGCAGAATTTGAGTCTGGGAATCTGAACTGTGAAGATGTGGAATACTTTTGTAATAAAGGTAATCAGTATTATGCAGTTCTTGGTTCAGGCATAATGTAAATTTATTTTGTTTTCTTTGGAACTGTCTTATAAATTTACAGTGACTCCTTGGACATTATAGGCCACGGATATCAAAGTTGATCGCATCATGTGATGTATTGTGATTCCTTTTGCCTTGGTGGAGCTGGGGTGGGTGTGGCCTGAGCAGTTTGACACCACTATTATAAGGCATATATCTTTCTAGGAGAGCAATATGTTACATAAGGCCATTTCTTAGTAACTTTTTTCATAGCAGTTGTGTTTTAATGCTTTATTGACAATTGTACACCAACTTTTCTGCCTACTGAAGTAATCTCTGATGTCAGCTTGAGGAACCATGGGCTATATGTGACTCTTGTTTGGTGCTAGATTGATTGATTGATTGATTGATTATGTATCATCAATTTATTTTCAGTTCCTCGCAAACACATAGAATTTCTTCCTAATGATTTATATCTGTGCTGGTCTTTTAGATCCTCCAACATTCTTTTCTTCTCTTTCTTTCCTCTTTTCTCAGCATTAGAGCCTTTTCCATAAAGTTAGGCATACGTATAATGTGTCCAAAGTAGAATACTTGGAGCCTTATCCTTTATGTCTTGAGTGAGAACATTGGGCAGATTTTTAGATGATCCAATGGTTTCATTTATTGGCTTTCCATATTTTCAACAGTCTATATCAGGGGTTCCCAAACTTGGCAACTTTAAGACTTGTGGACTTCAACTCCCAGAATTCTCCAACCAGTCTTAAAGTTGCCAAGTTTGAAGACCTCTGATCTAAGTGGAGAGATTGCAGAGGAAGGGATGACAAGAGAGTAAATTATGCTGGCTGGAGAATTCTGGGAGTTGAAGTCCACAAGTCTTAAAGTTGCCAAGTTTGGGAACCTCTGGTCTATATCAATGCCAAAGTTGATAGGAGTCGATATTGTCTCTGTTCTCTTCCTCAGAGTTCAATTTCACTCCAACAGAGTGTCACAGAAAGTGCCATGGTTTACATGATTCTGATCTTTGAGATAAAGAGATATCATCTTTTCCACGGGCTTCATGGCTATACCAAGTGCTAATCTAATCTACAACATTTCTTCCTTTTTCTTCCTTTATGGCTGAACCAGAGGTGGGCATCACATAATGTAATAACCAGTTCGCCCAGAACTGAAACTGTGAGTGTATGCCTTCCGCACATGCCCGCTTCATTAAAAACACGATTACATAGGACGGGACAGTGCTGGGGCAAGTGGGTGGGCCCAACCCAAGTTTGGTGTTTGATGTTTTAAGAATTGTCTATATGGTAAGAGTCTAGATATGATTAACAACTTGAAGAGTTGATGCTGATTCCAGGAGCTGGGCTTCAGAATTAGAGTAAATTTAACTAAGGATGTCAACATTCATTTACATGGATCCCATTGTTATTTGATTTAGTGTTTTTCTCTTTCCTGCTGCAACTGTAGGGACCTTTCTGGGGACATTTTAATGCTAACGAAATCTTTGGCAAACTGGAAAAGTTCCTACTATATCCTCTACTTTCTGATTTTATGTGACCATATGTAAATATTTTCTGCAGCTTTTATGTTTTGTTCGAATAGCCAACTTATTTGCTGTCTTGGCTGTGTATATTTAAGATAATCAGAAAGGTCAAAAATTATTAAAAAAAAAAAAGATGCTTTGAATCAGTAATGATTTTCTACCTCCTCAAGAATATCTTTTGTGTTTTCCTAACGCTAAGTAGCCAGAAGCAGAATTAAGACAAGGCAGTTCTACCTGTAATCATTTTGAGGTCCATGGGGAAGCCTTTACGGATGATAACTTTACTCCTTTTTTCTTAACAGGATTAAGAAGTCCCATACTTTGCATGTCTTGCATATAGTGATGAGTTTTTCAGGGCCCAAAGAGTTCAAAAAGGAAGGGAAAAAAGAAACCCTCCCAAAAAGCCAATATGACTTTGTTTTTTACCTTGCTGGAGGAACTGTTTGTGCAAATCGTCTATAAGCTTATTGACCTGCATCTTTGACTCCTTGTTTTCTCTGGATTTGACTGGAGTGCAGACACTGATAGAGCCGTGATAGAGGTGATTGAACAGCCCCCAGCTTGGCTTGGCATCAAGCCCCACAACCCCCTTAGGACTGACATTACCATTCTCTGAAAATACTTCATGTTTTCTCAAGCTAACAGAGTCTTATTTTTTTAAATTTATTTTTAATTCTTCCTAGAGCCTTTATGTAAGAGTTTTAAAGAAAATGAAGGGCACAGTAATTCTTAGTGAACAAAGATAGTGTATAAAGTATGATGAGAGGTATCTCTTAAAACAATAGGATAAAAAAAGCAAAGTTACTGTTTATAATTTGTGAAAATGATTTTAAAAATCAGGTGCCTTATTTTATAAACAAAAGTGAAGGATTTTTCTCTTGGATTATTTTTAATTATATACTCAAGTATAGACACTCTGAGTATCTGTGGATGTATTCCTCTGCTGCTTTTTCTAAACCTTGAGGTTGCTTTTTCAGAAGGAGCAGTTGCTACACAAGTAAAATATAATAATCAGAAGGAATATTTTTCTGCAATTACAGTTCTTCTGGAATATGACTTGTTTTCTTTAAAACCAGATACTGCAATCTGTTTTAAACGAACATTTGAAAGCCATAAAAATCTGCTTCCAGTTTTACCTTTCCCAGAAGCAAACAGCGATAGCTAAAATTAAAATATAAGCATAGACAGTGACCTTTTTGATTACCACATTTGAGATCAAAAAGGATTTCTTTTGTAGGTCCGGTTGAGCTTAAACTTTGAGAGAAATTGCTTGTAGAAGAAATTAAAAAATATATTTGTTGCGGAATATAGTTGGTTTCCAATTATGGCATACTGGTGTTAATGGGCTTGAATAAAAAATATTGGAGAATATTTTATCCTGTGTCCTCATAAACCCTATTGTTCATATGTTTCCAAACATTCAATTTTATGCAGATTGCATACTAAGAAAATTAAATGTCCTTTAAAATGTTCTTTAATGTCTCCTTTTCTGTGCTATCTATATCACACGATCACATGTACAATTCCTGGGGAATTTTTAGGATCTTCTGTACTCTGGACTTCATTAAAAAGATGCTGTATTGATCAGTCCACTTCTTTCAGAGATACATTAATGACCTTACTGGATTCCAAGCAGCTTGTTAGCTTTCTCTCTTAGTTGTCATGATCTCATCTAAAATAAGTGATAATATGCCATTTCATTAAAACACTTCCTTGACTTTAGTTCAAGTAGACATTACAAATACACTGTTCATATAGTATATATATAGAGATAGTACCAAGAATGCATACAGAACTATCCATTGCTTGATAATCTTTTGTCTGTAAATAATTGTATAGGAGTCCTCTAAGCAAAATGATCAACTTAGTATTTCCAGAAGAAAAATCTTTTGGTCTGTATGTTGTGTACAAATGTTTCAGGAATGTCAATAACAGAAGATTCACAATGCTTTCCTGAAGCTGTAGAATGGGAGTTTGCTTCAGTAGGGCAACAACTTTGTCAAAAGTTATAGTCTTACCAGGATCCTTATTAATGAAAATCCAGATAGCAACAAGAGTACTTGCTTGCATGTTGAAGTTCTCAATCTCAGTTCCCATATTTGTGTTTGATGGAAATTTGGGAAAGTTGCTTATTTGGAGAGCCTATTGACAATTAGTGTGGGCACCGCTCAAGTCCAGTTTATTACCATGACATAATTATTTCTGATTTAACTGGTTAGTTATTCAGCATCTTTGGTTAAGACAGGTACCTATGAGAGAGGGTAAAGAAGGCAGGCTGGCTACTGAAAATATCGCTATATATCTTGTTATAATTCATCTGTGATGTATTATATTGCATGTGAGATGGTCCACCTAATTGACAGGGAAACCCAGCTTAGCAGATCCAACAGAAACTTAACCTTATTTTTGTAGTCTGTACAGAGATGATCCACAGTGTTAGAAAGTGACATTATGAATGCTTAGCTTAAGAATTCAGTTGATATATTTCTTATCTGGAATATATATTATGAATATATGCAAAGGATTGGTTATATTCTGGTTCTTATGGTATATGTAAAACTTTCAGTTAATGTAACTCAATTGTCATTTATGTGCTATAGAAATTATGAAACAATTCTATATTAATTATAATGATGTACATTATTTCTGAATTTTGGCATGTGACTTCGAAGCATTTATATTATAATCTCAATTTTGAGCACTATTCCTTGGGATATGATTGGTTTTCCTTTTCCTGTTTTGCAATTGGAAAACTATGCATTTCACATAAAAAGCAACATAGTGCTTGTCACAAGCATTTTTTATAATGCCATTTTGTAAGTAATAAGTACCTATTACTAAGTGATAGACAGCAGTCAAGAGAAAAAAAGCATGAAAACATGGGGTAAAATGGACCTAAATTATTGTTGCAGAAAACCTGTGATTACCTCCCCCTTCATCCCTTTTTGTCCATAACTGTTGAGACAAAGTTGAGTTTCAGAAAAGAAACATATATAAATGAGACATATAAAAAAGATAGAAAATAATATCATGCACAATTTTGTTCTTCTGTATATTCAGTACAATTTTGGTCTCAACACGTATATGTCATATAATACTGAATATGGATTTTGAAGCACAGTATGTGTATAAATGCAAATATTGAGAAGACACTGGCTTAAAAGAACACATTTAAATGTTGATTTAAATGCAGATTTTCATATTTTCAATTTATTGAATTTATGAGAGAATGCGGGCAGGACTTACATACTAAAAAACATTAAATTTTAAAATGCCACATTGAAGTAATATATGTTGATTCAATTTTATCACCTCCAGATGAGATGCAGAAGTCCAGCAACCTAAAACTAGACAACTAGACTACATGAAGATGTGTTGGAGAAATGCAGCAGACTAAAGATACAAAGTCAGACTTCTCAAAGTGGAGGCTGGAATAATACTGGAGCTCTAAGCAATGTATCTGGGAATACTGTATTATTAACTGAATCTTTATCAAGCTGGTTACCTCTAGATGTATTGCAGAAATCCAGCAGATTAAAGTTATGTGCTCAACGTTCTCAAGCTGCAAAGCAGGGAAAATATTAGGGCCCAGGAAATATGTCTGGGATGCCTCTTAGAATGCCATAAGTTGGTGCAGAGCTAGTTTATATTCAAATATTTTGTTGAATATGCATTGTAGGATAAATGGAAAAAGAAAGTGGTTGTAGGGTTTAAATTATGGCAGTTCTTTCCTGACATAATATTGCTGAAGTTTAGTAACATCAGGGAACTTATAAATTGTGCTTATCTTCCTGTACCTCTGATAATTTTGTGACACAGAGCAAGGATGTGCATTGTGCAACCTGTGCCAAAAGCTGGCCAGTCTTGCCTTGAATTAGAACATTCATTAATGTTCTCTTGCTGTAATTATATTTGTATATGAACAGTCCTCCAGTTGCATATTCACCTCTACTGAAGCAAAGTATCTTATTTGGAGTCTTCCATCTTTCCATACACTATACATCTGAGATAGAACTGCAGTATGAAACATAGAACATTCAGGTCAAAGCCATTAGAGCAGGGGTGTCCAAACTTGGGAACTTTAAGACTTGTGGACTTCAACTCCAAGAATTCCCCAGCCAGCTATGCTGGCTGGTGAATTCTGGGAGTTGAAGTCCACAAGTCTTAAAGTTCCCAAGTTTGGACACCCCTGCATTAGAGCAACTATGTAAAGAACGAAGTGTGGAATTTTAAAATCACAGTTTCTTTTTAAAAAAATGTTAACACATTGTCTTTCTTGTTTTTGTAACTTTACTTTTACTTTTTTTAACCTACTCTAGGTAGAGATGGTAGCAAAGGGAACAAAAAATAGTTAACCTATAGCTATAACCTACAGTGTTTCTTAGATGTTAACCATTACATTTTGCTTATATTTTGACTGACTGATGTAAAAAGGAGGAAAAAGAGGGGGGGGGGAGGAATGTTCTGTCTTTTTTATGTCTTTGAAACTCCTTGTCATTTTGTGCAGTTTATACAAATAGTAGACATGCAACCAGCAGCAAAAACAAGATGTGCCTCTGAACTCCAAAATGTAGTGTTCTATTTATGGAATGTAGTATTATTTAAGGTCAGCAGTTTGGAATAAAGCATTAATATCCGGAATTGAAGCTGAAGAGATTAAAGGCAATGACAGTCAAAGGGTTAGGAGCTTGATGAAAAGTATCTTTTACAACTTTTTGAAAGTTTACAAAGATATTAGGGTTTCTCAGCTAAGGCAGGCAGTACCTTCCAAAGAATTGAGGTATGGAGAAAGCTTTACTTCAGGCTGATTCACAATTTATTGATGACTATATTGATGGACTGACTGATCATATTTATAAGGGCGTTGTTCTATCAAATTCTTCTACCATTCTTCCATCATTCATTCATTCTTTCATTTTTCTATCAAAAACTCTGGGTGCAAAACCTACAATGTTAAACTTACAATGAAATGACAAAATGAATCTTTAGTAACTCTGTATGAATTTTGGAAGCAGAGTTTTCATTCAGGTTTTGCTTTTGGTAAACTGCTGGCACTTTAGTTTTATATGTGCGCGGCTGAATTTCGTCCAAATTTTCTACATTTCCCCCCTCTGTCTTTTAGGCAGTTTTCTGTTTGTAAGGAAGTCCTTACTGAAAGCTATCTCGTCTGATGATAAAACCATGAGTGTATGATGCTCACACATTTTTCAACTCTTTTATGACCTTATCTTTCACAAGCAGCTTCTGTGAAGGTATCCTAACTATAGAAAGCACCTGGAAAACATATATGATATCTATGCTGTGATAAGCAGTTGTGAACAAGAAACTAGACCTGTCAGCTCTGAACTGTTCATTGTTAAAAAAAATACTTTGTAGATATAGGTGATTGCAAAGTACATTATAGGGGAACCAACAGCTGCTGTGATACTCAGTCAAGAAAAAAAACCACACACTTCAGTAGTTGTCTTGCATAAGAATGAACACACACACAATACATATGCACACACACACTCATACACAACGTATAACACAACTAAAATGCATAAGTTGAATAATGCAACAGGGCAAATATTGTAATTTCTGTTATTTTTTTTATTGTATTTTTAACAGTGATTTTAAAAAAAAGGAAAGGAAAGGGAAAAGAAGAAAAAGAAGAAAAAACATGCTAAAATAGAAAAGTAAAGTAGATAAAGGAATTTATAAGTATCGTAGAATTAGGTTACATTTTTCAATTATGCATTTTATTAACTAGTTTAAATAACTAAATTTATTAAAACATTTTTGAAAGCATCAGTCTTTAGAGTCCAAATAATATATACAGTAAATATAAAAAGCAGTAGTCAAAATAGTATAAAGCAAGAATTATATAATTTTTGTCTAAACCATAGAAATTTTACGTTAAGAGGTACCAAAATTTCAAATGCAATAGAACCTATATTTACATTTGTAATCCAGAATTGTTTCCAAATCAAGTTAGATTTTATGTCAGATTTACTTTTAAGGTACAAGATTAAGTTAGACATTGAGGTATCTCCCAGGGTTCACTAGCCATTCTTCTGTAGAAGCAGTAACATGTATTCCTTGATGTAAAACTTAAATTGGGACTGGAAAATTCACCATTAATCAGTGGAGTTGTTAGGGAAAGCGTCACATGACCACACCTGATAGCTTCTAGATGACCCTTTTGGCATCGTCCTTAAGCAAATCACCATAGTTGTTAAATGGCTGTGATTTGAAATGTTCCTCGCTGACTGTTTGTTGGAAGTTGGCTGGGAAGATGACAAATGATGATCATGTAACCTCAGGATGCCTGTCACAAATGCAAGTCAGTTGCCAAGTTACCCCAAAGATGCTGCAATGGTTGTATGGGCAACAAACTATTGTAAGTCAATTTGATCAGCACTATTGTAACTTCAGACGTTGCTAAATGAATGGTTGTAAGCATTAAAAAAAAAAAAGCATTTGTTGCATCAATTATCATATATAGAGCGAATATCATATGCTTTGTAGGAATGTGAGGTTTGGGGCTATTTAATTGAAAAAGAGCAGGTTAGAAAGGAAATCCAACTTTTAAAATTTGTTTCATTCTGTTATAAATCATTTCAGAAAATTGTTGCTTTTTATTGTGCCACATTGCTATCAAATATGAAAACAGAATCCAATCTGTTCATTGCTTTTGCAGTAATTTTTATAAAATGAACTGTCCAATTTAGCAGTGGAGCTAGCTCATCACTGACCTTGTTAAAGCCAAAAGCCACACTCAGTCTTAGGAAGAAGGCGATGGCAAATCACCCCTTGAAAATTTTGCCAAGATAACTACAGTTTTCATAACCAATTTCATTGTAATTTTAGTACAATGACAATAAAGATTATTATTTACTTTATTCATAAAACATGAAGCTCAGCCAACTGAACATTTAAAAATGCATATTACAAATACTATTGACTAGTGCTAATTGTTGATACAGTTTGCTGCCAGCATCCTAGGTATCAACCAAGTATCTACGTAGAATATAACGTGCCAAGTAGCGCCGTTTTTTGCAGTGGTGTTATTGCAATTTTCTGAGATATTTATTAAAATTCTTGGACATGGTGCCAAGTGCCCTGATGACAATGGGTGTCACTGTGACATGCTTCATCTGTAGCCGTGTGGTTTCGATGGCCAGGTCGCGATATTTCATGATTTTTTCTAGTTCTTTTTCTTCGACTCTGGCATCTCCAGGAACAGCGATATCAATGAACTGTACACTTCGGCCCTCTACAACTGTGATATCTGGTGTGTTGTGCTCCAAATGACGGTCTGTTTGTATTCGAAAGTCCCACAAGATCTTCACCCTCGCATTCTCGATAACTTTTTCCGCTTTGTGTTCTACTTATTATTATTATTATTATTATTATTATTATTATTATTATTATTATTATTATTATTATTATTATTATTATTATTATTATTATTATTATTAATTATTACAGGAAATTGCCCTTTGACTTGGACACACACACAGAGAAAGCTTCCCATGTTTTTTTCATAGTATTTAGTGTTAATTTAATATTCTTTAATATTCTTTCATTTTCATTGTTGTATATCAGTTATTGTATTTAAATTCTGCATCCCTTTGATTATATGGCCTTTAGATTTTTCAGTTTCCAAGTCGTATTTCATTAACAATTTATAAATAATAACAAATACTTGTAAGATTTTTAAATTCAGTCCAGTCTCTGTGTTTCCCTCCTTATTTTAGCAGTTCCTTTAAAGCAGAGTGTCAAACTCACGTCGTCATGCTGGCGTCACTTTTTATTCCTTTGCTAAACTGGGCATGGGCGAGGCCAGGGCGTGACACATCCGACCCGCAGGCCGGGAGTTTGATAGCCCTGCTTTAAAGTGTTGTTTTTCAAACGTGGCACCTTTTAAGATGTGTGGAGCTCAATTCCCAGAATTCCCTTTCAGTGCCCACATATCTTACTCATGTATCTTAAAGATTTCAAGTTTGAAAAAAACTGCCATACTGCTTGGCTGAAGATATTGAAATCATTCTAGTGGTTCAGATCATTCCTAAAAGAACCTCAAAAGATTTTATCTTTCTCTTATTAATAAACAAATCTTGTGGTAAGAATTGTTACCTGTCCAATGAGCAAATTTCTTTGTGTAAATAAATATTCAATAATGAAGCGAGAGGTGATAAGCCTGGATGGATTCTTTTCCTTTATTTATTCAAAACTTTTCACTTCAATGGTAGACATGCTTGATTCCTGGAATATACAGTGTACGTGTGTGTGTGTGTGTTTGTGTCAGGGCCCATTCTGACTGCATTGTGCTTTCTGAGCTGTTGGCATTTTCCATTACACCTGAATATTTACTCATTTTATTTATTTGCTAGCGGTTAACTAGTTGCCTGGGTATTTATAGACGTCGAAGAATTTGTCTGACAGGGAACCATTGAGAGGGGCCCCTACTCCCATGCCCATCATCCCTGCCCTTTCCCTTCCCCTTCCTATGCATGCCTCTTTCCCTCCCTGTCACCTTGCCCAAAATCCATCTGACACTTCCCCATTGGTCCACTGGAGGGCGAACGCCATGGCTGGCTTTCCAGAAGAAGCTGCGAAGAAACTGACATCATAAACAATTGCCACTCTAGGATGCCGCGCTTGCTCTCTTTAACGGGCCAGGCGTTCCATAGTTAGATGTTTAGAACCTCAGGAGTCATTTAAGCAAAATAATAATTTTCTGTATATCTGATAAGAAAATTGAAACCAATATATAACAATTTACGACAATTTTTTGATTTCCATTTCAGAGTCTCCATTTTCTTCTCTTAAAATAAAACCATATTAATGGTATACATTTCTTTGGCAAATTAATAGGTGATGAAGAGGGCAGCCAAGAAGCAGCAGATTCTGATGGGGATGCACGTTCAGATAAACCAGGACCTCTTACACTTGAGACAGAAGACTGGGATGGACCAGGTAAGGGAATATCTAAGGAAAAGCTTATACAGAAAACTCAGTGCTATAGCAGTTTACTGGTTGAATCCCATATGTAGCTGATTCAGAGTTTAAAAGTGGACCCTAAACCTAAGAAGTAATGTTTGAAAAGATATGGCAGAAGTAATTCTTTTATATGGAAACAACAAGGAAATTAATAGTTGATTTTAACTAGACAGATTATGATATTCTTTAAGTAGGTATTCTTTTAAATGCAAATATCTAAATACTGCTAAATGCAAGTATCTACATAATACTAAAACTTTTGTGTCTGTGTGATTGGTTGTAACCTTCAGTTGGGTCGTCATAGGACAACCTTCTTGAATCAATGTTCTTCAAATAGGCACACTTACACAATGTGCCCAGAATCTGGGGACCTTTGTCTCATGGGATGAAATTTGACATAATTGTGGCCACTTCTGTGCTGTGGTGAGTTGCAGTCATGTGATCATCAGTTTCAGAGCTCCCTGTCAGCTTCCTACAAGAAAGGTCAATGGAGAAGCTGGCAGGAAGTTGGAAATCACTTATGCTCCCACTTCTTTTTTGTCTGCCTGTAGTCATTCTCTATCTTTGTTTAGTTAATGAAATATCTCTGAAATGATGACTCAGCAAGTCATGGATTGTCTAGTTATGACTAAAATGCAAAGATTTATCTCAAGAACTGTTTAAAATGCCTTTTTTCCCTACATATTGGGAGAAAAGGTGTAATCTGGTAATGAACTTATACTTGACTGCCCCTGCCAAAAGCATTTGTGTTGACTTCTGTTTTGGAATAAAACAACCTTTGAAATGGTTCAGATATGAAATCCACAGTCTAGAAATTCAACACTAATAGTAATTACATTTCTGAATGTTCTAAGAGTTTACTCCTTGGCAATAAGTCCAAATCCATGAAATACCAGAAATTGATGCTTTTGATGCGTCTATATGTATATCTGAGAGAAATAGAAATGGCTCTCAACCTCTTGAATAATTTCCAGAATATCATTCCTATTTCAGCATTAGTAAATATAGACTCCATACCCATAAGTTGTAGTAGAAGAACATCATGATTAAGAAATCCAGGAAGCTTAATACGAACTGTTCCACTCTTTTTATTTATAAACAAAAGTAATTATCAGGATGACAAAAGCAATCTTTGTCTTTCAATGAAACACAGTGAAATTCAATGAAAATGGCAAAATGGAAATGGATCAAAAGTGTTCTATCAAAAACCTTGGATCTGCTTAGCCATGGGCTACCATAATTCATATAGCACTAGCAATAACACTTAGACTTATATACCGCTTCACAGTGCTTTACAGCCCTCTCTAAGCAGTATACAGAATCAGCATATTGCCCCCTACAATCTGGGTCATCATTTTACCGACCTCAGAAGAATGAAAGGGTGAGTCAACCTTGAGCCAGTCAGAATCGAACTCCTGGCGTGAGCAGAGAGTTAGCCTGCAATACTGCAATCTAACCACTGTGCCAAATCAGCAAGAAATGAAATTTGGAGTGTCCAGGTAAACACTAAATACTTTTCCTTTTCAGTCACTGGATCATTCTTACCCACCCAAGATTATGGATACATCTTTCCATGTGCAAAACCATTTTGTGGTCATGAGGTATGACTTATATCTGGCAAGCCATATGCAAACAATAACTTTGGAAGAGACACCTGCATTATTTGCAGATAGCTTCTGAAGTGTTTGGTTGGGATTTAGAGGCAACAAAAGTCATGTTCCATCCCAGTGTTCCATTGGAATGGCACAATATTACAACAGAGTCATTCCAAGATCATTCTTATAGGCCCTATAAGAATGATCTTGGAATGACTCTGTTGTAATATAATATAGGGGAAGAAAGGCTACAGTAGAAATTAAAATAGTTTCAATGCATTCTAAAAAGTCCCTGTTTTTGCTTGCTGCTATGGTACATTTTCCTTTATCTTTGTCTCCTTTGGGATATCCCTGTGCCTTTAAAACACACTTCAAACTCACATCAAATCAGCAGTTCCTAATTGTGGACCCTAAATTTTTTTAAAGGATGGAGTTAGTACACTGATGGGTTTTCATTTTTTTAAACTACCGATTTGCTTGTGTGTACGCGCTCATGCGTGCACGTGATGCTTCTGCGCATGCGCAGAAGCATCCAGGCAGATAGGCGAAGCCTCCCGCTGCCACTATCAGTTTCGCCCAATCTGGGATGAACCAGGAGCAACCCCCCTATGAGCTAGTATTTCCTTAAACATATTTTTTGGCCAGAAACTAAGTACTTATTATCTAGTTTCCAATTCTGAACTTACATTAGCAGCACGTTGCATTTAACAAATGGATATGACAGTCAATGATGTTTTCAAGGACTTTTCTTATCACTTTTCATTTGATATAAATCATTTAACACACCCTGGTCATTGACTTCACAGTTAAGAGAGAAACCTGCAGACTGCAATCAATAAAGTGTAAGAGCTTCGTGTTTAGGCAGAAATGTAAGCTAATATTTTCTCTTACAAGCCGTATAAATGGTGCAGATGGAACCTGACAATGCTGGAAAAGGTGGCAGTTTCATGAGCATGAATAAAAATGATCTAGAGAGCTATTACCTGTAAATAATGCAAAACTTGATTTGTGAAACAAAAAAAGAGAGCAAGAATTAAATTTCTTGTTAAAATTATATTAAAATGCCTCTCACCTTGAAATCATTCAAATTTTTCAATAAAAAAGTAAGAATTATTCCATTGTTATATAAATGATAGCTATATAATAATGAAAATTATATTTAAAACTATATTCTCAATATAGCCATGTCTGCAAATGTCTATAAATGAAGAATATTCTGTTTAAGCAGCTGAATAGAGCTGGAAAAATAGTATAATGTAGTAACAACATTTGCATTAAAACAACCTCTTACATTTCAATCACATTTTCATCCTTGCTTGACTTTGCAAATTGCTGTATTCTGTCCATGATGAGGAAAAGAATTTCAGCAGCAATTTCTGAAATCAGTAGGTGGAAAATATAGGGCAAACAAGAATGAAGGAAGATAGTATATCGGATTATAATGGTGGTATTTATAATGTTGTTAATAATTTACAAAAATATGCCTATATTCTGTACAAAGCATCTAGCATTATGTAAAAACAAGATTTGCCATCAAACATATTTCAGTGTAGTTAAAGTAGCATGGAATCCATTTAAAAATGAAATTACTTGCTTAGCTTTGAGGTAATGTAGCTTCAACTTTTTTTTAAAAAAAAGTAATTACTTGCTTAGCTTTGAGGTAATGTAGCTTCAATTTTTTAAAAAAATAATTTATTGCAATTAATAAAATACATATTGAAAATTGTACTTTCTTGTGATTTCTTTGTTATGTGTATTACTGACCAATTTTCTTTAACATGTAACGCTTGGGCAACATCTTATGAGATAAAGAAATTTTGAATCTACTCAAGGCTAAAAAGATCTATGAATAGAAATAGAATACATTCTATTTCTATATTGTATATATACATTCTGTAAATAGAATGTATATATACAAGATATCAGAAGTTCAGAGGACAAACAAAATTGCTACTAGCATTCTCAAACTTTTCTTCTTAGCTTTGAACTTTTCTGGTTCCAGTCAGTTTATGAAATTGCCTTATGTTGGATCATACTGTAATATTGTCCCATAATACAGCAGCTTTGTGTAGCGCTGATATTTTAGTTAATACAAAAACCAGTGCTTGAATATATATATATATATATATATATATATATATATATATATATATATATATATATTATATCTATATCTATATCTATATCTATATCTATATCTATATCTATATCTATATCTATATCTATATCTATATCTATATCTATATCTATATCTATATCTATCTATCTATCTATCTATCTATCTATCTATCTATCTATCTATCTATCTATCTATCTATCTATCTATCTATCTATCTATCTATATATATATATATATATATATATATAATTGTTTTCACAACTTCCTGTTAGGGCCCCATTAAGGGAGGAGACATACTGTTTCCCTCTCTGCCTTTCGGCTCATCACCAGAGACCATCTAGACAGCGAACCATGAAATTACATCCCAGTGGGGTGTGGCCAACTGATGAGAGCTAATAAGCTCGAAATAGATCTATCTTGGTCTCTCAAATTTAAATTTATTGATCAGCTCATAAAATTAACACACACACACACAATTATTCCACAACACCCTGTTAGGAGCTCTGTACTACTATAATGAACCATCATTTTATCCTGATGCTTTATATCCATATGAAAATGAGTCTGGGTGCTGATGTGTTGAGAAGGAATGTGCATGCAGGAATGGGCCATAGGATGGCTGTGTGCTACTCTGACGCTTTGGGCAGATCACAATATATAGAACCATAAACACAGAATTCAAAACCAGATGGGATATGCTCACACTACACAAAAACACACCTAATAGGGAATCCTTCTTTCTTATACCAAGACTTGGGAGAACAAGCACATATTTAAGGCCATATGGAATGCCAACAAGATAGGAACAACATGGATTTAGGGGTATCTCATTCAGAGGACAGGTACCAAGCTAGAGAAAGTGTTTAAGGCTTTGTAAGTAGCATGGATTGAAAGATTGGATATTACATTTCAGACATTCGCTTAATAACCATGGCAAAAAGGGCCGTAAAACCATGGCAAAAAGGGCCGTGATTCACTAAACAACTACTTTGCTTAACAGTGGAATTTCTGGTTCAATTGTGGTTGTAAATTGGCAATTGCTTGTATCCCTTCTACCATAAAGCATGGGAATAGCCATTAGGGGAATGCTAAGCCGTATTAGACTGGGGAAAGGCATGGGTCTCTTCTACAAACTTCCTAAATAACAGAGATTATATGTTCAATAGTTCTGAAATGGCCAAAAAGGCTCAACAGCATTTTGACTGAAAAATGTAAAGAAGTGAGACAGGGAACAGAAAATTTATTCTTATATAATTACCATTATTTCTTCTCAAGAAAAAAGATTGGGATACAATGAACTATCCCACCTTAGAAAAACAAAAAAACCCGGGAGATGAGGTTTACAGTGTGGTTAGAAGAAATCGAGGTCACTAAATTTTCCTGCTCATTTGAAAAAAGAAAAGAAAAAGGGGACATATTGTCATCAGTTCAAAATTTCACAATTTTATTTGCGATGTAAGGAAATTGAAAGTTAAAATTGAAAGCAAAGCAGAAATTCCTTGAAATTACCAGTCAACTGTTTGACTTACTAACCATTTAAGTGTCAAGGAAAAGTTAGGTTTTGTATATCTTAGCTGCTATCTAATAGTTTGGCTCTTCAAGGTGCAATTAGTAGACAATGCAATTACTAAAGACCTGGAAGTTGAAAAATGGGATTAGCTATGGAAGTTGGTTTGGAGGCTATTAATTAAGCAGAAGAGGAAACAAAAACTAGGACTTCAGAGAGCAGCAGCTATTGGAAAGAGAGTTCCGTACTCTGCCTGTTGTAGAAGTATAGGTGCTGAGTCTTTTGTTATACTTCAAATTACAAATATTAAGACAAAGGCCAATCAATTTCAAGGCTCCTACTTTAAAGCCAATTAACCTTGACTTCTTAAACACTGCAGAAATCAGCTTTTCCTTATGACCTTCCCAAAGGTGCTTTTTCAAGAGGCCACTGGGCTTCCTTTGTTTTTCCGTCCTTGAAGAATTTCACTTCTTATTCAAGAAGCTTCTTCAGTTCTGACTGAATGATGGAGAATGGGAGGATTTAAATGCCTTGCAGTCATCTGGTCATTAGCATTCCCTCTAAGAGTCATTGGGGCCACTTGGAGGAATATCTGTGCCCTCAGAGTCACCTGAATGGGTGTAGAACCTTCTTGGAACGGCTGAAAGGACTGTGTTGTAAATAGGAGATAGGTGTGGTGTTCCTTTCCCTCTGTTGAGAGTGGGGTGTTCAGTTTTAATATAGATGGCCTCTCGACCCTTCTTTCAAACCTGTGGTCCTCTCTGTCCAGAATATGGACTTTGCTGTCTCCAACCTTTGTCTTTCAAATGCAGATGGCGCTGCTGCATTTTCTTCTGATGGGTTTGTTCTTCTATATTGTGCCAAGTGTTTGTGAAGTGGTTGCTTTGTTTCTCCAATGTGTGATCGGCACATTTCTCACTGCATTGTACTATATAGTAGGGTTTCCTGTTTAAGCAGGGAGTTGGACTAGAAGACCTCCAAGGTCCCTTCCAACTCTTTTATTCTATAATATGATATTGAACAAATATCACATTGTTCCGTTTGTGTCTGGGTGTTTTATCCTTAGGATGGACAAGCTTCTGCCTTAGTGCATTCTTATCTCCATAAACATTTCCTTATGCCATGTTCTTCCTTCTGGCCTAACGAGATCTGAGGGGTAGGAGAAGATGCCAAGAGTGATCAGACTGAGGGACCACAGGAACCAATTGAACCAATTGCTGCCACAAGGTTTTCTGGCATGAAATATATCATTATATGTTAGTCCATGTATGATAAATAAATAAGTGTCATTGCAGCTCTCATCTGCAATACACAGTACACTAACATACTATATTGCAATGTTGCAGAGAAATTGGGAAAACATAGTACTTCAGGTTTTCTGAGTTGCAGGAGGACACTGAAATTCTTGTGCTGACATCCAGAATGTGACACAGAAATAGTTAGTGCAAAGGTGTGTTGCAAATCCCGGCGCTAACGGTTCGTTTGTGTTTGTGCGTCCAGGCGGGTGTTTGTGGAGCCTCCCACCACCACCACTACCGGTTCGCCTGAACCGGGCTGAACCGGGAGCAACCCATCTCTGTGTAGGTTGGCTCTCTTTATCTTAGAATAAGGGGGTTGTTTGGATTTGGCCATTTAATATGGTTTGAGAATTCAGTGAATTAATTTAAGATAAGAACATCTTAAACTATTTGTGGATGTTGTCATTACTCATTGTAAAAACATTTCATTGTACCAAAGCCTAGCAGTCAGGCTACACAAGGATTTCCCACTTACCACTGCTTACACAGTTTATTGTACCCAATTACCCCACACTTGTATTTAACTCTAAATTCCTCATCAGATTTATAGTAGACTCTGCTTGTTTTAGTAATTCTGTCCCCTTGTTTTTCTCTCCTCACTCCTTTAATAAGGTTATAATCAGCAGTGTTCCACAACATCTTTGTTGAGCACGATCTAAATATGACATTTCAGATGTTACTATTTGTGAGTCTGTATAGACTCAGTTGGGCTGGCAGAGAGGCCAAAAATCAGAATTTATTTTTATTTTTTTATTTTATTTTATTAAATTTATACCCCGCCCTTCTCCTTGTTAGGACCCAGGGCGGCGCACAGGCATTATTAAAACCACAAAAATACAATAAATATCAATTTAAAATATATTAAATTAGATTAACCCGTGCTAAAACCCATGTTAAAAACCTTCCCAAATTATTTTTTTTTTTTTTTTTTTTTTTAAAGTCAGGAACAGGGGGCTATTCTAGGCCGGCTTGTTGAAATAAATACGTCTTAAGACGTTGGCGGAAGAGACGGAGGTCCGAGATAGTGCGAAGGTCGGGGGGTAGGTCGTTCCAGAGGGCCGGGCCCGCCACAGAGAAGGCCCTTCCCCTGGGTGTCGCCAACCGGCATTGCCCCGTCGACGGCACCCGGAGAAGGCCCTCTCTGTGGGAGCGGATCAGACGAAGGGATGTATAATAAAAGAGAGGAAATATTATTCACAGGAAAATAACTTGATTTGAAATGCCCATAAGCCAAAAAGTAGAATGAAAATCTGTGATTGTGCAATGCCCCCCTTCATTTTTTAAAGAAGTTCTTTGTATTTTGGAACTTCACTTTGTTGACATTGATTGATTACTCATCATAATGAAAAAAAAAATAACAAAAAAGGTCAATGAGCAGATGCTTACAACTTGAGGGCTCTTGAGTTTAAAAGACTATTCAAAATGGAAGAGATTGTCCAAACCAAAATGATAATGAAAATGCAACAGGTTTTAAGGTCCATGAATCATTAGAAAGAAATTCACTGGCTCAGTGAGGTTTTATTTTCTGGACAAACCATGGACAAGATTGGGTTGCCCTGCTGATGTGAAATATGTGCAATTTGCAGTCTCCCCCCCCCCCCCTTGAAATAAGGAATGAGGCATCTGGGTAAAAGAATCAGATACTTGGGCACCACTGTTTAAAAGGATATGCCTAGCCTAGTGAGGAAATTAACAAAATGTAATTACTTCGAAATGAAGGAATTGATTTTGTCAAATATGAATTATGAACAGTGCCATTTTAATGGAAAGTGCTAGTGATTTCTGCACTATGTTCATGATTTGGGAGTGGGAGTTTGAAATGCTTATTTTAATCAGTTTTATGCAATGCCCTTCCAGCCTTTATAAATTATATTTTTATTTGGTGCTATAAATATTTTGGGGTAGAAAGTAGACAAACTATTTAATATGCATCAGAGTGGCTGATTACAAAGAAGACACAGAATATTCATATATATATGTGTGTGTGTGTGTGTGTGTTTATGTATATATGTATGTATGTATACACACACATACACACTTATGCGAGCATATACAGCGGTATGAGTGTGTGTGTATATAGAATATATTTAATATATAGAAATATGCGCGCACACACACATACACACACATACACGTATATGTGTATCCCGAGAAAGACTTGAAGATTACTGTCTTGATTTTGTGTCTTTTTTTTTTAAAGGGAGAAAATGTGGTAGATATGGGATCTAGGAAATGCTATTTGATGTAAATTAACAAAAATTCATGATACAGAGTTAACCATTGATATAGTCTGACAGTAAGAAGAATATGGTAAAAAAGCAAAGGAAATCATAGGATGGCTGTGTGCTACTCTGACGCTGAATCAGTATTATCTTGGCTATCAGATAATGCAGTTATCATTAATTTTCACATTTGCATTTCAATCTTAGGAAGGAAATGACTCTTGCTGGATGAAGATAAGAGCTCTGTACTACTATAATGAACCATCATTTTATCCTGATGCTTTATATCCATATGAAAATGAGTCTGGGTGCTGATGTGTTGAGAAGGAATGTGCATGCAGGAATGGGTCATAGAAACATTATAACAATGTGTCAAGATTACTTAAGACTTCAGGGTACTTTTTTTAAAAATAACAATGAGACTAAATACATCTTCTACATTGAAATAAATTAGTGTTTCTCAACCTCGGACATTTTAAGATGTGTAGATTTCAACTTTTAGAATACTTGCTGGAGAATTCTGTATGTTGAAGACTACATATCTCAAAATGGCGGAGGTTGAGAAGCTCTGAAGTAGTTGTTGAATGAATGAAAGTCAGGCTCCTCTGTTACAAGATAACAGATTAACAGAGTTGGAAGGGACCTTGCAGGTCATCTAGTCCAGGGGTCTCCAACCTTTGCAACTTTAAGTCTGAAGGACTTCAGCTCCTGGAGAATTCTGGGAGAATTCTAGTCCAACCCCCTGCCCAAGCAAAAACTGGGTTTATCTTGCAAACTGGTTTAGGATGAATGAAGATCTTCCTAAGGATCTAATTCCAGCTTCTATCACATAAATATGATATATTCCAAAACCTGTTGGTAGCAATCCAGATATAATGCTTTTTACTTTAATGGAAGTATGTCTGCACAATATGTTACCTACAGTAACATAGTCTGTGAATACATCCCAGGATGTGTTTCTTACTTGGCTTCTTTTTTCAGTCTAAAGTTAATTTCATATACTATAGGACAGTGATGGCGAACCTTTTCTGCCTCGGGTGCCTAAAGCACACACGCTCACGCTATTGTGCATGCTCGTGTGCCCACCCCCATAATTTAATGCCTCCCATGCCGTGCCCCCTGAGAATACATGTGTGACACCCCCTGCTGTCCAGTGGATGTACACACTGCTTTTTTGGAGCTTGGGGAAAGCAAAAATGGCCTCCCCCAGATGCCGGAAACAGCCCGTTTTCTGACTTTCGGTGGGCTTGGTAGGTCAATTTTTCACCCTCCCAAAGCTCCAGAAGCTTTCTAGGAGCCTGAGGAGGGGGGAAAGAGGCCCAACACACAAACCGGAAGTTCAGGAATGGACTTCCAGGTTGCCCATTGGGCCATTTTTCTTCCTCTGGAGTCTTTAGGAGGGCAAAAAATGGCTGAAAATCAAGGCCGAAAATCAGCTGGCCAGCATGCTCATGTGCGCTGGAACTGACAGGGCAATACCTCACGTGCCCTCAGAAATGGCTTGGCGTGCCACCTGTGGCACCCGTGCCATAGGTTCGCCATCATGGCTATAGGAAGAAGTATTTCAGGCAAAAAATGTACTGTGGGAATGCTATATATAATGATATGTCCACTTAAAAACATGCACAATATTGACCTGACTTCATACAGTTCAGTTTAACAAGCAGATGTCAACCATGGAACACAGAAAACTTAAGATATGACACTGAGATACATCTTTATGAGAATTCTGTCATGTTTCTGATTTAATGTAGAAATCTGTTATATCTTAGAAGAGCCACTTGTGAAGCCCTTTATTACATAGTATAAAGAAATAGGGCACTTCTCTGCACTGTCCAATATGCTATTCTTATGCATATTCTTAAAATATGGAGGACAAAATAGCTGGGTCATAGGTAGTATTATAGTGTGGTTGGAGGCAAAGCATGAGTACACTGAATTTCTCGGACAGATGCCTGTTAAGTGTGTACAAAGGGTCACAGTCTATCCTACATAATTGCTTGGCTCATTGGCCTCAATAACATACGTGTGGCAATGCAGTATTAGTGCATATCCACAAGGGACAAACTGTCAGGAGGAAAATGAAAGCCCATTTTTAGACATGAAGATATTTAGAAGTTCAACGTCCTGTAGATTGTGCAATAAAGGATTTAGAGTTAGAAATTCTATTGGGAATCAACAGACATCTGCATTACAATACATTATTTCTTGTAGTTTCATGCACCAAGAGACCCAGAGAATCTGGCAGGAAGCTTTGCACTTTTCAGCTGTCTCCACTGTATTTTGGTCATAAAGGCAATCACATACTCCGGTAATTGCATAGGACTAGGAAACAATGTCAGCTTCTGGAAGCAGATGGGTTGAGAATCAAAAGGGGCATGTAATTGGTCCACAACCATTTTGCTCTTTGTTGTGTTTTTCTCATTAATTCTGCCAAGATTATTCCTGCATAGCAATAATTTTGAACTGTTGAAGGACGGGTCTGTTAATATACTGAACGAGTGTGCCCAACATGGAATCATTTTGGAGGAAAGCTACAGTCGAACAAGTGCCTGAAAACAAAGCATGAGCTCGGAGAATACCAATTCTTGCTAAAACTATTTTTCAGTTGATTTTAGTTCATGTTTCCAGTGCTTTAACACACAAAAGTAGTTTCTCTAGTAAGATTTCCCCTCCAGTTCATTGGAATCAGTTTTGCCCATTCTTTTCTTCAACGTAAGTATTCAATCAGTAGCAAAAAGATAGCATAATTTATATATGCAATCTCCATGAATGTGTCAGAGTAATCTATTAATCCAGAAATATTCAATTGTTAATAATTATATTAACATGTTTTTAAAAGTGGTATTATTTTTCAACTAACTTAGAAAATAAGTTCTACCAGGATGCAGTTGGTGTGCCTTATCTTAGTCTAAGGACAACCTCTTGGTTTTCTTCCTGTCACTGAGGACACCTGAGTGTGTCGGCCTCCATTATGAGAATTGTCCCGCAAAAGGAGAATGGACAAAGCAGGCATTGTATTTGAACTGCCTGAAATAGGTTTGTAGCGTGACGTTCTTGAGGAACAGCCAAAAAATTAACCAATTGACCCGAACCAGATAGATAGCATGCCTGAATTCACTGAAATAACAGACATGTTGGTCTGGACATCACTAGGAAGCTATATCTGTGGGGTGGCAAGCAGTGAAGAATATGTTGGGCATGCAGTTCTATCCTGCAGTTGACGTCTATGTGCAATTTAGAATTTTGACTGATTGTATAGAACATCCAGCATGACATAGGACCTGCTTATTAGATATGTTTTTGCACATCTGTCTAGGTCACTACAGTGAGCACACTCCAGATTCCATCTAGGAAGCAATGTCATTTTATGAGACCTAGGAAGTGTGCATTTTTGGTGTTGGTTCCTGCCCTGTGGAATTCATAGTCGCTTAGAGAGTCATATTGCTGCCATCTTCCTGATTTTCGGCAGTCTGCTTAAGAATTGGTTGTTCTTCCAAGCCCAGTGCAAGATTGGGAGTTGACCCGCTTTGGTTGGTTCTTTAGCTGTTTGACTTTGAGGGGTTTCTGCTCAGCTGTCCCTCTCTTTTTTTTCTTCTATTGATATGTTTGGTTGACTAAACAGTCAAAGTCACTATGAAGTCATCTCTTAAAATTAAAGTAATATAAACAAACAAACAAGCGTGAGACAGAATGTGTGCATATCAGTCAGTTTAGCAATGAAAACTATACATCAAAGTTCTTTCTTTTTTACTCACCAGCTCCCTGGAAGGACGGATTTGACTTTGCATGTGTATGAAAGTAAAAGTAATTCACTCTCAAAGTTCTTGTCAGCTTCTAAAATAGACTAAGATATAAACAACAATTTCTTGAGTCTACTTTGTGGTCTTTTAACACATTGTATTAAATAGAAATAGCAGTAGCACTTAGACTTATATACCACCCCATATAGATTTATAGCACTCTCTGGGCAGTTTACAATGTCTAGATCTTCATTTTACTAATCTTGGAAGAATGGAAGCTTGAGTTGAGCCCTGTCAGGATCGAACTCCAGACTATGGGCAGAGTTTGCTTGCAATATTGCAGATTGTAAACAGAGGTGGGTTGCTCCCAGTTTGGACTGGTTTGAACGAACCAGTAGTGGTAATTGGGCATGGGTCGCTGGACCAATAGTGATGGTTAGCTGACTGGCCACACCCCTGAACCGACCCATTCTGACGCTCGCCCTGCCTTGCCTTCGCCATGTGCATCCACAGAACTGCCTACACATAGGTAAGCATTTGTGCTAGCTTAGTCCCCATTACCCACCGGCCAGTGTCTCCTGAAGCTGCTGCCATTGCAACCTTGGCGGTGATGGGGCAGCATGCTGGAGAGGGTGGTGGCGACAGGAGAGGGCAATGGCGGCGACAGGAGAGGGCAGCGGCAGGAGAGGGCAGTGGCAATGGGGAATGTCTGAGTTTAGTTTGGATCTGGGGCCCACCAAGGAGCTGCTCAGCTTCATCAAATTCCTGCAATGGGTTAGTTGAACAGTGGCGACATGAGGCGCCCAGCTAAGCAGGGCCCAGGTGGGCTGCAGAGTGCAGAGCCAGGAAGGGAATTCAAAATGAGGAACTCAGGGTAGGGTGGGGGCACCAGAAACCTCTGCATACTGCTGATTGCAGCTGGTGGTAGCCAGGGCACGAGCCCCGCTGCTTTCCCCCTCCCTCACCTCGCCTCGCCTTGCCTGTCCATTTGTGACCCCTCAGCCTAGGCGAGGCAAGGCATGGCGAAGACGGCATTTCAGGCCAGAACCAGAGACAATGAACAGCGGCAAAAGTGAGCAAGAGCTCAGCCTGGATGAGGTGAACTTTCAAGAGGAAGAGGTACCTTCCCAAAAAGGAGAGGTGGTGGTTGAATTGGCTGGGGCATAGTGGAAGCCACCTTGAACTTCTGGAGGAAAGACATAAAATAAATCTAACAAACAAACAACATTTAGTACTTCAGGATTGTTAGAATTGGTGCAGGATCTGTTGATACAATCCAGAATTATCTTTCTATGGTCCTTTGGGCCACAGAACTACAAAGGCAGGGCACAAGCGTGCATGTGCAATCCAGGCTCTGTGGTTTTCCATGGCCCCCAGCATGCCTGGAGATGTTTTGGGGGGGGGGTGCAGCCGGTTCCTCTTCCCCCCTTGTCCTGAGCCAGGATCAAGTGAATTTTCCTCCCTACCTCCCACCCTTCTTGTACAGTCTAGCGCCTCCACCTGCATTTTTTCCTATCTCCCACCCTTTCCTTCCCATTGTTCTCTCCCCCCCACTCACCCACCTGATTTATAAACACAGGTGTGGCATCCGGGTTGCAAAGTTTAATGCTTTGATTCCTTCTAGGATACTTATGGCTTTTCCATACCCTAAATCCTTCGGCAGTCTATTTTTGGGAGTTTTTCCCTTCTCTTCTCTCTCCTTTCCGTCTGTTGGAGTCTCAATTTTATTTTGTCACCGTTTTAGTGGGTGTGGCTTGGTGATGGTGGGGTCATGTGACTGATTGCTTGAGTGACATCAAATTGGCCACTCCCACTCAGTCACATGCCCCCCATCTAGCCACCTCCACAGAACTGGTAGTAAACATTTTTAGAACCCATCATTGGTTGTAAAACTGGCGGCCCATGGGCTGAGGATGTCACACACAGGCCACGCCTACCCCATCTCCAAGAAGGGTAAAAATATCAAGTCATGTGATGGCAATGTGATGCCGTGAGTTTCACACCTGTGCAATACTGCATGCTAACCACTGTGCCAACAGGAGTGTTCATTTTAAAGGAATATATTTGGAGAATTTATAGTCTAGAGAAAAAGGATGACAAATGCACAGTACTGTATATGAGGCGATGAAGAGTGTGTATGAGAGAATGTATAAGGAATGTACATATACCTATGAATGTATATGAATGAATTGCTATAAATATATATATATTTATATTTGTCATCTTATCAGTCCCTCCATGTGGGAATATGGAAGTGGAATGTATATAGGTTTTTTGCCTACGTGTGTGTGAGAGAGAAGATGGAGGTACTAGAAGAAAAAACCATCAACCCTAACCCCAACCATCAATGTCACTTCTTTCTTAGATTTTTCATATCATATTCTACCATTTATCCATTAATGCCTGTGCACAAAATATATGTTTCAGTGAAAACCATCTCAGTAATGGGGAACTCCACATGAACATCAGGATAATTCTATTTCCACCTGAGATTTGTCTTCCCTTCTCCACAGTACAGAGCAAGTATATTGGAGAAATCAAACTATTCCCTCCTTACAACCCCATTGGAAAGTTCTCCTGTGCTGCTATTACTTTTAATTTTGGAGTGAGGGGAAGAATTGAATCTTCACTCTACTGTTCATGTGCACCTTGGGTGATAGACATTGGACAGTTGAATAACGGAGTTTGAAGACACACCTCTCTTCATCATCTGCCAGGCTGAAAGTGATGTCATCAGTCAAATTATACAGTGGAATTTACGTACCTTCTTGAAGATGATGAGTTACCAATCTTATGAGTGAAATATAAACTCAAGGATATGTTTCTTGGGAATGTTTATATAGCCAGAGGAATTTATAAAAATCTGTCAGTCACTGATATCCACTGGAGATTATGCATAATGCTTGAAGATCTGTGTATTCATTATATTGACTTGGAATTTATCCATACTCATTTGAGAATATTCAGAATCCTAGAAATATAAACATGTTTCCCAAGGCCTCTTAGAGAATATGTTTATTGTGAGGGAAATGCGAACAGTAGTCTTTGTGTATAAATTATTTGTAAGTTCAACGTGGCAAATGTGTAGAGTAGTTCATGTTGCTCCTAATACAGTATAGTTTACATAATACTTGGTTTCTATTCCTTCCATGAAACAGATGATAGTGTTTGTTCTAAGGCTAGTTATTGTACCTGTTGTCATTACTTTGATTTTTGTACTTAATCTTAGTCATATTTTTATATGCTTTTTGAGTTTTATAACTAGTGTTTTCAATTCCTTCACATTTTTGGCTATCAGATTAGTACAGTGTTGGCAAACCTTTTCAGCACCAAGTGCCGAAATGGGAGCGCACGTGTGTGTGTGCTGGAAACCGAAGAGCAGCCACCTGGTTCGTATGCTCATGCTGGGAAGATGATCCCAGCATAAGCATACGACCACTCCAGCGTGTGCATATGCCACGGCCACCTGATATTCTGGTATCCATTGTAAAATGTTGTCATGTGACTATGGGATGCTGCAAATGGCTGTAAATACAGCCTAGTTGCCAGGTGCCCGAAGCGTGATATCGTAACTGGGATGGGAACTGCTGAAAGTATCTCAGTTACTACACATTTTCCTGTACCTGACCCATTTTCCCCATTTTGCAGAGGAGAGAGATAATTCTTTCCTATCTCTATACCTTCCTGAGCTGCTTTTTCCTGCAGTGTAAATACATCTCTAAAAATATACAAACCGCAAGTTAACAAGGTTAACTTGTGGACTTACTGAGCTATTTGGGATTGTGTCCTTCTGATGCTAAATTAAAATTGTAAGCACAATTGCAGTTGTGAGATTTTTACTTAGGGATTGCTTTGCTTAATGACTGAGTTGGCAGCCCCCAGTTGAGGTTGCTTGTAGCATATTTTGTTAAAAAGGATGAAATATTATCAAAGCTTAGGACAGTGATTAGTTGGTACACCAATCATTAAAATACTCTGGAAAGGTTATGAATGTCTTCTATCTAAGTGGACTTATTTTTGAAAAGGATACCTAGAAGGAGAAGTGACAATCATAACTTTAGATTCACTTCATTTGATTTTCTTCATTGTAATAATAAACAGAAGTTTAAACCCAGCATTACTTTTCCTCCCCTCCCCCCATAATCATTTAGGGAAAATTAAGAATTTCTGTCAACCTGGTCCCTACCGTCCACTTGTGGGCGTTCCAGCTTTCATGGTGGGCGGTAGGGATTTTGTCTGATTCTGAAGCACTTTCCTTTTTTTTTAATTTAATTGACTTCCCTACTTTATAAATCACCATTACTGTGGAACTGGTGGCCGGTTAGAAAATTTTACTACTAACAGAGATACAAAAATGGGCGGTAAGTTTAAAAAGGTTGACCAGCCCTGCTCTAGAGGATGTCCAGATCCTGTCTTTCACTTCCCTTCATTTGTTTAATGTTTTCTGTTCTGTTTTACTCTAACACAGATCATTTTAGCGCTGTCAGGATTTTTGTTCAGTCTCCAATGTCTTTCCAGATCTCATGTTCCATTTTAAAATGTTATATTTGAATTTTTGCCTGTGTTCAGTACTTGTCTGAAAACATAACTTCTACTCAGTGACACATTCCTAGAAGGACAGTATAGGTTTCATGGTGTTGCAGTGGATATTGCTTCAAGTGTGTGCACAAAGTTACAAGACATCTGATAGATTAGCATAAACAAATCTCCTGTTTAATAAGAACACAAATGCCAAAATGGTTTTTATTATACTAAACAGAAGGTGATATTGAGCAAACGGCAGAATATTGTAGTATTAAATTACTAGCTTATCAAATGGCAATAAACAAACAAAACCTTTTCACCATTTTTAATGTTTAAAGAAAATGTTTTCTTTCTTTTTTTTATTATTAAAAAAAGAGCCATCAGTCTTGGTGTTGGAGAATGCTGGAACCTGATGAAACCAGCTGAAGAGACAAACTGAGTGTACAGATGCAGATTAGGCTTCAGAAGATGAGGGTATAAAAGGGATTTAATGGTAGGATGGATTATAGAAATCCTTGTAACAATGTTAAATAATTATCGTTCCAGCCGAGATCAAAGCACTGCTGATTGAACCCCCTCAAGCTGTTAATACAGAGTATCTTGAAAAGAAGGAGGGGAAAAGTCCTCAGAGATTGGTCAGCCTATACTGACAGTGTCCTCTGATCTATAAAAGTTTCAGCTGCATTGAAGGTATCAGTTGTGTAGGAGGAAAAGACCTTGTCAGGATGACTAGTATTAATTATACATGGCTTTTTGGGGGGAGGTATTGGCTCTGAAGGGTACTTTCAGGCTTAATTGTTATTGGAATACATTTAGCTTTCTATATATAGGGCAGAAGGTGATGGCATTCACTTGTTAAGCAGAAGGCTAATTTAAACCCTAAAGTAACTCTGAGAGTGTTACACATAAATCCATACAAATAAGCTTTATACGTGGTTTCAGTTGAGATCCAAAGGTGCATAATTTCATGGTTTTAATAAAAAAATGTAAACGTTTTACTTAGTAAATACTACAAAAACAAAATAGGTCAGTTGTGTGGAAGAGAGTTGAGTGAAGCTTCTCCAGCACAGGATGAATGGATTTGCTTTCTCACCCTTTCAAAGTTTTACATCTCAAGTCCTTACTATTCTCTTTATTTAAAAAGAAATGAAAAGTTTCATTAAGTCTTATTAAAAACAAAATAAATTGTCCACTACATTAAGGGTGTCAAACTCAAGGCGCGGCGGCCAGATCCGGCCCGTGGAGTTCTTAGATCTGACCCATGGGGCTGCCCTAGAAACAGCAAAGGGCCAGTCTGCTGTGCGTCTGCCAGAAAAAATGGAGCTCGGTTGGGCTGCGTGCGGCTCCCCCCAGCTCTGTTTTCACTGGCAGAGGGCAGCAGGAAACCGTTGTTGAAACCGAAGCTCAGGAGCCCGTTTTCACTGGAAGAACACTCGAGCCCCCACAGATGCCCCCGACACAAGTGACGTCAAGCTGGCCACCCCCACCCCCTGAGGTAAAACACAACCCTAATGCGCCCTTCAATGAAATCAAATTTGATATACCTGCATGTAATGTCAGTAATATACCTGTCAGCCATTAAGCTATTAAAGATGAAGAACCGTTAAAAGCATTGGCCAATTCCATTTTATCTCATATTAGAAAAAAAAATCATTTTCTTTCTATTTTCTTTATTTATTCATAACATATTCAAAAACAGATAAATTCTTACCATCAACATTCCCTGTTCCTTTTGCCCTCTATGATTGTCTGCTCATGGTATCAACATAATCTTTATAAAGCCCTCTGTTCATCATGACTCTTAATTTTTCTTTTAGATAGAATGCGTATCTCTGGTTTTCACTGTGGTAGTGATAATCAGCAAACTTTTCAACTATCTGTACTTTTAAAATGTGTTTAAAATTCAAAATGTCTTAGAATTGAAAGGCATTTGGACAGTTGGATTGTTACTCTGTTTTAAAGAGGATTGATGTTTATCATCACAATATTACAAGTTTAAGAGCTGCTCTCAAAAAAACAGTTTGGCAAACATTTAAATTAACACCCTTTAGGAATGCTGTGATTTTGGACGGTAAGGCTGATACATGTCTTCCTTGGAGTAGAGACTAAAAATGTTATCCCGTTCTTATTTAAATAATTGTTTGAGATCATCCACGTGATTGACTGAGAAAGAAGGAAGGAGCAAAGCAATAGCAGAACCAAAGAAGGCAAAATTTTACTTCGCAAAAGGAATTATTTTTGATAGCTAAATGTCTGGAGATTCTCAGTCATCCAGGTCATAGGTGCTCCAAAGATGCTTTTTTTCTCAAGAGGCAACTGGGCTTTGTTTTTCTTTGAAGAGGTTTCGCTTCCCATCCAAGGAGTTTCTTCAGCTCAGAAACTGAGCAGAAATCTGAACCAAATCCTCCAGGTGTAATAACTAAAAAATATCAGTATAGCGCAACTAAAACTCTTCAAAGCATCCTAAGCAAACCAAAAGACCAAACAATCTCAGAAGAAGAAGAAAAACCCTCTACAATATACAATGTAAGGATTGCAACAACCATTATGTAGGACAAACAGGCAGAAGACTGGCAGAATGCATCCATGAACACCAATCAGCAGTCAGAGGATATAATGAAAATTCTTTAATTTCACAACATATAGACAGATTTAACCATAGTTTCAGTTGGGAAAATGAGACAATCTTAGACCAGGCAAAATCTAAAAATGCCAGGGAATTTCTAGAAGCCTGGCACTCTGACAAACTAGCCATCAATAGATACATAGACGTTAACAACATATATAAACTATGCAAAAGCGACAATAAACCAGGCCAAAAGGCAACAAAAAGACTCAAGCATCTGCCCAGCAGAAATCTGTACCCAGATCAGCATAGATAGATCAGCCCGTGGCCTTTCGGGTGCGCTTCAAGGTGTTGACGACCATCTTCAAAGCACTCCATGGCTCGGGGCCTAGCTATATTACAATACAATACAATACAATACAATACAATACAATACAATAGCAGAGTTGGAAGGGACCTTGTAGGTCTTCTAGTCCAACCCCCTGCATGGGCAGGAACCGTATACCATTTCAGACAAATGGCTGTCTAACATCTTTTTAAAGACTTCCAGGGTTGGGGCATTCACAACTGCTGGAGGCAAGCTGTTCCAGAGGTTAATTGTTCTTACTGTCAGGAAATTTCTCCTTAATTCTAAGTTGCTTCTCTCCTTGGTTAGTTTCCACCCATTGCTTCTTGTCCTGCCCCCAGGTGCCTTGGAGAAAAGTTTGACTCCCTCTTCTTTGTGGCACCCTCTGAGATATCGGAACACTGCTATCATGTCTCCCCTGGTCCTTCTCTTCATCAAACTAGACATACCCAGCTCCTGCAGCCGTTCTTCATATGTCTTAGTCTCCAGTCCTCTAATCATCTTGGTTGCTCTTCTCTGCACTCTTTCCAGAGTCTCCACGTCTTTTCTACATCGTGGCGACCAAAACTGTATGCAGTATTCCAAGTGTGGCCTTACCAAGGCACTATACAGTGGCATTAACACTTCACGTGATCTAGATTCTATCCCTCTGTTGATGCAGCCTAGAACTGTGTTGGCTTTTTTGGCAGCTGCTGCACACTGCTGGCTCATATTTAAATGGTTGTCCACTAGGATTCCAAGATCCCTCTCACAGTTGCTACTATTGAGCAAGGTACCACCTATACTGTACTTGTGCATTTGGTTTTTCTTGCCTATATGTAGGACCTTACTTTTTTCACAATTGAGCCTTACTTTTTTCACAATTGAACAACATATATATGCGAGACCGTCTCCTGCTCCATACATCCCTTCGACCGATCCGCTCCCATAGAGAGGGCCTTCTCCGGGTGCCGTCAGCCGTGCAATGCTGGTTGGCGGCACCCAGGGGAAGGGCCTTCTCTGTGGTGGGCCCTACCCTCTGGAACGACCTGCCCCCCGAATTACGCACCATCTCAGACCTCCGCCTTTTCCACCAGCGTCTTAAAACGCACCTATTTCAACAAGCCGGCCTAGCATAACCTCCCGTTTCTGACTGTTATTAGTTGTAAATTTTAATTAGGGGGATTTTAAATTGTTTTAGCACAGGGTATGGGTTTAATAGGTTTTTTAATAATGGTATTTTGTATATTTGTATTGTTTTTTAAATTTTCCTGTGCGCCGCCCTGGGTCCTTTTTTAGGAGAAGGTGTGGGTTATAAATTCGATAAAATAAAAATAAATAAATAAATAAAATAGATTAACTCCAAGGTTAACATCAGACCAACAATCAAGTTATCAATACCCCAATCAAGAAATTGCCAACGTGCCAATGGTAAACAGCTCAACCAAAGAATCCATTCTGGCAAGCCACCAGAATAATAAACTGACAGCAAATCACACTCTTTACTAGCACTGATGATGTTACCCGGTTTGGGCAAAAGAAAAAAGAAAGAAAGAAAGAAAGAAAGAAAGAAAGAAAGAAGAAATCTCAGAGAGCACTAAGGACCCCTCATTTCAACTCTTAGCAACAAATATTTTCCTTTATTCATACTAAAAATATAGTCTCTTATCTCTATTCAGTTAACTAGTTATTATGGCTGATTCTTTCAGAAGAATCAATCTTTGCCCTTCATTTTTTCAATGGAAGAGATCATCAGAAAAAGATGATCAAATGTGTTTTGACGTACTCTGAAACCTGCCTAGAATGGATCTTCCAAGAATGCACAAAGCAGGTTAGCCAGACACTCTGCCACCTTGATAAAAAGGAATATTTGCATCACACTTGTACTTGACACCTCTTGGGATTTGAGATAACTCAGTTTAGGAATATGCTTCATAGCCCTTTTGTTATTGTTTTTTGTGTTTCTACATGAATCAAATCCCTTCCTTCCTTCCTTCCTTCCTTCCTTCTTCCCTTGGTTCCCTCATCTTGTATAAAGCTAGTTTTATTTGAAAATATTAGATTTAGCTCAAGGAAGTCATTTGTATTGCTGCAACAGGGCTAGAGCAATCTTGTCATAGAGTCTTGTAAATATTAATTCTTAGGAACTTCAAATGACATTTTTATTGTCTACATTTTGTTTTCTGTTTATTGCACTGAAAATTACTTTGGTTCAGCACAAAACACTTTAAATTGAGAAAGCTGCAAGTAAAGGTGGAAATGCATATAGATTTGTATTATGTTAAATTGCGTCAAGCAAGGACTGTTTGAAGCAGTTTGATTTATATTTATCAAGACATTCCTTTAGGAACAAATTCCAGTGTCCTCCAAATATCTGGACATATTTGTTAAAGAAACAAATTTGCTAAACTGAATTCCTGCTTAGCCCCTAATTTGTAATTTCTGGCAAATACAGAACATTATACGCATGTGAACATAATTGGATATTGATCTAGATACTCCAGTAATCTTAATTTCTGGTGGCTATTCTTTTGATACTTTCTGACAATTTTCTATATTGAAGTAATGAAATGGTAATTACGAATTTTATTAAGTGATGGTAATAGCAGTCACCATAAAACATTTATTAGGAAACTGGAATAGCTGTTATATAATTTATTATGTTATGTTATAATTATACTGAGTGGTGATTATCACTTTTGTTCCTAAAATGATATATTGGCCACCAAACAGAAATGTTGCTGGGCTAGAACAGAAAATGAGGATGACTTACTTCATTTCATCTGAGTTTTCTTCTCTCCTACTGACTTAAGGACAGGACACTAAATGCAACAACTGAATGGGGCACACGTTTGATCTCATGGGTAAAGGGATATATATCTTGGAGATAATAGGTCTCGGGACTGATAGATTGATAATCTGCTTTGATTTGCCACCACCAGCATAAGTAATACTGAGATATGTGCTGGATTTTTTGATGAAGAGATAAAAACTGGAAAATTCAAATAAACTAATGAACCTTAATCTGCCTTCTACCAGTGCTATTATTCTTTAATACTGAGAAAGGATTCATTTTTATTTTCTTTCTTGCTTTTTTGGGGGGTAACATTAGAATATTCTATCTTTTTTCCTATTCTTTCTGTTTAAAGCAGCAGCTACTCTATTTAATAAAGTGTGTATAATCAGATCAGAGTGGAAGGGATGTTGGAGGTCTTCTAGTCCAAGCTTCTGCTCAAGCAGGAGATTGTATATCATTTGACACAAGAAGTGGCTATTCTGTCTCTTCTTAAAACCTCCCAGTGATGAAGCAACCACAACTTCTGAAAGCAAGCTGTTCTACAAGTGAATTGTTCTCACTGTTAGGAAGTTTCTCCTTAATTCCAGGCTGGTTCTTTCCTTGAATAGTTTCCATCCATTATTTCTTGTCCTGCCTTCTGGTGGTTTTGAGAATTAGTTGACCCACTTCTTTGTGGCAGCTCCTCAAATATTGGAATAATGCTATCATGTCAAATAAATATGTATTTCCTGAACCAGAACTATTTCATTGTAAATTTTCCTTCCTTCCTTCCTTCCTTCCTTCCTTCCTTCCTTCCTTCCTTCCTTCCTTCCTTCCTTCCTTCCTCCCTCCCTCCCTCCCTCCCTCCCTCCCTCCCTCCCTCCCTCCCTCCCTCGTTCCTTCCTTTTTAAAAATTTGTATACTTCATATAATATAATGCAGTAAAAAAGATTATAATCATATGGTACATTGCTGCATTGTGTATCTTTCCTGATTTGTTTTCATTCATTCCAGTTTGTTCCCTTATATCAAACTGAATTTGCCCAGGGAGTGCTCTGATTAGTCTCTTGCTTATTTTCACCTTTTGGTCATAAGCTGCATCCTCTCCCACTGAGAAAACAGACATTAAAGTGAATAATAATAATAATAGTAATAGTAATAATAATAATCGTTAATCAAAAACTGCATGTATCTTTATGATTGTGCCAGTGTTCTAGTATTCAATTATGCAATTTTCATTGGCATATTAATCATCTTTTCAACAAACAAGCCAGCGTTAATTAAAGCAAACCATGGATAAAGACATGTTGCCGGATCATCATTCTGTTTATCACAGTGCACAGGCTGGCCGTTAAGTAAATTCTGAATTGTGAGATGAATTTCAATGTTGGCCTCATCTTTTTTTTTTTTGTTAGAGTTTGAATGCAAGTCATCAAATAGCAATCACAACAACAATAAACTTCAGGCCTCAGAAGAGAGAGATGAATTTATTTGTAAGTAATGGCCTAAAAAATAATCAGCCCAAAACTAAAGGGTTGTATTCCAAGAATGCAAAGTAAAGTCCCTGAAACACAATTTTGGAAAGGTGCCCTGTGCCTATTTTCATAGTAGAAGCTCTTTCTTATTAGCTTACAAAACACAAAATATTTAAATTTATCTAAAGTATCTGTGTAGTAATATATTTAGGAAATTCAACAGAGTAATCTTACTACCCGTAAGTACTATAGAATCTAGTCTTAATTCTTTACACAGGGATCCCAGGGTCATTTTTTAATACTCTGGCCGCAGCGATTTGCAATATGAACAAATACCAACACATGAGGCTAGGAAAATATAGATCAGCTGTTTCTCAGAGCAAATCTGAGTATCATTTAAAATAGCTGGATTTTCTTTGTAACTTTTATCTTTTTATTACATATTTAGCAAGAGTCACAAGCATTAAAAACGGGCTCCTTCTAGATCCCTGGGCTACAAAATCTAGACTACTATTAGATGTAGAATTTACTATATTTTAATTTTAATTGAACTCCTTATAAAACTGGTGGTGAGATTGCTATTTTCTTATGACTGCATAGTCCCTGAATAATATTGAATTCATTGAATGCATAAGGAAGACGTGAATCCCATGGGATGAATTTTAAACTTAGGTAAGTATTGATATTTACCTAAGTGAGTATATTTTGAAAATTGGAAATCTTTCTACCATACTTACACGTGAAATGATTTTAGTGCACTTGATTGAGTTTCTTGTCTGATATATCTCCCTTTTTTAAAGGAAAGGAAAGTCTATTTATTTATTTTATTATTTTATTTTATTTTATTTTATTTTATTTATTTTATTTTATTTTATTTTATTTTATTTTATTTTATTTTATTTTATTATTTTATTTTATTTTATTTTATTTTATTTTATTTTTCATATTTATATCCCGCGCCCATCTCCCACAAAGGGACCCAGGAGATTTTTGTTCAATACCGACTAAACATTGAAATACTAAAAGATTTAGATTGACCATGTGAAAACTGTGATTTTAAGTAAATGCACTGTGATAATAAGGCTCTACTCTAAAATACTTTCAAGTAAAGATGAGCCATCCTTTTTTTTAAAAAATACTTGGACATTTATTTCAGCATTTATTTTAAAATTGTCAGAACAAAGTCATTACAAAAGGATTGTGGTCAGAACAATGAAATGCTGAATTATCCAAGCAAAAAGAAGAGCTATCCTTACAATCTAAAATCTAATTTTTTCTGTAGTTCTGCAATTTAGAAGCATGTTCTCCACTTTTGTGGGTGCATGTCTAAATCAAAAGGGAGACATAGAAAGTACTGTTATGTTGAATAACTGAATAAATAAAAGAAACTATTTGGTTTGTTGTATGTATACAGTGTCTATGTGTCTATGTATACTGTATGTATATGTATATAGGTTTGTGTGTATATGCAAACACACGCTTTTTAAAATATATATGCATGTATGTATATCAAGTTCTTTTCTTTTTCCCTATGCAGCATAAAAATTCACTCTTCACTTTCATGTCATTGAAAGCCTAAAGCAGGTGTGTCAAACTCAATCTGACCCTTGAGGTGCTTAGATCTGGCCCAAGGACCGGCCCCTGGTGCCTCTGCCAGTGAAAACAGAGCCGATCTCTGTTTTCAGCTGGGATAACCTCCTGCAGCCTTCTGCCAACGCAAACCAGTTCCTTTGACTGGCAGAGAGTTGCAGGAGGCCAAAAATGGAGATTGATAGTTCGTTTTTGTGGCAGAGTACTCAGACCACCACAGGCGCCCCTGAGACAAGTGATGTCAATCTGGCCAGGCCCTCTGGCCAAACCTCCCCCAAGGTCAAACACAGCCCTGTTGCGGCCCTCAAATGAAATCGTGTTTGACACCCCTGGTCAAATGTGTCCCATAAACACTTGGTAAGGAAGAGCTGAAGTAGAATCTGGTTTACGTTTTTAGATCTGTGGAATCCATACATAGCAAATTCACAGAGCTGAATACTTCTTTCTGAAAAGTTTCCCTTTAAAAAAAACAAGAATGTCTTTTCCCCCCCACCTCATAAAGGAAATGAAAGAAGGTAAAATTTGTCAAGTCGACTAACCGATCAACTTCCATCAAGATAGTTAATCAGCCAAGTGGGAGGCAGCATTTTTACAACTGAAGTAGTTTGAGGGGGATGTCATTAAGTATTACTGTGACATGATACAGAGCCAGTCCTGCCCAATTTGTATAGTAAATTAGACCCAGATTTTTTTTAAATGTTTTTTTTTCATTGCTGATTACTATCTCATAACTAGGGCTACATAATCATAAATATTGGCTGCAGTTATGCATTTCAAACCATCTCTCTTTATGGACCCATTCCCAATATGTACCACATTGCTCTTTTGCTTGGAGGATACAGATTGCAATAATGAAGAACAAATATAATTGACATTACGAAAGGCAATAATGCAGTAATAAACAGAAAAAGTATACATATTGAAATATTTGCATACACAACAGAATTACATTCAATAAACTGAATTTTGTCCAGAGGAAACTATATTGCTCAGACTTTCCATGATATTGGTGGAAGTAAATTCTCATGTAAAAAGTTTAGACGTGACTTCTCTCCAGGGTTGTTGGTCAGATATATTAGAATCTTTCCATTGGGATAAAACAAAGTCTTAGTGATCCATGATAAATTCGGAGTTCTTCCTACATTGATAGGTTATATATTTTCAGAATATGATTGATCTTATTTATATAGTTGACCCTTATTTCTTTTTCCAACATTGTTTCCAAAAGTGTTAACATAGAACACATTCAGGTCAATAGTTTGTCTGATTTGTGCTTCCAATTTAAAGAAGTTGAATCACTACATTTCTAATAATAATAATAATAATAATAATAATAATAATAATAATAATAATAATAATAATAATAATAATAATAATAATAATAATAATAATAATAATAAAAATAATAAAAATAATAAAAATAATAAAAATAATAAAAATTGATTTGTAGACCGCTCCCTCTCCCCGAAGGGACTTGGAGCAGTGCACAGGGGAATTAAAAACATACAAACATAAATACATAATAAATATATATAAAATCAGATTAAACAATTTATCCCTGCGCTAAAAACCCAAAATACTAAAAACTAAACCCCTTAAGAACCCAATTAAAACAATAAACAGATGACTAACCTAGGCCGGCCAAGTAGAAAAAGTGCGTTTTTAATTTTTGACGCAAGGAGCGAAGGTCCGTAGTTGTTCTAATTTCGGGGGGCAAGTCGTTCCAGAGGGTCTAATAGGACCAGGATGGAGGAACAACCCCCATCTCTGGCCCTCCAGAGATCATCCACCAACGCGACCAATGCCGTCTCGGTGCTGTGCCCGGGCCGGAAGCCGGACTGGCGCGGGTCCAGATAATCAATTTCCTCCAGATGACGGGGGAACTGTTGTGCCACCACACTACAACCTTCAAGGTCTTGACGACCATCTTTAAAGCGCTCCATGGCTCGGGGCCTAGTTATTTGCGAGACCACCTCTTGCCCCATACATCCCTTAGACCGATACGCTCCAACAGAGAGGGCCTTCTCAGGGTGCCGTCGGCCGGGCAATGCCGACTGACGACACCCAGGGGAAGAGCCTTCTCTGTGGCGGGGCCAGCCCTTTGGAACGACCTACCCCCCGAATTACGCACCATCACCAACCTCCGCCTCTTCCGCCAATGTCTGAAGACATACCTATTCCAACAAGCCAGCCTAGCCTAACCTCCCATGGGGACTTTTAGATAGTTTTATTGGGTATTTTAAAATTGGGTTTTTAGCATAGGATAAGACGGTTTAATTTATATTTTAAATTGTGTATTTATTTTTGTACTCTGTATGTTTTTTAAATTTCCTGTGCGCCGCCCTGGGTCCTTTGCGGAGAAGGGCGGGATATAAATGTAAATAAACTAAACTAAACTAAACTAAACTTCGCCAAAAAGTGAAGGTTGGAGACCGGACGGTAATTTACCAACAATGCTGGGTCCAGAGAGGGCTTCTTCTTCTTAATACTCTAAGGTATCCATTAAACTTGGAAAAAATAACTCTGGTTAGATTAATTTAATTTTAATAATCATGAAATACTAATTCAACACTACCCCATTGATTAATTGGATAGGATATTTTAGTTCATTATTCCAAAATTTCCCACAAATGTCCTACATTTATCTAATACAGCTTTTCAGTTAAGCTTAATGCTAGATTTAGGAATTTCAAATAAGTTGAAGTTCTAACAATATTAATAATTCAGAAGCTTCAGTCACAGTTAATACTTCTGGACCAAGTAGTAAAAATTAAAAGATGTTTTAACTAGATATATTGTCACACAGAAATCTTAGGCACTGTCTGTGTCTTTGGAAAGCATAAAATGTTCTAAAACACTGATTAATTTTAAATTATTCAAATAACTAATGTCTCTTTTTTTTGGCCTTAAATTTCAGAAGAATAATTTGCTGCTAATTTTCTTGGATTGTCATGTAAAATCAACTTCTCTTGAGAGTTAAGATCAAATGTGAATCTCCTTCCCAATGCATTACAACTGTGTTGTGCAGTTTTAATGCAATAAAAACAGTTGAATTATAATTTATAAAACAACTAAGAGGGTACTGTAATCATGAAATGAATCTCTTTTTTAGAGTGTCACAGTATCAATTCAAGTCAAATAGAAAATACGTTCAGCATTTCAAATGTAAGTTTAATTTTTATAATAGCAGAACATTTAGTTTATTTCACTTTTTTTTCAGTGTTAGTCCCAAACATGCTTATAATTATGCTTATACTTGTTGTATGAAGATATAAACTAACTATAGCGTTGTAAGATTAGTGCTGTTTAAAGCTGTCCGTTGCATTGCATTCTTCTGGACGGAGAGCTCTGATGTTGTTCCTGGGATCTGTTGGAGCTGCTCTACCAGCTTAGGAGTCACAACTCAAAGTGCCCCTACCTCCATTAGGACCACTTTGGCCCTTACTTTCCACACACTTTTTGATTCCTCCTTCAGACCATGGTACTTCTCCAGCTTTTCATACTCCTTCCTAATGTTGCTCTCACTTGGCTACATCTATCATCACTATTTATGTATGTGCACGCTCTCTCTCTCTTCCCTCACACACACATTAATATGTGTGTGTGTCTAGTATCTTTATATATGTATATTCTACCAGACGTTAGTGAAAATTTAACTGGACGTCAGTGAAGTTCTGTGAGTTCACATTCTTGTTTAGATCTGAATATACTCTACAGTATATTTTAGGAATAAGACATTCTAGATATTAAAGAAGGAGATGATACTAATGTAATAAGTGAATAATATTATTGCTCATCTAAGCACATTTCTAAAGTTTATTTTTATAATGCTATGCAGAATACAATGTCATAATAAATATTGGTAGAAATTAAATTATACAGTATATTAGTTGCTAAATCTTTCATGAAGGATTTAAGCAAATACCTGGAATGAATGTAATATAGACAAACAGTTGTGGCTAGTTTCTTTTTGTTTTGTTTAGTAGACCTTTTTCTTTTTGCACATGTGTTAATTTTCTATCGTTAAGTCATGCTGTTTCCTGGAAGCAGAACAACTGTATAACTTTGTTTTCCTTTGTTTTAATCCATGTTACTTTAGAGACAACAGCATGACATAGAAATAATTTCCTTGAAGACTCTAGAATTTTTTTTTAGTTAGAACACAATCACTTTGTGCAGAGAAGATAAGAACAAATGTTATGGAAATCAAGTTAAATTAGACATAAATTGTATTAAGATTACAGCAGTCACACAATATAATTTAGTCAGATGCAATGTCATTTTATATATTTCTTTTTGAATTTGAAGAAAAGAAACCCTAAACATATTATTAGAGGGACGTGATGGCTCAGTGGGTAAGATGCTGAGCTTGTTGATCAGAAAAGTCGGCAGTTCAGCAGTTCGAATTCCTAGTGCCGTATAACGGAGTGAGATCACATTACTTGTCTCAGCTTCTGCCAACCTAGCTGATTGAAATCATGTAAAAAATGCAAGTAGAAAAATAGGTCCCACTTTGGTGGGAAGGTAACAGTGTCTTTGAAACGGAGATGAGCGCCATCCCTTAGTCAGGAACATCTAGCACATGGGTGCAAGGGGAACCTTTACCTTTACCTAAACATATAATAATAATAATAATAATAATAATAATAATAATAATAATAATAATAATAATAATAATAATAATAATAATAATAATAATAATAATAATAATAATAATAATAATAATAATAATAATCGTACTAAAATTACAATGAAATAAAAATATGCATAATAACTAAATAACTATATATATATATATAACTATATATATATGTGTGTGTGTGTGTGTTTTGAGCTGATCAATAAATCAGCTCAAAAACGTGTTGTGTTGTGGAACAAAGTATATATATATGTGTGTGTGTGTGTGTGTGTGTGTGTATGTTAGTTTTATGAGCTGATCAATAAATAAACCAGAGAGACTAGTATAGATCTATTTCGAGCTTTTTAGCTCTCATCAGCTAGCCATACCCTTACTGGGATTCGAACAGGGGCTGTATCGCATATCAGGCAAGAGCCTTTAACCATTCATCCAGCCAGGCACTCCCAATTGCATCATGAGACAGAAGGATTAGTATCCATAATTGTTGCACAACACCCTGTTAGAGCCCCAATTAAGATGGTCTATGGTGATGAGCCGAAAGGCAGAAAAGGAAACAGTATGTCTCCTCCCTTAATTGGGGCCCTAACAGGGTGTTGTGGAACAATTATGGATATATATATATATACATATATATGTGTGTTAGTTTTATGAGCTGATCAATAAATTAAATTAGAAGAGACCAGGATAGATCTATTTCGAGCTTATTAGCTCTCATCAGCTGGCCATACCCCTTACTGGGATTCGAACCGGGGCTATGTTGCATGCAAGGCGAGAAACCTCACACTTAAGCCAAATCACACTTAAGCCTTTAATTGGGGCCTAATAATAACAGGTTGTTGTGAAACAATTACCTATACATATATATGCACACACACACACACACACACTTAATACAATTGATAAGGTTATCATTAATTCTAGAGCAGATGTTAACAAAAAGTCTCATCTCATTTTTAAAAATCAAAGGGTTTTCAAATAACAAATTCATGTCCTGGACCCATCTCTTAAAATTAAGACAATAACTTGCTTTCCAATTTTGTAAAGTTATCCTTTTTGCTGTACACCTGGTTTGATAGAGCTGAAGCTCTCCACATTTTAGAAATATAATTTAACAACATTCTAAGATTTTTCACTATATTATTTCTTCTCAAAATTGTATTATCATATGCAGTGATTTGAAACCAACCAAAGCTATAATAGAACAGGACCAAATTCTGTCAGTTAACAAACCGTTAAATTTCTTACTTTGCCGGCATAAGAAATCTAGGGTCTGTGTCTTTTTAAACATTCTTTGAATGGTCCAATAAATAATACTTTCTGATGAATTAGTTTCATTTTTAATCATTGATTGATTATATGCCATAAAATCAGTATTGACCTTTAGTGACTACATAGATAGATTTTCTCCAGTGGTGTCTATCTCTAACCTGGTGTTTTGGGTTTTTTGATGGTGTACCTATTGCCACTGCAACTGAGTCCATCCACCTTGTTGCTGGCCTTTCTCCTCTTCTCTTTCCTTCCATCTTTTGCAGAATCTTCTCCAGAGATCTAAGTCTTTGCATAATATGTCCAAGGTAGAATAATTTGAGCCCGGATATTTGTGCCTTGAGTAAGAACTCTGGGTAGATTTCCTCAATTATCTATTTTAAATCATGTCAAATACATTTCACAGGTTTAACATCTAGAGATATTGTTTCTCCAAAAATTGGATGTTCCAAATTGAACATTCCAACTTGCGTTGTTCCCAATATAAATTACAAGATATATTGACTTCCACTTCACCTTTACTAAAATTGAATTGTTGCTTTGCATTTAAGAGCTGCATCGCTTAAAGAAGCTAAAATTGCAAGTATCGTGTTTGTTGCTGTTTAGTCAATGAATGTTTCAGGCCCACGTTGGAGGTAAGTCAAAAGATAGCTTGACATCTTAATTATTTTTAAAGGAGTCTTCCAGCGTTCAGTTGTCTGGCTTGGTGAAGATTGTTAACTCCCTACTAGAGTTCTACATGGAGAAGAAGCCACCTGCAGAATGCTTTATGCTCATGATAGGAAAACGTAGGCCCAGCCATCTTTAGGAATACTGATGCATGAGAAGTGTGCCTCACCATCTGCACAGAATGAATCGCTCCCACTGTTCCAGCACAGCATGAGATGAATAAACATTTGCCAAGTTCTCTCTCTTCTTGCCAACTGTGCTTTATATTTGCGAGTATGGTGTGACAAGGGTGTGTGTGCTTTGTTGCCAGCCTTTCCAAAGGATTTTGGGGGGAATAAAGGAAGCTAGTCACAGCTGCCTAGGAATAGCCTGCTTCCTAATGAATTGAGCTCTCAATTTGTACCAACGGGATCCCAACAAATAGGCGCAGAACATTTGAAAGCATTGGCATATAGATCACCAGCAGGCAAAGTTAATATCTGAAAGATCAGTTTATATAGTCACCCAGTGCCATCGCTTTTTCGAAAAAGAGGACTTCTTTGAACTTTCCCCGGGTTGCAAGGCCAGTTGAACCAGTGGGCTGTGGCTGTGGTTGCAGTTCAGAATGTGTTATCTCAAGAAGCAAAATCTGAGTGATAAAAGAGAAGGCTCCTCTGTTCCTAGCCTCCCCCCCCCCACAACCTCCCTTCTCCCCATCTCAATTTAATCAATGCTTGACCCGTTCATAAATCAGACTTGCATCTGCTTTATTTTGTTTTTATCAAAACGTATTTCTATCGTTGCAGCCGTTAATACTTTAATAAGGCAACTTAACTGGGAACATTAGGAAGTTAGTTAGAGACATTCTGCAGGCGCTTTCTCCCTTGTCAGTGACAAGGTAAGGTAATCCTATACACAGGCTGCTATTGTGAGATGAGAAACTGGCCTCCTTCTCTGCCAGAGACCAGATGCACCTCTCTCTATCCTAATCTGTAAACGACTTAAAGGAGTCTTATCTCGGGGCTCTTCTGCTTCATTTCATGCTTGATTTACTTTAATTTGTCTGATAGGGCACAAGGATTTGGAGACGGCCCATCTTTCTGCAGAAAACGTTCAGGTTTTTTTTTCTTCCACTTGGCATTGTTGTCTTGGGGATTTTTTTGACTTAAGAAAAAAAAAATATATGGAACAAATCTTGCTCCAGTGCAGCAAGCTGCTTGAGTGTGTTTAGATTTAAGCTACCCCAGCAGAAAAGAGTTTGTGAAGTGGTATGATTATGGGATGTGGGCCACATTTACATTGAAATCACATTTTCACGATATATCAGGACTCCTGACGGGAACGGTGCAGTGGAGCAGCTTGTGCCCACAAGATACTTTGAAAAGCACTATATATAGTAGCAACAATTGATACGAGATTTTACAGGAGTCTTTATAAATATGTAAATGGGCGTTATCAGATTGGGCTCTTTGGCTACACATCTGTACCTCAAAGGAAGTGGAGCTGTGAGAACTACTAGAAAACAGTCCTTTTGCATTCGAAACATGTCGGAGAAATAGAAATGTCTCACAGGTTGACAGCAGTTCACGGAGGGGGTAGGGGGTTTGCATACTTTGCAGGTAAGTTTCTTTGATATGGAGTAATCTCTTTACTTTAAGCAGAATAAGAGAGTTGCTGTTCTTCATTATTATTATTTATTTGACACCACCAGGCCTTCTAAGTCTCTTTCATTTCTTTAGATTGTCTATACTGTACACTCGTCCTTTTCCCTATTGGTAACAGTGGAGGAGTGGAAGAGAGTTGCATTTAATCATTAGAAATATAATAAAGTGCATTCATTGAACCAAACTGAGAAATGAGGTCTTTGGCACATTGATCCCTTGATTGGTTATTTCCTAAATGAAGATAGAGGTACTATTAAAACAATATTACATCTTAATAGCTGAAGAATCAATAAATGGCTCCTCTGTGCTTCATTAAAGTTCTTAATGAAGCTATTTTTGATAGCTGAACTTTATCAGCTGCTTCATTCAGAGATTTTTATTGGGAAATAAGGTCATAATAAGTTTATTACTTTAAAGTAAAAGTTTTCCTTTTTCACTCCAGAAAACTACATTAGTCATTATCAAAGTTACGTATTTTTATAATGAACAACAAGAGGCTTTTCTTTATATTCTACCTCATACAAGAGCCAACTTATAACCTATCACTGGTTTCATGAGATATATCATTCTAAAGCAGGGATGTCCAAACTTGTGGACTTCAACTCCCAGAATTCCCCAGCCAGCTATGCTGGCTGGGGAATTCTGGGAGTTGAAGTCCATAAGTCTTAAAGTTCCCAAGTTTGGACATCCCTGTTCTAAAGTATATTATGACAGCTTCAGACCTTAACAGTTTCAAGTGACTATTTACATGTTCTCTATACAATAAATAGTATGTTTTCTTTTCTCAAATAGATATGATGTTTATGCTTTTTGACATTATACAGCTAATTTTTGTTTGCTTAAGATATCTAAAAGGTAGAGAAAAATGAGGTAAGCGAAAAGAAAAAGGAAAAGAGATTTACATATCTTTTCTAAGATGACATTTGAATAGAAATTTTGAAGTAACAGTAGATTATGCTGCATTTGAAAATTTCTTGGTTCAATTTAAATTTAAAACCATCACTAAGTCAATATTAAATACATAACTAAAATGCACAATATAATATGAATTATAAATCAGAATATTAACAAACATTCATATCTACCCTAAACATTCAAAAAAAAAATGTATGTGTTGTACAAGTTTTTTGTATAACTCTCCCAGTTATCCACTTTTCCACTTAACCCATATTTTGTTTAGTGTAATCAAATGAAAATTATTATTCCATTTCCCCTATTCAGGAGAAATTAGAATCAGACCCATAGCTAAATTCTTTTCTCCTCAATTCATTGGTATAGGAGAAAATAATATATCAAATGATAGTAGCCGTTGTTTTGATTATCATTTGCCTTATCCAGCCTTCTAACACTAATCTTTTCCCAAGGAAGTGCTTCATTTGCACACACCAGTTGATATGACATCTTTCCATCTTGAAATGGGTCATATGGTATTGTTTCCATTGTATCTAAGAATGAGAATTTAAGTGAAGGAGTAAAAAGCATAAATTTCATAAATTTAAACTGAACATTATGGAAGGTTACTCTGGACCATCATTCACATATTTAGTGTAAAGTTATATTAGAATGAAGCTCAGTCCTTGGACTGAACATGAGGCTGTAATTTTATGGTAGAGAATATGTTTTATATTCTTGAAAGTTATAGGTCTAGTTCCAGCCATGTCTAATTAAAAAATGAAGTGATAGATAAGAGAAAGGCTTTTGTTTGTGATGTCAAAATGTTCGTACCACTCATAAGAGATAATCCTGAGCTAGATGAATTAACTCTGAAAGTATTTTCATAGGTTTAGGTGACACCTTTCATTATTTAAAATGTTTTAGATAGTTACTATATATATTAGCACATGCAGCCTCTTTCAGCTAACACTCAACCTTCAGTTGAAGCCATTTACATTGGGAGATAATGCAATGTACATTTCTCTGCTTGGACATGATTACATAGGTCTATGTTGCTAACAATTTAAAATCTGTTGGTGAAGACAGGTTGTGTATTTTAAATGTTGCTTTAGGTTGTTCTAGTGCACTTTTAAATTAAGGCAAACAATCCTGAAATATGTAAGCATATTCATTTGTCAAAACATGTCAAAATTATATTCTACGTAATGATAGTTTTCAAAATTAGTATTCCATTTTGTTTTTGTCAAAGGGGGGAAAGCAATGAATGATAGCAAGAAAAGCAGAGTTATTGACCAGCTAATGGGATAGATTATTAGCATTTTATCTGGCAAGAAAACAAAGTAAGCACCTCATAGGTGGTGAAGGAATATAGGACACACCCTTTCTGCAACATTTGAAATGATGCTGCTCTCATCTCTATTGTCTTGACATCAGTAGCCTTGGAGAACAAAGTTGATTTCTTTAGATTGAGCTGCAATGTAGAGTATAGGGATGACATTAATAGATTCCTGGAGGGCATCTCCATGTGATATCAATTCCTCTCTAATTACTCCCAAATATTTTGTAGTTGGTCATGTAATTGTCTTCCCTTCTGCTGAATTTAGAAGTGGAGGACAGGCAGCAAGTATGATCCCAACCAACCTTCCCTTCAACTGTCTTTTTAGGATAATGAAAAACTGCCATTCACTCAACAACCAGCACTGCAAAGTAACAAAAACTGAGGAAGCCTCCCTACAAGAGGAGGGAAAAAATGGCTTGTGTATCCTTCTCTGCCCATGTTTTAAGTAAACTCTGTGTACAGTATGTTTGATCAACTTGCAAAAAATATGATGTAATGCTTTGAAGTGTATAATCGCCACTGAAATTTGTGATAATGGCCTGATTCTATAATTTTACAGCTTCTGTATTAGGTTGCATTGTAAGGTTTCTATGTATTGAAGACAGGTACAGAGTAATGGCTTGCTTAGAGGTTGGGAAGCAATGTGTAGCATGACTCTGGTGCATATCGCTTCTTCTTTTTTTTATATTGAAAAAGTTTTATTGGTTTTTACAATTTTCAAAAAGGGTAGGGTAAGGGATACAGAAACATATTAAGAACTTTCGCGTCGGGATCATTGGCCCTTCTAGGGCTTCATAATAAAACATTAAAAGAACATTTTTCCAAAAGTACTACAAGGTGAAAATAAGTACAAGATTCCTAAATTCTCCACATATTGGTTCTTAAGCAATGAAAAGCAAAGTGTTTAGGGGCTTTATATAAACTTGAGTAGAAATTGATTAGAAGCTTTAAGACTAGGTTCAGAGGTGGGTTGCTCCCGGTTCGGCTGAACCAGTAGTGGAATTCAGGCCAGGGTCGCAGAACTGGCAGCGACCTAGGACTGCCATGCCCCCCAAACCGGTTCCCTCATCGCCACTGGGCTGCAGCCATTTTGGTTTTTAGTGACTGCGCATGTGCAGTTCACTGTAAATTGTTATGTGCATACACAAAGAACAATTTACATTGAAAAGCACACACGTGCGGGGGTTGCGAACTGGTAGTAAAACCGGCAGCAACCCACCCATGGCTAGGTTAAGTCTGCCTGAGAAATTTACAGAGAACTCAATAGGCTGCAGGAGGCTAAATTCTAAAGCTATATATGTTGGCCAATCTCCAAGCCTTTATAGAGCCCTATTGTTGTTTCATTTGCAAGCTCAGGCTTCCAAGATTCTACTGTTATAGACCAGTGTTTTTCAAACTTGGCAACTGGAACATGTGTGGAAACTTCAGGAAAAAGAATTCTCAAGTCAACCACACTTATAATCTGTAAAACTCAGATGTCAAATTTACCGCATCACATTGCCGTCACGGGATATTTCACAATGTTTTTCCCATTCGCAGTGCTGGGATGGGAGGGGCCTGCATGTGACATATCCAGCCCACGGGCCACCACTTTGACAACTCTGCTAGAAAATATAGTTCCAGAATTCTAGTAGAATCTATTTCCTGATCTCATCTACCTCAATCTGCAAGATAGATTATGCTTTACTTCCTCTCCCTCTTGTACCCCAATGAATCAAAGAGGAACCATTTTGAATCTTATTTCTCAGAAACACGTAATGTTCCAGCCCTCTTTAATTTTGGCTCTTTCTTTCAAGGTCACATTTCTGCTTCTTTATAGAGGTATCTTAACCTTTAGCTGAAAGACAGGATGCACATTTTATACAAAATTTAAGAAGTAGTAACTCTGCACATGCAGAACTTCCGGGTGTGTGCATCCTGTCCCACTAAATTAGCTTTTCCTTACTAACGTCCTTGTAAAATGGACAGTCATGCTTCATTTGACTACAAAATGTGCTAAGTCCTTAAAAAGTGCTTAACAAGATCACTACCTAGGTCACTTTGGAGAAATGAATTCATCATTATAAAAATAGGTTTTTTACATACCATTCAACATCAGTATCGTGCACTTGAGATTTAGGTAGTGAATAACAATTTTCCTCAAATGAGAATAATATTCCATTGCAGATGGCTTTTCAAAGCGATTCCTGAATTCCAGCTTCTGTCTTTTCTTATATTTATGGTTTCACTAAAATGTTCAGGTAGAGAAATACCTGCACTCATAAATCATTGCAGATAATAGCGGTTCAGACACACTCTGTCCAAGTTGATAATGGGTATCTGATCCAAAAAGGATGTCTTCCCCTCCCTTTTTAAAATTGGTGGAGGTGGCAGACCAGTTAAGCAAACCATATAAAGCTTTGTTTCCAATCTTATATTCACTATCAGTTTGATTAGTTGGTACCTTAAGTGCAGAACTGGGTACACAGCAAACTACAAAAAAGCAGCATTGCTTTAACTTCCAATGAACTTGATGAGTCTAGCTTTTCTATATAATAAATGATGCTTTCTTATAAGTTTTATGAGTTAAATACGATGCAAAGTCCATAAACTTGTGAAAACTTAATGGAATTCAAGCAGTGGGAAGTTGAATGTGTGTGTGTGTGTGTGTGTGTGTGTGTGTGTGTGTGTGCAGTTTTAAAAAGGAAACATGAATGGGAAAAAAAATCCAGTGAAGCTGAAAATAACCTCCAATCTAAATGAATCAACTTAATTTTATTTAATACTTACAACCTTTTATGTATATCTTACAATACAATAGCAGAGTTGGAAGGGACCTTGTAGGTCTTCTAGTCCAACCCCCTGCATGGGCAGGAATCTTATACCATTTCAGACAAATGGCTGTCTAACATCTTTTTAAAGACTTCCAGGGTTGGGGCATTCACAACTGCTGGAGGCAAGCTGTTCCAGAGGTTAATTGTTCTCACCGTTAGGAAATTTCTCCTTAGTTCTAAGTTGCTTCTCTCCTTGGTTAGTTTCCACCCATTGCTCCTTGTCCTGCCCCCAGGTGTCTTGGAGAATATTGCTTAATAACTTTTTTGTTTACTTAGTTTTGCCCCTTTTTATTCAGACAACAGTTATTTCCTAAGGCAAATCATAGTAGACAATTATACCTTTAATATTTATACGGATATAACATTTATGCACTAATTTATTTATTATTTTAATAAACTGCATTAAATCACAATAATTTGTGGTTGCTTACAACATTATAAGCCACAGGAAAGCTTTTGTACTAACGGAAATCCAAAGAAAAGAAATTAAATCAGTAGTACCAATAGTCTGTCTAATAAAATCCAGGTTAAGAGGGCAAACATTTTCTTTCCAAGCACATTCTAGAAGGGTATAGTTTTCCCAATCTTTCAGAAGACCATCACTGCAGAAGCCATGACTTCTAAAGGAAGTCCATAATGGAAAAACGCTATTTTTTGTCTTTATCTTGTCCTCTCCTCACAAATCTGGAGCATGACAGCTTCTTAGATCATGTAAGGATCTTTTTGCATGGTCAATTCTAATTAATATATGCAGTCCTGGGGAAAAAACTATAGGTCCTAAGCTTATCTATCAGAAATGGAACTTCGGATTGTGCCAGAAAATCTATTAGTAAAAACACAGACTATGTAATGTGAACATGGCAACTAGCGCCTGTAGTATATTGGCTACTGCTTATTGGATCAAATCTAAATTTCTCTTGAAGTACTTTTCAAGAGAAACCACACATATTATATATTGCTGATAGAAGTTAGGGAATACGTTACTGTAGCTAGGTTGTCCAGTTAATGGACAGGCCAAAAATGGTACACCAGCCAGAAATGGGTAAAGGACCTCCTGGCCATTGCTTCCACCTGCCCATTCTATAAGATCTATATATCCAGGAGGACATGAAGTTTGTGACCTGCTCCTTTGAAGTAGTGCCACCACTTCCTGAGGGCATCTTTGGAACTGACAGAGAACCATGAAATACAAACAATAACTTCAACTTGTTATAGTTCGGTTGGAAATCTTCCCTATGTTGATAGTATTCCATTCTGAATTGCTGGATGATCAGATAATTTCTTATCAATGTTAATCAAGGTAGAAACCATTAATTCCTGTTAAATTTTACTGATTAGAACCTCCCATTAAGGAGGAACTAAATCACTGCAGCATAATACTCCCTCTTCCAGGGGTAGGTTTCATCCAGCGTTACTGCCGGTTCATTCTTGGGCATGCTTTGCGCGTACTGGATGCATGCTGTGAGCGCATGCACAGTTCAATGGAAATTTATTTATTTATTTTATTTTATTCAAATTTATACCCCGCACCTTCTCCAAAAAGGACCCAGGGCGGCGCACAGGAAATTTAAAACAATACAAATATAACAAAAATACAAAATTTTAAAAAACTATTAAGCCCATACCCTGTGCTAAAATAGTACAAAATCCACCGAATTAAAATCTATCTAAAAACAGTCAAAACGGGAGGTTATGCTAGGCCGGCTTGTTGGAAAAGGTGCGTTTTAAGACGCTGGCGGAAGAGGCGGAGGTCTGAGATGGTGCATAATTCGGGGGGCAAGTCGTTCCAGAGGGTAGGGCCTGCCACAGAGAAGGCCCTTCCCCTGGGTGTCGCCAACCGGCATTGCCTGGCCGACGGCACCCTGAGAAGGCCCTCTCTGTGGGAGCGGACCGGTCGAAGGGATGTATGGGGCAGAAGACGGTCTTGCATAAACTAGGCCCCAAGCCATGGAGCGCTTTGAAGATGGTCGTCAAAATCTTGAAGCGCACCCAAAAGGCCACAGGCAGCCAGTGCAGCTCGCGCAGGAGAGGTGTTATGTGGGAGTGCCTAAAGGGCCCCATAATCACCCATGCGGCCGCATTCTGGACTAGCTGTAGCTTTCGAGTGCACCTCAAGGGAAGCCCCATGTAGAGAGCGTTACAGTAGTCAAGTCGGGATGTCACGAGTGCCTGAGTGACTGTGCAGAGGGCAGCCCGGTCCAGTAAGGGGCGCAATTGGGGCATCAGGCGTACCTGATAAAACGCCTCCCTGGCCATGGCCATCACATGGTCCTCCATGGACAGCCGGGAATCCAGGAAGACACCCAAATTGCGCGCCCTCTCCACGTTCTGCGCATGCACAGAACTTAAAAAAAAGATGGCACCAACAGCGACAACTGGGAAACCAGTTTGGGGGCGTGGCCAGTCTGGGTCACTGCTGGTTCTGCGACCCATGCCGGCATACTACTATGGAACCCATCTCTGCCTTATTCCCAACCTATGCAAGGTAGGCATTCCAGGAGGATATTATGGTTGATAATATCAAAAGGCATTGTGATTCCTGATAGAACAAAAAGCTGCAATATGCCTATTGTGTTTCTATTAAAGGTCCTATGCTGCATGGATCCTATATCTAGTACTGTTTCCTAACAAAAAGAGATCTGTGCACAAACTGAGTCCAGAATCTATTCTATTTGTAAATAATTAATGCTTATTAAATTGTTCAGCATTATGAGATACAATAACAGAAATTGGTTTTAAGAAAATATTTAAAAATGCAACTAATTTATTTGCTTGAAAGATCTAAGATCTATAGTTCTGGCATGCAAAAGTGAAAGGATGCATGTTGATTTCCACAAAAATAATGCTTTTTTGGGGGGTAATCATTATATATCTTAGTGCAGGGGTCTGCAAAGTCGGCTCTTTTAAGACTGGTGGACTTCAACTCCCAGAGTTCCCCAGCCAGCATAGCTGGCTGGGGAACTCTGGGAGTTGAAGTCCACCAGTCTTAAAAGAGCCGACTTTGCAGACCCCTGTCTTAGTGGAACTGAAAACAAAAGTGGAGTTGATTTTATAACATGTTCAGATCTGCTAAAAACTCATTGTAGAATTATTGCAAACGATTCCTTTTAGAGGCAACTATTACAATATCTTTTAAATATATTTCTTGTATAATTCAAAACTTGCAGATAAATGATTAAAGTAAGATAAAATTTGATGCAATGGGAGTGTATTTATGAAATATTTAATATTTGCTTAAATATCAGAAAGTGTTTGCAATTTGCATCTCATATTTTTAATAGATATTTTAAGATGTTGAATGTCAAAGAACATTGCAAATGCTGTGAATAGGAGACAGTTGTACTTATTTACTTAAAGGTTTTATAAAGCGGTCCAATTTGCAGTAATATGATTCAAGGTGGCAACAACTAAAAAAGAATTAGAATAACATAACAAAAATATAAAAACCAAAGACACAGTTAGGGGGTATTTTATAGTTAAAAAATAAATAATCACGAGGATTAGAAAGATGCTGCATATTTAGGTCTGAATATGAATCCCATATTCAATACAGAATTCTCTGCCTGCTATTTTTATTGCCAAAAAAAGTCACTGGAAATCTGTCCTTTTAAATTTACTGATACAATATATATTGCAAGTGTATTTTCTGTCAACAGTTACTAATTTATTTGAAAATAAGTTACTTTCTTAAGGCTTGAACGATTGATTGGCAGTTTTATCACACATTTTTGAATGCCTGAACAAGACGTAAGACTCAGAGAGTATCAAGACATGAGCCTGAAATATAATATGTTCTATATTAGGAGGTACGTCTGTGTTGTATGAATGGGGCAGAAAGGCCCCGACTCTTCTCAGATAAGGTATCTATCTGGGCAATCATTTGACAGATAACTCTGTATCCTAATTAACCATAGAACAATGATCTGTATCCAAGATAAAACAATATTATAGTTATTTTCGATATGACAACCTGCTGCCGCCTATACTTTCAGTACTGTTAATTTTCAGAGCTGCTTGATAGCAATCTTTTTTCTGTATGGGAGAAATGGAGTAATATTAGCTACACTATCATTATTCAAGTAAGTTTCTATCTTATCTTTGCAATTATGATCCAGAATGTGGTATCAATAGCTTTCTAAACATAGCATGCAGTACTTACTGTACATTATTTAATTGCACATTCAGGAGATAATGCAGCAGTGTTAACATGATCTACTGTGTAATTACTATTGCTTCCAATGAAATTATTCTGTAACGATCACCTAGTGTAATATTTGTAGTAAACTAAGAAATGATTACCATGATTACTATTTTGAGAGACTCTACAGATCTTTGACCAGAGCATACAATGATGAATTGGTAAAACCTGAAATATCAAATCAACAATCCTCTTAAAAATCAAGACTTATGTATTGCTAGTCAGACTTTTTGCCTTATATTACTCTATGTAGGAATTTACTGCCACGTTCAGTACTCCATATGTAAGAATGGGCAGGAATAAATCCATCAAACAGGCTTATGTTTCTTAGTGATTTACTGGTGACTCGCCAGGTTCTCAAGTTAAGAAATTCCATAGTTTGAATCTGTTTGGTTGGTTGGTTTGATTTGTAGTCAAATAAGAAATTTTAAGCAAAACCCATAAAATGAAATAAACTTTAAGTATCTTGAACACTGCAAACTCACAGCCCTAGGTAGCTGATACAGTCATATCTATTATTGCAATGCCTATTCTATCTTTCCCTAGTTATTTTTGGACCTTCTTCCCTAAGTTGCTATTCTAACCTCTTAAAGTAAAATATTTGGTAAACTAGAGTGGGGAATAACAATTTTTGAAAATGTGTTTACTATGAAATCTCTTTCCTGATACTAAATTAAGAAACCACTGTAGATTTGTGCCATTTTATTAATATTGCATTGGTAAATTGCTATATCCTAATGCCCTTTCATATCTTTGGTATGTGCCCAGGTAAGGTAGAATAGATTATTCATTCATATGAGACTGTATATGTTTAAGGAAGCAAACGATATCCGTAGTTATGTTAATATAGGTAGTCAGTCCTCATTCCATGATGATTGTTGGGATTACATCACCAAGCAATGTGGTTGTAAAGCATGATGTCACATGACCACAATGCTTAATGATGATAAGGTTGCTTACCGACAGCAGTCCTAGTTACCATTGTAATCCCAAGAAGTATAGATAGTGGATAAGTGGATAAGAAGTGGGAATGCTGAGCTATAGGGAGAACCTGGAAGGGCTGATGAAGGCTATTTACTAGTCACAGGAGGAGGGCCTGAGCTAGCTGGTGCAAGAGGTGTATAATTCATGGGAGGCCAAGGGAGAGCTGATGCAGGTTGTTTATGACTTGGGTGTGAATGTGCTGACGGTAAGAGAATAATCATGACTTACCAAAGCGACTTGTGATCTTCACTTCCTGGCTTCTCCATTGACTTTGGTTGTGAGAAGCTGGCAGAAAAGGTTGCAAATAGCAGTCGCTTGACCATGGCTCCCTATAACAGCCTAATCGCGAGCTAGGCATTCCAGTGGCTAGAACATGATCATAGGATTGTGGGGATGCTGTGATGGATAGAACTTGGAGGGTTGGTCATATATCCTGTTTTTTCAATGCACCTGAAACTTTGAACAGTCACTCAAGAAATTTATTTACATATATTATATTTTAAATACCAACCATCTTCCTTATAGAGTGGCATAATGGATGTAAGATGAGAACTATGTATAGTTAAATATTTAGTCTACATCATTAAGTAGTAGTAGGAATAATACTGGGGGAAGTGAATAGGCTAGAAGTGCTAGTTTCTTACCATAAATTGCTTTTTTAAAATATTAATTTATGTTATGTTTTAGACTACTCCCAAATCCTGAACTTGCCTTTTTCCAGAGAAGATGGCAAATAATGGCAGCATTGCTTTGAGGTAGACCTATCTATAACATTATTGAGCTCCAAATTAGGGGAATGTAGTATAATTATTTGCAAGGGAATGTAGATTTCCCTAGAATACCATTATATTACTATTATAAATCCACTGTTGTAAATGCAGCTGATCTGAATGTGCTGTTTATTCCTAAACTTGTTAATTCCCTTCTAAAAACACAGTGTTTACAGTTAGACCTTAGAACATTTCCTATGCTACTAGTTGGTAGTATAGGAGATATTAGTATCTCCTATACTACAGTTGATAGTGCAAGTTCATTATAGAACTGTCATTGTTATTGGCATTTCGGCCCTTTGCCTAATGGAATAATATGCTTTATAGAAAAATGCATATCTGTTGGCTGATTCACATAGCAACACTATCTAATGTCTACCATCCAAATGTCCTCTGGCTTTGAGTTATGTTTCCCTTTGTTTGCAAAAGCGCAGTAATAGTGAATTGGCAACAGTCAGTTTATATGGTGCCCAACCAGTAGCTACCACATAAAGCAGATACATGCTGAGCTTCTATCTTACCATATTTACAAACATGGTGAGATATTTCTTAAACAGGAATATCTCATTTACCATATTTGTAAATCAGATCTCTCTAGATCAGTGTTTCTTAGTCTGAGAAAGTTTCAGATGTGTGGATTTCAACATCTTAAAATTTTGCTGAGATCCTTAAACTCTGCTCTAGATACATGTTGAATTCATTATGCCATAGCCTGATAGTTCTCAGATTTAAATAAAATTGTCAAACTGCAGCCATAATTTCAGTGTTTTACAATATAGAATTAATCCTGAGGATTTCTCCTGGATTGGTATTTCAGTTGTCAGAAAAAATACACGTCTTTCTAGTATAGCTAGACATTTTAAGGTTATTGTTAGATTTATAAAGACGCAGTCCACTAACACCTTTTCTGACTGCCTAATTCTATTAAAAGATTCACATTTTTGTGAGCTCTTACCAAAATTTGGGTATAAAATGTATAAGAATGGGTCCTTCTAGATTCCTCTTGATGTTTGGTACCCTAGACTCAGTGGTGTATTAACTATTAAGCAGACTAACCACGTGCTTAGGGCACCAGGCCCAAGGGAGCACCACAAAGTTGAGAAAGGAGAAAACCTCCAATGAAGATTGGTACACTATGTACAAAGGAGAAGGGGGCATCAAGATTTGTCAGCACTTACCGTATTTATTCGAGTATAACATGCAAACTTTTGTACCCAAAAAAGAACTCAAAGTTTGGGTGCGCGTTATAAACGAGGGTTCAGGTTTCTGGGCGGCGGCGGCGGGGGGGAGAAGCGGAGCCAGAAAGAGACGCGGGGGAGAAGGGGAGGGAGAAAGAGACGCGGGGGAGAAGCGGAGGGAGAAAGAGACGCGGGGGAGAAGGGGAGGCAGAAAGAGACGCGGGGGAAAAGGGGAGGCAGAAAGAGACGCGGGGGAGAAGCAGAGGGAGAAAGACGCGGGGGAGAAGGGGAGGCAGAAAGAGACGCGGGGGAGAAGGGGAGGCAGAAAGACGCGGGGGAGAAGGGGAGGGAGAAAGAGACGCGGGGGAGAAGGGGAGGCAGAAAGAGACGGGGGGGAGAAGGGGAGGCAGAAAGAGACGCGGGGGAGAAGCGGAGGCAGAAAGAGACGCGGGGGAGAAGCGGAGGGAGAAAGAGACGCGGGGGAGAAGGGGAGGCAAAAAGAGATGCGGGGGAGAAGGGGAGGCAGAAAGAGACGCGGGGGAGAAGCGGAGGGAGAAAGAGACGCGGGGGAGAAGCGGAGGGAGAAAGAGACGCGGGGGAGAAGGGGAGGCAGAAAGACGCGGGGGAGAAGGGGAGGCAGAAAGAGACGCGGGGGAGAAGCGGAGGAAGAAAGAGACGCGGGGGAGAAGCGGAGGCAGAAAGATGCGGGGGAGAAGGGGAGGCAGAAAGAGACGCGGGGAGAAGCAGAGGCAGAAAGAGACGCGGGGGAGAAGGGGAGGCAGAAAGAGACGCGGGGGAGAAGCGGAGGGAGAAAGAGACGCGGGGGAGAAGGGGAGGGAGAAAGAGACGCGGGGGAGAAGGGGAGGCAGAAAGAGACGCGGGGGAGAAGGGGAGGCAGAAAGAGAAGCGGGGGGGGGAGAAGCGGAGCCAGAAAGAGACGCGGTTAGGGTGGAACGGCATCGCTCCATCGCCCCTCAGCTGCGGAGCCTGGCCGTCATGCTTTATAAAAATCGGTATAAAAATTTTATACCGATTTTTAATGGAAAATTAGGGGGTGCGCGTTATACACGGGTGCGCGTTATAGTCGAATAAATACGGTAATACTTAGGGCACCAGTGAGCCTTAATCCGCCACTGCCAAGACTAACACAGCTCTCCTCCTTCAGTGTGTTAGATATATCAGTCTTGTATAAAACAGATTGACAATATAAATCAGAACTGAATTCAGGCTCATATAATCTATACTGTAGTGTCACATACGATGCTGTGGTTTTTGTTTAGTTCAGAACTGAGAGATTAATTGTGGGTTAGTGCATAATGATTAACCTGGAGATGTATGAGAGACCTTGTCTTGTTGCCTAGAAACCCTGCCCCAGAACAAGTATCAACTTTTTCCAAGGTTATAAAAACAGATCTCTCTCTAACAGAGATCTTAATTTTTGTTGTTTCTCTGTGTGTGCATTTGTATGTGTGTGTGTGCTTACCTGCTTTGATATGCTTTAAAAGAAGAAACTCGTAGAAGTGGTTTTATAAATAGTATGTTTTGGTCCCAATGCCTTGATAATTCTACAAAAGAATAAATAATACCTCTTGCAACATTTGTTTTATTGAAGCATTTCATAGCTTATTTCTGTGTTCCAGCCACAACCATGTTTTCCCAGTTCTAAAGACTAAAGGCATATTTTTCCTATTTAGCCCATCTTTTCCTGGCCAGATTGATGAAGGCACTCTTTTATGCGGTACAATAATCACCTAATACATTGATTGATTGTTTAAATATATGCCATCAAGTTGTTGACATTAAACAAACCTCTAATAGTTGTTATCTAGGAGAAGGAGTGTAAGAATTTGTGCTCATTATCCTTTGGCAAAAAATAAATATTGGGAGGTAAAACATAAAATACTTTCCTTAACTTCTGACCTGTGTTCACAGATCTGCTGTGCTACTTGGCACAACTTGTAATTCTTTTTTGTTCAAATCTCTTGCCAATTTAAAGGCATGAAAAAATGCATACCTTTATAGTTTGTAAGACTGTACTCAAATACTCAAATGTCTATGACCAGGTTTTTGTGATTGAGTATTGAGTAGTATATATTCAATAGAGGCAGTAGTGGCTAAGCTGCTGGACTAGAAACTTGAAGACCAAGAGTTTTGCTCCTCTCATGAACAACAATAATAATATCACCAAATAGAGGGGTAGTAAAGAAGATAAGAAGCATAATACTAATACTATAGCCATACAAATGAGTAAATATACTTAGACATAAGACAATTTTGTGAGAATTAGGTGTTCAGCGGAGGGATGACACAAAAACTTTTCCTGTGTCTAATTGTTTTGGCATGCAATGCCCTATAGCAGGTGATAGGGGTGATAGATATTTTCTCAGCTATTAAAAGAGGGGTGTGATTCTTATATTTTTGTATAACATTATTAAAAGTTTCAGAAACTGTAGAAAAAATACATAGAATATTGAATTTTGATGCAATTAGAGCTTACTGGGTGTAAGAAAAGATAGGATATTGTGAGTATGTGCTACCTTGGCTTCTATAATTAAGTCAGAAATAAATGAAAAGGAAAATCCTCATATTTTAGAGAAAATGGAACAAATTGACCCTTTCTTGAAATAACAACAACAACACCACCAACAACCCCAAGTTGTTGGAAACAAAAAAGCAAATTGTAGCCTTCATTAGTTACCAAGTACAATATTCAAAATTAAAAAAACTTTATTTGAAATGCTGATTCATTGTAAAGGTTTCCTACTGAGAATAGAACATAATTAGAATGGAACGGAACAGAACAGAATTCTTTATTGGCCAAGTGTGATTAGACACACAAGGAATTTGTATTTGGTGCATATGCTGTCAATGTATATAAAAAGAAAAAAATACATTCATCAAGAATCATATTTGAACTGCTCTACATTACATTCATTTATAATTATTTATGTATTTATTTAATTATCTATTTATGTCATGTATGATAGGCTAGACTTGTTACGACTGCGGGAGTCCCCGCTCTCGCAGGTTTGGCCCTCCGTTCTAACGAGGGCCCACCTTGATGAAGGATTCATTAATCTGGAGAGGTGGAAAAAGCGTAGGCTTAGGGGTTTTTTAATTTTTAAATTAATGACTATTTTAGGGGGTACCAGGGAGGAGGGAGGGTGTAGTCAGGTTGAGGCGGGTGAGGGAAGAGAGGGCCAGGCCAGCGGGCGACGGAGGGAAGCGGAAGGTTCCGTTAGGAGGGGGGAGATTCAAGTCGTTCCGACAGAGGGCATTTCCATCCAGAAGGTCGTGGGGAGAGGCAGGTCCGAGGGGAGACAAGTGTCATCCTCCCGGTTGGGGACACGAGGCCGTTGGCTACAGACGGTCAAGTGCCTCAACCCCTGCAGGCTAGGTGGCCAGGGTGTACAGAGCCAGGGCCTGCGGCTGATGTTCTGCAACGCCAGGTCCGTTGCCAACAAAGCCCCCCTCATTCACGACCTCGTGTCGGAGGGGGAGCCGGACCTGGTGGGAGTTGCAGAGACCTGGTTGGGCCACGAGGGTGGACTCCCCCTCGTTGAAATGTGCCCGCCAGGTTACCACGCTTTTCATCAGCCTCGGGCCCTGGGTAGGGGTGGTGGGGTAGCGGTCATTGTAAAGGAAGGTCTTGAGCCGAGAGAGACCATTGTGCCACAGACTACCGGTTGTGAGTCCCTTTGTGTGAAGTGGGGCCTAGGGAGGCAGTTGGGCTTGCTGGTTGTATACCTGGCTCCCCGCTATGTAGCAGCAGCCCTGCCCGAGCTCCTCGAGGTGATCGCTACGGTGGCAGTGGAGACCCCCAGACTTTTAGTCATGGGGGACTTTAATCTGCCATCGTTGGGCGAATCATCCGAGGTAGCTCGGGAGTTCATGGCTTCCATGACGGCCATGGACCTGACCCAACTAATTCAAGGCCCCACTCACGAGGGTGGACATACACCGGATCTCATCTTCGTCTCAGGCCAATGGACGAGTGATCTGGGTATAGGGGACATAGTCATTACACCCTTGTCATGGACAGACCACTCACTTCTCCGGCTCGACTTTCCGACCGCTGCTCCCCTCCGCGGGGAGGCGGGACCTGAGTTACCAATCTGGTTCCGCCCCAGGCGCCTGATGGACCCGGATGGGTTCCAAACGGCGCTTGGGCCAGTTCCTGTACCCCTGACCCGCGCCCCGATGGAGGACCTCGTGGCCGCATGGAATAGTGCGACCACGGGAGCCTTGGATCGGGTCGCGCCCTTGCGGCCTCTCTTGCGGCGGCGGAACACCCTGGCTCCTTGGTTTACCGAGGAGCTGGGGGTGATGAAACGCCGCAAGAGATGCCTAGAGAGTAGATGGAGGTCTTCTCGTTCTGAATCTGACCGGACACAGGTAAGAGCCCATTTACGGACTTACATTGTGGCGCTGAGAGTAGCCAAACGTCATCATTGCGCTACTCTCATAGCATCCGCAGAAAACCGCCCTGCCGCCCTGTTTAGGGTGACCCGCTCCCTCCTTCAAAAGAGGGTGCGGGAAGCCCCGCTACAGGGTAGAGCAGAGGAATTTGTGACTTTTCTGCAGGAGAAAATCGCTCAGATACAGAACGAGTTACCCCCCATTCATGGCCCAGTGGGATGCCACGAGAGAGATCTTGTTTGGGAGGAATTTGACTCCGTCACTTCCGAGGATATGGACAGGTTACGTGGGCGACTGCGAGCCACCACATGCTTATTGGACCCGTGTCCCTCCTGGCTTGTACTGGCATCCTGGGAGGTGACACGAGGCTGGCTCCAGGAGGTGGCCAACGCTTCCTTGAGTGAGGGTGCCTTGCCTGCTCCCCTAAAAGAAGCGATGGTGAGGCCCCTCCTTAAGAAGCCCTCCTTGGATCCAGCTACTTTGAACAACTACCGTCCCGTCTCCAACCTTCCCTTTTTGGCGAAGGTTGTCGAGAGTGTGGTGGCACAACAGTTTCCCCGTCACCTGGAGGAAATAGACTATCTAGATCCGCGCCAGTCCGACTTCCGGCCCGGGCATAGCACCGAGACGGTATTGGTCGCGTTGGTTGATGATCTCTGGAGGGCCAGAGATGGGGGTTGTTCCTCCATCCTGGTCCTATTAGACCTCTCGGCGGCTTTCGATACCATCGACCATGGTATCCTATTGCATCGGCTGGGGGGGTTGGGGGTGGGAGGCACCGTTTTACGGTGGTTCTCCTCCTACCTCTCTGGCCGATCGCAATTTGTGTTGACAGGGGGGCAGAGGTCGACCGCGAGACCCCTCACATGTGGGGTGCCTCAGGGGTCGGTCCTCTCGCCCCTCCTGTTCAACACATACATGAAGCCGCTGGGTGAGATCATCCGTGGTTTTGGGGTAGAATACCATCTGTACGCTGACGACATCCAGCTGTACATTTCTACCCCAAACCACCCCAACGATGCCGTAGCGGTGATGTGCCAGTGCCTGGAAGCTGTACGGATCTGGATGGGAAGTAACGGACTCAAGCTCAACCCGACCAAGACCAAGTGGCTGTGGTTTCCGGCTGCCCGATTCAACCAGCTTACTCCATCGCTGGCCATAGGGGGCGAACATCTTGCCCCTGTGGATGGGGCGCGCAATTTGGGTGTCCTCCTGGATGCCCGGCTGTCCATGGAAGATCAAGTGACAGCCGTGGCCAGGAGGGCGTTTTACCAGGTTCGCCTGGTTCGCCAATTGCGCCCCCTATTGGATCGGGACGCCCTTCGCACAGTCACTCATGCTCTCGTGACATCCCGACTGGACTATTGTAACTCTCTCTACATGGGGCTGCCCCTGAGGTGCACCCGGAGGCTTCAGCTAGTCCAGAATGCAGCCGCGCGAGCAATTATGGGGACCGCAAGGTCTACCCATGTAACACCGCTCTTGCGCGAGCTGCACTGGCTGCCTGTCGTCTTCCGGGTGCGCTTCAAGGTGCTAATCATCATCTTTAAAGCGCTCCATGGCTCGGGACCTAGCTATCTGCAGGATCGGATCCTGCCTCATACATCCTCACGGCCGATTCGCTCCCACAGAGAGGGGCTTCTCCGGGTGCCGTCCACTAGACTGTGTCAGCGGGCGACACCCAGGGGAAGGGCGCTCTCTGTGGCGGGCCCGGCCCTCTGGAACGACCTTCCCCCCGACATCAGGACAACTACGGACCTCCGCTCCTTCCGTCTTAAATTAAAAACTTACTTTTTCCGTCTGGCCGGCCTGGGATAGCCTCCTTGCCTTGGGATTTTATAGAATAGGTTTTAGTTTAATTGGGATTTTAGCACAGGGTTTATTTAATTGGTTCTTAAATTTTGTTGGTATATTTATTGTTGTTTGTTATTTATTGCTTTTATGCTACCTGTGCACCGCCCCGAGTCCCCATGGGGAGAGGGGGCGGTCTAGAAATAATAAATTTCAAATTTCAATTTCAATAAGATACAACACTTAGTGATAGTCATAGGATACTAAATAAGCAATCAAATAATACTAGGAAACAAAACTATATAAATCATAAATGTAACAAGCAACAAGGTTATAGTAATAAGTGGGGGGAGATAGGTAATAGGAAGGGTGAGAAGAATAATAGTAATACAGTAAATTATTTGACAGTGTTGTGGGAATTAGTTGTTTAGCAGAGTGATAGCATTTGGTGAAAAAACTGTTCTTGTGTCTAGTAGTTCTGGTATGCAGTGCCTTATAGTGTCATTTTGAGGGTAGAAGTTGAAACAATTTATGTCTAGGATGCGAGGGGTCTGTAGATATTTTCACAGCCCTCTTTTTGACTTGTGCAGTATACAGGTCCTCAATGGAAGGCAGCAATTGTTATTTCTGCAGTTTTAATTATCCGTTGAAGTCTGTGTCTGTCTTGTTTGGTTGCAGAGCCAAACCAGACAGTTATAGAGGTGCAGATGACAGTTTAAGCTTTCTGAGTTGGCACAGAAAGAACATTCATTGTTGTGCTTTTTTGATGACATTTTTGATGTTAGGTATCCATTTTAAGTCTTGAGATATGATGGAACCTAGAAACTTGACGGTTTCTACTGTTGATACTATATTGTCTAGTATTGTAAGAGGTGGTAGTATAGGAAGGTTGCTCCTAAAATCTACCACCATTTCTACGGTTTTGAATGTGTTTAGTTCAAGATGGTTCTGGTCGCACCACAAGGCTAGTTGTTCAACCTCCTATCTGTATGTAGATTGGTTGTTGTCTCAAATGAGACCAATCACTGTTGTATCATTTGCAAACTTCAGTACTTTAACAGAGGGATGAATATTTAACATGCCTTAGTTTGTGTAAAGACTAAGAATGAAATGGAGAGAGCGTATGTTTTTAAAAATAGACAGAATATTTCTAGTTTTTAAATCTGCATACACAAAGATGCATTATTTATAAATGTATTTTTTCAAAGTTTTTTTTTCGGTTCTCAAAGCTTCCGACAAACTTATGCTATGGGCATGAAACATCTTTTTATTCATCAAAAAAGAATTTATATAAAAAAGGACATTAATCAGGCATAACAACGTACCAAGGAAAGGAGCAAACCTCAGAATCTAGAAGGAGATGATCTTATCATTGGTGTGCTCTTGCTAAGCCTGTCCTGTCCCTTATCATCTGTTGTGGGAAAAAGGGAGGTGGAGGTTTAATGCAGGTTAGACAGGAGAAAAGCAGAAGTACTGCACCAACTAACACGTAAGTGGGATAAAGTAACAACGCAGGCTGTTCTGTGAAGTGTCATATAACTGGGATGCTTTCCTGTCATTTTGATGTTTCTCTGCAAAAGTGGAATTCAGGTTAACTATTTCAGAAGGAAGTGGAATAAGATCCCACGACATGTCAAAATATTTTGTTTTTAATGCCTCTGCTCCGTATGCTGAGTAAGTAGTACTTCTCCAGTGCTTTGAAGAAATATAGCAACCTATTTTTGAAAATATACTAATGGGCAAGTAACATATATAATTTTTGAATTTTCTTTACCGTTAGGGATAAGGGGCTGCCTTGCTAGTAAAGCAACTAGCTTATATTTCTATAAACTTATTTTCCAAGATTTCAGGCACATGTCTGAATTGGAATAATGGCAAACAGGTCAATGAAGTTGTTGACATAGTTTGCATCTGATGTAGAACAACCAGCTGGGTGTTATGGATAAGAAACAGTATTGAAAATAGAGATGACAATATCAGAGATTCTCTTATGCAAATTAATGGTGTGCAGTTATGGTTTCCTCACCTGAAAAAGGATGTAATGGATCTATGGAAGACTGAGAGGAGGGCAACTAAGATAATCAAGGGGCTGGAAAAAACTTTCCCATGACTATAAGTTGCTACACTTAAGACTTCTTAGTCCTGAAAGGAGACCAAAGAAGAACAAAGGGAAATATAGTTGACCTGTTCAGAATTATGTATAATGTGGATGAAGTGGACAAGGAGGAACTATTTTTTCCTCCTCGAAATCCTAGAACCAAGGGTCACCCAATGAAATTAAATCCTGGAATAAAGAGGATCTTTGTTTTATAGAATAGACAAGACAGTGAAACTTTGGAACTTGAGAGGCGGTACTGGCTACCCATTTTGTTTGGAACCAGAAACCAGTTGGCTGGCTTCAAAAAAGAGCTGGACCTATTCATGGACGTCATTGGAATTAATGGCTATTAATCTTCTTGGCAGTATAATTGACTCTGAAGGCCATTTCCTGGGCAACTAGTGGCTTCCTTACACAGTTGCTTGGCCACTGTGAAAGTGGCGTCCCAGACTAGATAGAACAGGGGTCCAATCTATATTTCAGGTACATCACATTTGGACTAATGAATGTGTTGTCTGAAAGGCTGTATTTGAAAAATATTCTAAAAAGACTTTAACAAGTCTGGAATACTGCAGCCAGATTATTGAGTAGGAGTGTTTATAGGGAGCATATGAATTTGAAGTTAAAATACCATATTTTTTGGACTATAAGATGCACCGGTGTATAAGACGCACAAAGATTTCAAAGAAGTAAGTAAGAAAAAAAGTTTTTGTCCTCCCCTGCCCCCAGGAATACTCTGCAGGCTTTAGCAGGGCTGGGGAGAGGCACAAATGCCCCTGTTTTTCACCAAAATGGCATTTTCACCTTCCCCCAGCACTGCTGAAGTCTGCAAAGTGATTCTGGGGGGTGGAAGAAGGCAAGAACACCCCCATTTTTTTGCAAAAAAACCGGCTCATTTTCGTTCATTTTTCACAAAAATGAGATGTGGGGGCAGGGCCTTGGGAGGCCAAAAATGGCTATATTTGGTGTATAAGATGCCCCAACATTGCCACACCCTTTTAAGGGGGGAAAGTGCGTCTTATACTCCAAGAAATATGGTAATTCCACTAGCTTCCACCAGTAATTCTACCAGTTTTAGGAACAATTCAAGGTTTGTTGTGATTTACTAACTGTTTGGCTTTTGAACGGAGGCAACCTTCTCTTAAGTCTTTTCTCATCAGAAGCCTATTTGGTCAGCATATGAAAGCAGCCTTCTCATTGTCTTTCTAGGTATCATTTCAAGGCTTTGAGTCAAAAATATTTTTATTTATTATTTTATCATTAAAATTCAAACAGGTTTTTGTTTTGCTAAAATTAGAGGAATATTTAGTACTTTATGTTATCATTATGTTTTATAATGCTTTAGATTCCGGTTTAAATTGTATTTAATTCTGGGAGCTGAAGTCCTTCAGACTTAAAGTTGCAAAGGTTGGAGACCCCTGTATTAGAGGATTGCACAGTACAAAAAATATTTTGGAGCTAATTGAAGATGTCATTGAAATGCAATGTTCTATATTCAATGCATATTATTCTCGTACTGAGTAGAAATTTTCTCAAAGAATGAAGATGTTCAGGACAAAAAATTATTAGATAAAAGATGTCATTTGTAACTTCTTGAAAATAATTTCATATTCAGGAAGTATTTATAGCCTTTTTCTGGCCTAAAGGCTGCAATAAAGGTTTGATGGATAGCCTTTTCATGGTATAGAAAAATGTCTATCAGAGCTTTTTTTGGTGGTGGTGATGGAGGTAGAAGACTCATTAGATTAATTTGGTGATAACCTCACCCATATATAACTATAGCCTACAGGTCAATCTGCATATTGTGGTAAGAACTTAGCAAATGTAATTCAAAGCTTGCAAGGGACAGTAAAAATAGACTCTACTAAGTGTATTCTTCTAGCATATATGTATTTTTTGTCACATTTCCCACAAGTTTGAAAAGAAGCAAGAATCTCTGCAGTTATTTCAGTATTTAACTGGCCCTCTCACCAGATGAGGATATAGCATGCGAGTCATTCAGAAAATGTAGAAATGGAAAATAAGTTTAGATCTGAATTATCTTTGATTACCATATTTTTCTTTTAAATCTGTTTGTGGTTTATGCTACAGTACATGTAGGAATTAAATTCTCCCTAGAGATGTTCTGATGATTCTTCCACCTGTTTTGAGTGGAGATAATAATGGCTTGCCCTTCTTGTATAGATTGTTCTGTCGTAGCACAATCAAGTTGTATTGTAAGGAAACACATTCTTTCTCATTGCAACATGATTCATATGTAGAGTATGTTAATGATAACCAAGTTAATACAATAAGCTTGTCATAGTTGCCTTCAAGAAAATAAAATTGCACTTGTTGCAAATACTGTAGTTGGAGAAAAGTATGGTCAATTTCATCCTGACATGATAGACATTAATTTAGACTTCTACTTAACAATGTCATTGTTAATACAGCGTATTTACAAGAAGATAATGAAATACAATAAATGCTTTGATTAAAATGTTTGATTGCTGTAGATGTGGCTCACCATTGCCTTTGATACAAAAAGAAGCCTTTTCTGAAATTAGTGCTTCTCTTAAATTATCTGGATGAAATATTTCCTTTAGTGCATAACATTCCCTTGAATTCTGAAAGACATTGCTTTGATTTTTCAGGTTTCAATGTAATTATCCAAGTGGGAAAAAATATTTTAATATACATAGGAAATGTTATTTTCCTTTAAAAAGTCAGTTTGCAGCTTGAATAAACTGTTAATTCACAGAAGAGTTGGCTGTCCTTCAGTATCTGATCTATCAGGGGTGGGCTGCTGGGAATTCGCAGGGGTTCAGGAGAACTTCTAGCTAAGATACTGTGCAGTTCTGTGCAGCACCTCCCAGAAGTCCCCACATGGCCCATTTTGGATGCAGGTAAGTGCAAGGTGCATGTGGCCTACTGGAAGTTCAGGAAGGCCAGAAATGGGCCCGCTTCCAGACTGCAGGGGGCCTCTGGAGCCTGGGGAAACTTTTTTCACCCTCCCGGAGGCTCGAGAAATACCTCAGGAGCCCAGGGAGGGCAAAAACAACCCACACACAACCCACCATGGTGCAGAAGGCTGACTAGATCATGCCCACCATGGCCACACCTACCCAGCAACCGGGCAGAGAACCCCTTGCTAAAAATTTTGAAGCCCACCCCTGCTCTCAATAATTATTATATTAATTATGTTAATATTATATAGTGAAGTATTACATAGTAAAGTATAATGCCTTGTCCTAAGCAGTTACTATTTCTTCTTTGTTATCAAAGAGCAAAGTTAAACAAATTTAAGGAACATTCATATATTATTGTTGAAGGTGAATATACTTGTCCCAGGATAATGTTGCAAGATCCAGTCTGGGTCGGTCACCAGGACCAGAGATTTAGTGTTCTAAGCTTTCGGACCATACTGGAGTCCATCCTCAGGGAACCTTTCTCTAACAGACTGTATGCTTTCAGCTATTCTGTGTGTGATATTTCATATGGTGTGTGGTTTTTAGCTGGTGATTGGTGGTTGATGGGTAGCTATTAAGTTATTGGCTGCTGTTTCCTTACGTGTCAAACCCTTGCCCTGGAAACAATAGCCAGTGACTTAATAGCCAGCTATCAATGCCCCAGTCATTATTTAGTAACTTCCAAAAAATTATATCGGAGTTTGATTTGGGTAAATATTGCTGGCATCCTTGGATTTGTTTCTTTTTCCTCTTCCACCTTTAGTTACATGGGACTAAAAATGTACAGTATGATTAAATGTATTGACACATATCCATCTATATTTTATGAAAATACCTGCATATTTGCTTTGTTTAAATGACTATGTGGAAAATATTTGGCACAAACTTTCTGTATAACAGATGTAAAATTTATGCTTTCTTAATTGATTATATATTATTATTAAAAAATTATACCCAGTGTCTTGGAGATCACTAGGGTGAGCCTAAGGGAGGGGTCAAATGTGTCATTAGTCTCAAGTCCTTCATGCCCAGAAAAGATCTAAGTTCAGCCCTCCTTGAATTCTATTGACTTATCTACTGCCAATTTGCTTTGTAGTAGTTCAGATTCTTGTAGAGAGCATAAGCATGCAGTAAGCTTGTAGTTATTTGAACTTACTGATTTCTTGCATCTGATACATGCCTTTTGAGTAGGGGTAATAATCTCAGTTATTCAGAAATAACGCATGGAGAAAATTCAGAATATCAGTAATTTCCCTAAGCATGATCAGCAAATAATATAAATCTAAGGCTTTTGTGTATCATAATAGTATCTATTTAAGTATATTGTTATGTTTTATAATATATTTTATTTTTGTAAACTGCCCAGAGTCTCTTTGGAATGTGTGTGGCCTTAACAAATCTAATGAATTAACAATAATATTAATAATTTTCTAAATTACTGGAAGGTGTACATAAGACTATAGAAAGGGTTGCAAAAAATGCCAACAAGACTTGTGACTTTATTTGCCAGTTTGTGGTACCTATTTTCTGTTGTAAAATGCTGAACAAATATTCTGAAGGGAAGCTTCTACTGTTTTTCCACCTCTGTTTTGTTATCTGTTTGAGCACAATTACACACTAATTTGGGGCTCTTTGTGTTTGGCTAATAGCATCTGATTCAGAGCTGTCACATAAGTATCTTCCCTCCATGAACCTCTGCTATTCCCTGTCAACGGCCTTAGCAGTTACCTACAGAGCACATTTTTCTTTGATCAGATATTCATCATGGGAAAATCACCAAGACATTGTCAAGAGATGATGCCATCTGCTAGAGATACATGTAACTAAGATCACAATTATCAAAAGTGTAGGATTTTTTGTTCGTTTGTTAGGATTTCTTATCCTTACAATAAATGTAGTTGTCAGCAGGGCAAGTTCAAGCAACGGATAAGGTCACAATTTCATTTAGTGACAACTTCCTGCAGAATGAACTTATGAGGTTCGATTTATTAAAGAGTCAGGAGGGATAAGATCATTGAATGGCTAGCCTGATTTATCTGGGTATGAGTGCGGTATTTGAAAAGAGAATGCCGTATTTCAAGTTTATGCTCAGAACTGTAGCTTAATGTTGAGTACTATGGGGCAGTGGAGAAGCAGAATGAAGGTGGCAATTGCAAAGATATTTGAAGATAACTTAGTAAGGCAGACTTGTAGAGCGTTTCGCAAGATGTAATGTCAACTTTGAGCAAACTGTTCAGAAGCATGTATGGAATAGATTTTTCTGTAGGAAAATTAATAAAATAAATAAAAAATTGAGCTAAAACTTTTAGCAGTATATAATAATTTAGCAGAAGGATTTAAATACAATAAACATTGTTCCTAAAATGTCTGAGAAAACACAATGACCTTCAATCAATAAAACCTTTACTATGATCATAGATTTGTATAAGGAATGTGGGACATAAACATTTAAAAAATTTAACATTTAAAAAATATTAAAGCAAAAATTACACAATGTAAAATAAAAGCCAAAGAATATCATTCTACAGAGAGAGATGGAAATGTAAGATAAATAAAATTAATTAATATATGACTAATTAAATCTATCATAATTCAATGCATTCTTAACCAACCATTTAAATGCACATTGTGTTGTGGCACATCTAATGCAGAGGTGTTATTCAGCCAGTTCTGACCAGTTTTGGAGAACCAGTAGTGGAAATTTTGAATAGTTCGGAGAACCGGCAAATAGGCTAGCCCCTACCTCCCAGTCTCCCAGCTGATCTTCTTTTGTTGTTCTGACATTTTAGGAACAATGCTTATTGTATTTAAATCCTTCTGCTAAACTATTATATACTGCTAAAAGTTTTAGCTACTGATAAAACAAGTCCCATACCGTATAAAATTGCTCATCTTCTTGTTCTCTAATTTCAAATGTTAATTTACTCATTTCAGCACATTTCATTATTTTTCAAATAACTTCCTCCTGCCTTGGTGTTTTCTCATTTTTCCAGTTTTTTTGCAAATGCTATTTTAGCTGCTGTTAAAACGTTTACAATCAGATATTTCAAGTCTTTATTGAATGTTTCTGGTATAGTTCCCAATAAAAAAATATCTGGTTTAAAGTCTATGTGTTTTTTTATCATTTTCTCCAACCACCTGTGGATTTTAGTCCAGTATCTTTTAGCTTCAGTACAAGTCCACATGTGGTAATATGAGCCTGGCATCTGATGACATTTTCAACACTTTTCCAACTTATTCTTGGACATTCTTGCTATTCTCGTTGGGGGTAGGTGCCACTATTTTTCACATTTAAAAAAAAATCTTTTTTAGAATGTATAGTTATCTTTTTTTTTTAATTTATGTTATTTTTTAGAAGTTATTATTACATGGACCTTAAACAGCTTATATTAAAAAATAGCATAAGGGTGCTGCAGATCTGGCTTCTTAAGAGGGAATTCAGTGGAAAATATTTTAACAGTTGAGAAGATCCTATAGTCACATATGGATCCTTTTGGCTAGATAAGGGAGAAGACTTTTTCAGGCGTCTTGGCTCCAAGCTGTTTAAAACTGAAAATGTTGTCAATGGACAGCATCCATGGAAGATAGCAGAGAATTGGAAGGATGTAATCTTTGATAGCTACTCAGTTTGGACTAAATGAGGATTCTAAATTATTCGTACATTTATTCATTCAATTTTGGGGAGGGAGGGCTTCCCATTTCAGCTCTGGTTAACAGCAACATTTTCCCCTGTCATATTACACTAATTCAAATCACTTGAGCATTATTCATTGATGACTTATTAAAACATCTTTCCTTTCATTGAAAACAGTTTCATTTGTATTTTCAAAGTTATGTTCGTGTGCTAGATAGATGTCTAATTCCCATTTCAATTTATATAGCGACTTTAAGCAAGGGCTAAAAGCAAAGGAGAAAAACATAAATAATTGATAAATATTTCTTCTAAAAACTTGTGGGCCATTTTTTTCTCAATTTATTATTTTTTGCCAGAGCTTATATTTCATTCCTGCGTATGAATACATTTACAAATTGAAGGTCAAGAATTTTTTATCTAGAAAATTGTGTTTGCATTAGTCATTTTTTAGTCACATTAGACATTTTTTTTAAATCAATGAAATGCAAATAATGGATTGATGCATCAGATCGTTTAATTCATTATGCATTATGTTGTGAAAAGAAGTGATAAATATGTTTTGCTAATTCTTATTTGTATACCAAAAACACATGGGAAGAAATAGCCACAATTGAAACCTCTCTTCTAGCCTTAACTAAGGTGGGGGTGATTATCTTAAAAGCCATGGGATGTTTTGTAGCAAAGCTAGTGAACTGTGACTTGAGGCTTTTTTTACAGTGCAGCTATCGTAAGTCTTTGAGTAATCACAGACTTTAAAAGTATGCTATATCAACAAGATAAGAGAAAACCGCCCATAGCACTAGCAGTATTATCTTTACCAAAAATTGATTAGTGCATACTATGGGGCACACATATTTGCACAAACATATTCAGCAAGTGAGAAGTGAGCAAGGTCTTCATGAAATGCGTATGGGGGAAGGAAAATTCCTACTGTGCTGTCTTGGTCTAAAAGGAACACTCCTGATCCATCTTTCTATTTAATTGTCAAACAATTGAGCAGCCTAATCCTATTCATGTTTAACCAAAGGTCTATATATTTTAGTGTGATTTATTCCCCAGTGAAGGTGTGCACGTGTACTAGTGAATGTATTTAGACATCAGGGTGATATCTCAATTATATTTCCTGCAGTATATATTAACCATGCATTGAAGCACTCCAGAAATGCACAGCAGAGATAGCAAAAATAGCAATGTGGTTTAGATAAAAGAATATGGAGTAAATAAAATGCGTCTTTTTGTTTTCTTTGCAAATACTCTCTGGAAAAAAAAGTTCTGTATCCTACTTATTCTTAAAAAACAGTGTGTTGCTTAGATTATAAATATCAGCATAGTTTTTACCAGTATTAATCATATTCTCCTTTGACCAAATCAGCTATGTGGTTGATCTATTTATAGAAGGATAGAGTAAATTGTGGTCAGTCATTATTTTTCTTCATGTTATTTTGAGGACAATTTGTTCCATGGTGAGAAGAATACTTTAAAAGAATGCAATGTGAAATAATATTGATTTCTAGAAAACATGAATTACTTCTTTATATACTTGTTCTTATTGAAGAAGAGTCTTGTTGCACCTTTAAGACTAATATATACATTAGCATCTCTTGTTGTGCCAAAAACCAGGGTTGTTTCTGCTGTGTCAGAGTAACACATGTAAGACTCTTATTAGAAACTGTAATGTGATGTTGTTCATTTTTCAAGCCTTCAGTGAAGATGGATAGCTAAGTTTTAGAGTGATTCAGAATGGAATTATCATAAAGCCATGCAAGTTAAAATGAAGAACCATATAAAACTGGAAACACAAAAGAAACAAAAAAATGCAACCAAAAATGAATGAGAAAGGAACACATTTCTAGAAAAATGAAGAAAAGCTACAGAGAGAAACTGGATCTGTAAAAAGAAAAAAAGCAGAATTTAAAACAATCCAGAAATGATGAAGTATAAAATAAGTATAGACGAGAACAAAGAAATCTAAACATATAAAGCTATAAAATTGGAAGTAGAATTAGAAAGTTGGGCCACTATTGAAAAATAGCAAACTGCAGATGTCTTCCTCTTCATAACAGAGTTTCTCTTGTTTAGAGTTTCATTAATTAGCTGTGTTTTCTGACAGTATACCATTCCCTTTCCCACTGCATATTTTGTCATGTCTTAGGAAATGTCTGCATGAAACCCTATTATACAACATGGAAAGAAAAAGATATTGTTAGCATTATTCCATCCACGAGATATTTACTACAAACAAGCAAACACCAAACAGCATGAAAACACCTTTGAAGCCAGCTGATTTCCTGCAGAAGAGAACGTAGAAATAGAGATTTTTATTCCAGTTTATCTGTCTAAATAACTCTATGCAGATGAAGAGTTGCAAGCATCTGCAAATATCAAAATATCGCATATCAATTCTGGCAGAATAGTACTGTTTGGCCTACTCTAGTTAGTTGCAAAAAAACAACAAGCCCTGAGTGATTTCTATGAAGGGGATTCTGTGAAGCTGTCAAGTCATCTTTCCCTTTTAAGGACCAAGGAACAGTAGACACAAAGGTGCTTTTGTTAAGGAAGCAACTGGACTTTCTTGTTTTTTCTTTGAGGACGTTTCATTTCTCATCCAAGAAACTTCTTCAGCTCTGACAGAATAGTGAGGGAGAGGCTTCAGTCAGAGCTAAGGAAGCTTCTTGGATGAGGAGCGAAACATCTTCAAAAGCAAAACCAAGGAAGTCCAGTAGCCTCCTTAAAAAAAGCATATTTGGGACAACCATGACCCGCATGACTGAGAATCTCTACAGACTTTAAGGAACAGTAGACTATATTAGTTCAGGAAGTATTCCCAGGGGGAATACAGGCCATCCACAAACTTTGAAGAGTTTCATAATCATAAAAATAAGTTTCTTGTGTTTTGGGATGTGCTATATTTGAGCTAGAAATGACATAATCACAGCATCAAAACACAGATATTGTACATTTATTTAGCATATGGTGATGGTACAGGATACTAGTGTTAATATGAACTAGTTGTTTGACTGCCTAAGATTGCTAATCCATTTGGTTCACACTCATGCGCTATCCAGAAGTACACCACAGGGAGCGAACTAGCTCTGCACTCAGAATAGCTAACGTCGTCTAGAGTTTTTTCCTTCCATTGATGCCACTTCATGTTCAGGAGTCACATTTGGGCAGGTCTGGCACCGGTTGGGTTCAGATATTGTAGAAACAATCAGCTTTGGACATGATTCTTAAGTAGTGTAGAGCAGTGTTTCTCAACCTTAGCAACTTTAAGACATGTGGACTTTAATTTCCAGAATTTCTCTGCCGGCAGAATTCTCCAGCTAATCCCTAGCCAACTTCTGGGAATTGAAGTCCATAGATCTTAAAGTTGCTGAGGTTGAGGAACACTGGTGTTGAGTCCTTGTGCAGAAGATCTCCTTTGTCCTCACTGAACTGCATTGGATTGTTTTATTTTTGCAAGGGGATGTTGACTATTTACATGAGATAAAGGTGTTCAGTTTTTATTGTGTAAATCTGGCATTCCTTTAAACAGTGTGATATATACTTACTGTTTCAGAGTAGATTTATTTTAGCTGCAACCCTTTGTCATTCGTCACCAGTTTACAAAAGAACTGGTATAATGCTATTATATGTTTACTTCCAGTTGTACTATGGACATGGGCTTTCCTGACTGATTGCTTTTTGTACATTGTGACTATAGTTCTTCTTAGGTGCATTCAATGTACACATATCCAGTTTTGCTCCTAGTAAGGTCCAAAGGGATTTCCTTATGAGTTTCATTAATTCTAGAGACATTATAATATCAAATAACAGTTGAAGGATTATTTGAATTCCACTAAATTAAAAAAAAAATCACATACAGTTTTCCAATATATCCATCCAACCTTGATGGAAATTCATAAGAGCTTACATTTTACAACAATGTAAATTCATTATTTATATTTGAACACACTGTTCCATCTAAAACAATGAAGCAAGAAGCTATTGTCTATGAGGATCCATTTGCTAATAACACTGAATGAGGAAAACAAAATGTCTTACTGCAGGGGTCCCCAACCCCCGGGCCGCGGACCGGTGCCGGTCCGTGGCTGGGTGGGAGTCGGGCCGCAGGGCCGGAGAGGAGGAGGAGGGAGGAGGGGGCAGCCCCCTGGGCAAAGCGCGCGGGAGAACGCAGGCGGGGCTGTTCGCGCGCTTGAAGTGCACCTCTTCTTCCACCATTGTCGACGGTGGGACTCCTGGGGGGGCAGGGAGAAAGGGACTCCGCAGCAGTCCTCCCTACCGGCCGCGGATTCCCTTCCTCCCTGCCCCCACAGAGCTTCCCCAACCGGCATGCCAGCTACTCGTCTTCTTCCAGAGGCTGCGGAGGTTCCTCCCCCCTCCCCACGGAGCCTTCTCAGCTCCTGGAAGGAGCCTGACCGAGTGCCCGAGCGACCAAGCGCAGCGGTGGCCGCCCGGGTGGGGCAGGCTAAGGCAAGTGAACGAGTCGAGCCGGGCTGAGGAGACTCCGCGGTGGGGGGGGAAACGGGATGGGACGACGACAGACCAACAGAAAGAGGCATAGACACAGAGAGAGACGGGGAGGGAGGGAATCAGAGAGAGTGACACACACACACACAGACAGAGAGCGGGAGGGAGAGAAAGATAGACAGAGACACAGAATGAGTGATTAAGTGCCTGAATGCGAGACAGACACACACACACACACACAGAGTGACAGAGATGGGCGGACGAAGGAGAGAGAGACAGAAAGAAAAAGAGAGAAAGAAAAACTCCGCAGAGTTTTCTTTAAAATGAAACCGGTCCCTGGTGCAAAAAAGGTTGGGGACCCCTGTCTTACTGGATACTTTTTGCAATTTTGCATTTTGTATAAGCAAGCATTCTTTTTAAGTTCTTCTATTAAGAAGTTTTGCTGTTTGAAAAGAATTGCATTGTCCTATGCAACTGGGGGATTTTGGTGGCTGTTTGCTTATCATTGAATAATCTGCCCTAACTTTGTCATTCTTAATCCATTAAAAGCCAGGCCTGCTTGTAAATCCACAGGTATAGATAAGGAGTCACTGTTTGACTGAGTCTGAACCCTTTTCAGATGAAAAATGTCAGTGGCAGAAAGGGAGACTGAATTATTTTTAAAAGGGTTTTCAAAGATTCTCATGATTCCTCTGCTATCTGTTAAATTTGACATGTCCATAGACATCCTTCCTTTTTAATGGTTAAAAACAGGCAAAACTGCTGTTTCCATGTTTATCTAAAACAAAAGCAAAAAACATACTGTATGTGTTAATGTACACATATTTCTCCATAGATTGAACAGAAAAAGGGATACTTTTCAAAAATTACCCGTCAGCCGCCAATGAAAAAGTACGGTCCTTTTTGCTATTTTGCAAGGACGATGGTGTTAGGGAAGAAGAAAGAACATGATTTCAGTGATGCCATGGTAGGAATAGAAGACATTCAGTCTGAATTTTTATAGAAGGCCCGTTTGCATCTTATGAGCCAAATTTCAGAATATTGTTATGGGTTTCTTTGCAAGTAAAAACATGTAAACCATAATAATACATTAAATATTATTTCATACAGAAATGCATATGCCAATTGCAAAAGTCCTCAGAAAACCTTACATATAAGGGAAATGTTACACGAGAATGCATACAAAGGCTACCTTTCTTTTTGTCAGATTTGTAGATTGATGCAGAAATGAAATGAAAGAAACGTACCCTCAGGATGGCTGTGCAAAACAAAATTGAACAGATTTACCATCCTACATCTAGGCCAGAGTTTCCTGGCCTCTGTCCGATTAACTGATTAATTGAGAGCAATATAGCAAAATATGACTCAAACTGAAAGAAAAGAAAAGTCCTGCTGTGCAGAATTGACAGCCAACGAAGATACCAATAGAGTGTTGAAAGATGAGAAGTGAGAAAACAGGACTGCATCATTCTGCAGTTATTTAATGAACTGTGGAAGCTGGTAAAAATGTTAGAGTAGTGTTTCTCAACCTTGAGAGCTTGAAGATGGGTGGACCTCAACTCCCAGAATTCTCCATCCAGCCATAGCAAAAGGCTAAATCACTCCTTTTGAAATAGTTTATAACAGGGGTGTTTATAACAGGGGTGGACTCCAGGTGGTACGGCCCGGTATGGGCATAACAGTAGTAGCCGGGAGCGGTAGTCACCGTACCGGAATGGTGACTCATTTGTCCCACCCACCTGTCCACATTCCATTTATAACGCAACAGGCCCATTGCACACAAACGCACAGTGTGCGGCGCCTGCACAACCTCCGCCAAGCAGCTGGGTGTCGCAGGGTGGTATGCGTATGCAGCGCGTGTGCCCGTCTAGGACGCCCGTCACCCTGCGTAATATACCGGCTGCGTTGGGGCCCGGAACCCATCACCCATATAGCCTACAAAGAAAATACAAAAGTATATAGTAGGGAAAATAGGAAATGAGAAGGGGAAAAGGAAAGAAGGGGGCGGGGGGAAAAGGCATTGACTTCCAACTCCCTTTGGTGCAGTATAATAAGACATTAACATCAAACCTCAACTTTTTACTTTTACATAATTGTATTAACTAGCCATTTCTATAACAACAAATACATCTAGTCGGTAAAACCCAAAAATCAAAGTTTCATATTTTTTCTACCTTAAGCGCAAAGCCCAGAAGGCTAAATCAGTCCTAAGAAGAAGGCAATGGCGAAAAGATTCCAAAAATGTTGCCAAGAAAACTGCTTGGACTTGTCTGACTCAGAACTATATCCCACTCCCCCACCACATTGAAGAAATGAACCCACCAAACTTAGTATCAAATTTTAACATTACATTGTACCTAAGTCGAAATGAATACTTCTAGCTGTTCCTCACCCTTTGGATGGATTTTAGAGTCATGTTGGTTTCATGAGTCGTGAGTTTTAGAATCATGTTGGTGACTGATCTAAGAATGTTAGCATGTTTGCTTATGCACAGTGCCTTTCTTTCGTGGTTTCAGCCAGTACCTTTATGATTATAGTATATTGCCAAATATAGTATATTCTTAATTTACATATAATTATATGATTGCATGAGACTAAATACGAGGAATGCTATATATTCGATCAAAAGAAATTTACAGAGTGAGGATAACTGTAAGGCGAGAATATTTTCTGAACAACTCCAAGATCACTAACTTTGCAAACAAGAATAAACAGTGATAATCCAATCCTTATCCAGAGGTGAAATTCAGCCGGTTCTGACAGGTTCTGGAGAACCAGTAGCAGGAATTTTGAGAAGTTCAGAGAACCGGCAAATACCACCTCTGGCTGGCCCCAGAGTGGCATGGGAATGGAGATTTTGCAATATCCTTCCCCCAGGAGTGGGGAGGGAATGGAGATTTTGCAGTATCCTTCCTCTGCCATGCCCACCAAGCCATGCACACAGAACTGGTAGTAAAAGTTTTTGAATTCATCACTGTCCTTACTCCATTTGTATGTGTCATAGGTTTCTGTACATGTTTGTGACATTGACCCACAGGAAGATGGGGTGGGGCTTGAGACCCATGCATTATGCAATAACTGCTATCTTGTTTTGGTCTAGTCTCCATGCAAATGACAGTATGCACAGTTGTAATGAAACAAATAATGTCAACATGTTGGCTGATTAGGAAAGGTACCAATGGAGAGATTGTTGTGGGCTAGTGTGGTAAACTCTCCTATTTTCTTTGATTCTCAGGGGAGTTGGAGATGTTCCAGAGGGATGGAGAACGCAAAATCCAGAGTCGGCAACAGCTTCCGGTGGGAACAACATGGGGGCCCTTTGCTGGAAAAATGGACTTGAATAACAACACACTGGTATGTTAAGCAGCATTGTACTAATGTTGAAGCTTTGTTTGTTGTTCTTTCATCTCTTTCATTTATTAGCATAAATAACTAGTGGCATTGGTCCCATTTTCTCTTAGTCTTCAGAAAAATACTAAAGGCAATGTCCTTTTGGTCTGCTCTTAATTGTTAATGGATATTAGCAATTGTGATTGTGAATTTCAATCTGTGTTTTTAATACCTTATACATGGCCTTTGTTTTTATATTTAGTAACTTTCTTGAATGTTTGCTAGAATAGAAAGTTATTAATTAAACAAATAAGTATAGGTAGTCCTCAATTTACCAAACCAATTGGGACTAGAACTTGTGTTGCTAAATGGAGAAGTTGTAAGTGAATCAAATCCAATTTTATGACCTTATTGCTATAGTTGATCAGTGAATCACATGGTCGTTAAGCAAACCTGGCTTCCCACATCGACATTGCTTGTCAGAAACCCCTTGGAAAGCTGGTGATCATGTGACCCCAGGACTCTTCAACTATTGTAAATACATGCCAGTTGCTCTAATTTTGATCACATGACCTTGGGGATACTGTGATGGTCATCATTGGGAGGACGGGTTGTAATTCACATTTTTAGCACTGTAATAACTTCAAACAGATGTTAAACAGATGTCAGGAGAAATTTCTTGACAGAACAATTTAACTTTAACTTTAATCGGATTTTTATATTGCCCTATCTCCCAAAAGGGACTCAGGGCGGTGCACAGAAAGAATAAAAGTAGTAAATACAATGATAATATAAAAGTTAAAAATACATTAAATACAATGGGTCTGTGCTAAAACTTATACTTAAAAACCATTAAAATTATTATAATTGGGACTATCATAAAAGCTATGCTACGCCAGCGACATGGAATAGGTGTGTTTTTAAAGTTCGACGGAACAACTTGCCTCCAGAAGTTGTGAATGCCCCAACACTGCAAGTCTTCAAGAAGATGTTGGATAGCCATTTGTCTGAAATGGTATAGGGTTTCCTGCCTAGGCAGGGAGTTGGACTAGATGACCTCCAAGGTCCCTTCCAACTCTGCTATTGTATTGTATTGTAAAATGCCTGTACATTGAGAAAAACCCTTTAGTCCTTTAGCTAGTGATACTTAGCTCTCCTTTCGGTACACGTTTTGAATAATAGTTTGGGGACAAAGCAGAGGAATGACTCTAGGTAAACTTAAATTAAAATATCAGCCTGTTCTAGATGATGCCTATACTTACTTTCAAATGCCAGCTCATAGCTTGAGAGTCTTTGTGGTCCCAGGTATGTTATTATATCAGGGCTGTAAACTCCTGGCCTGAAGGCCAGATGCGTCACACACTGGCCATGCCCACGCCCTGTTTAACGAAGGGGGTGGTGGATAGTCCCGATATGTCACATGACACCACTGTGACAATGTGAGTTTGACACCCCTGTATTAGATGTTTAGGCATAAGATACTTAGTTTCCATAGTGTCTTCTGGAACTTCATCTACTTCTGTTCCTACATTCCTATTCCCACATTTCAATAGATTCTGCTCCTAGAATCTTTGGGCAAAGTTGCTGGATCATATGATTATTTTTATTAGAACAATTTCCTTTTAAAACATGATCTTTATTAACAAACATACAAACAGTTCAGCTTACTATTTTTTTTTTTATATTGAAAAAGTTTTATTGGTTTTACATTTTTTCTATAGGGTGGGGTAAGGGATACAAAGAAATTTTGAGAGCATTCACGTCAAAGTCGTCGGCCCTTCCGGGACTTCAAAATAAATCGTTAACAAAAAACATTTTTCATAACCCTACAAAGTGAGAGCAAGTACATAATTCTAAGTTCTCAGTCTATGCTGTCAGTCATTTACAAAAATCCAGATACACATAATATGCAATATTACTCAAAAAATCAAAGCAAAGTTATTTTTTAGATCTAAGTCTCTTGGCAATTGTATCTTCAACCTCTTCCCCCAGGCCCCCAGCGGGCGGGGCCGTGGCCCCCCCTGCCCCCCCCTGGATCTTCCCCCAGGACAGAGGAATGTTTTTTAAGAAAGGCTTCCGCCTCGGCAACTGTTTTAATCCTCACTCTTCCTCCTTCCCAGAACACCAGCATCCCTTCAGGGGTCACCCACTTGAACCAGATTTCATGATCAAACAATTTTTTAGACAAGAAGGAAATTTCCTTCTTGCTTCTCTAATCTTTCTTGGGATCTGCTTCAAGATAGCAACCTCCTTTTGTTGGTAAATTAACGGACTTCCTCTCTGCACTTTCAGGATTTCCTCTCTGGTTGACCTTCTAACAAATTTAACATGTATCTCTCTGGGTACTTCATTTATCCTGGCATATGCTGAGTTTATTCTGTAGGCTAGGTCAATGTCCCCCCTGATCTCATCCTTAGGTTTATGTAAATAGTCTGCTATAATTGTGCTCATGAGATCAGGGAGGAATTCACCAGATTCCTCAGAAACGTTCTGAAACCTCAAAAAATATGTCATCCTTTCCATGTCAATCCTAGACACATGCCCATTTATTTCCACAACCTCATTAGTAACATTTTTAATCTCTCCCTTAGCCCCCGCCAGCCCCCCTTCCAGTTCTTCATTCTTCTGTGTGTTTTCCAGCACTTGTTTCCTTGTGTCCAATAGCTCCTTCTTAAAGCTGATGTTTTCTGCCCTCTGGGCCTTGATTTCTTGTACCAAAGTTTGTATAACCGATTCAAGAGAAGCCATCCTTAGTTCTAAGCTTGCCAGTGCTGATTCTTGTGCCATGATTAGCTGTTAAAATCAGTGCCACTAAAATGGCGATTTTTGGGTGGGGCTGTTGAGGCGAGTCAGGAGCCAAAATTTCAATCAGGGTTGTAAAGTTCAAAAACCAAGAGAGAGACAGTTTTCCAGCTCAATAAGTATAATAACGAAGGTATTCCAGAAAAGAAATCTCAAATCCAAAAAATTTTTTTTTCTTCATTAATAACCAGAGGGAGTCCAAATCGCAAAGAGACGCTGGGAATTTTCCATAAGTAAAATAGTCAGACAGGGACAAAGAGAAGCCATCTTCCACCGCCCAAGCTCAGAGCCCGAAGGAGAGAGTGGTATAAGAAATTGTTTCAGCCAGACCTAGAAACTCTGTTGCAAGACAAACCGCAGATCACTTTCCCTTGTTGCAAACACTCCAGATTAAAGATATCCGCTTCCTCGCAGCGAGGAGCCATTTTCAAGTGCCGCTTTCAATCCGAGGGTTTTTTTTTACAAACAAACACCCCCGTCCAAGTCCTTTCAGCCAGGCTGACAGCAGAAAAAAAGTTTTAAGTCACTCACTCTCTCCCTTGCAGCCGAAGCCCCGGGAAACCTTCCCACTCAGCCGATCAGTTCTCTCCATGTTCACAAATGGTGCCGTCTGCCTTAGGCGAAGGGAAAACCCCCCGCAGCATGTCCTCTTCCACCTAAGCCGAAGACAAGGGTCGCGTCCCCACTGCCGTGGGGGGGAGCTTCCCAGGCAAGCCGGCTTTACGGGAGACCCCCAATCGGGGCGTCTCGCCCCCGCGGGGGGGCAGGAAAAGCAACAAAACGGCGAGCGAGCGCTAGGCTCGCCCGTAGCCGCTGGAGCCGGAACCGGAAGCCAGCTTACTATTTTTGAGACTTTGAATCACTCTTCTGAAATGCAGAATATATGATAATAATAAAAATACATTTAATTGTGAAATGTATTTATTGCAAACAGAGTGTGCTTCATTGCTAATGCACAATCTGGTAATAGGCAAATATACTCAAGTCAGAAGTTGTTACTGTTCTTCAGAATATAAATCTTATATTTGCACCCTTGACTTAAAGTCCTGAGTTATTTTATAATCTCATGAAAACTACATGGTTTTTTTTACATGTGGCCTTTCAAAGGGGTGGATGTAAATTATAAATACTGTGATATTAAGAATATTGTATGTATTACTCAGCTTTTATTTCTCCCATCCCATATTCCACAATGCAGCACAATAGGCCTTTCACTAATTGGCTATTTTTACAATTCATAGATCTATTATTGCAATGGCTTTGTGTGGGAGATGGGAGGAGGTGTTGAGTGTCCAGCTGAGCAGGACTCTGTCGTGGTTGTCATTGCTTCCTCTTTCTCCTGTCATTGGAGTTTGTTGATAAAATGTTCTTTAGTACATATTTGATTATTAGGAATAGTTTGACTTCATAAAAAACGTAGCATGCTATTCACTGCAATGTTATGCCTTGCCTAGAGCATAATAGAATTAAGGTGCTGACCAGTGGTGTGCTACTAGTACGCTGCTCACCGTCGCTACCGGTACGCTGCTCACAGGGCTGGGCGTCCTGTTTGTGCACGCGTGCTGCACATGAATGCACACTCCATCGCCCCTGTGACACCCAGCTGCTTGTCAGAGGTCGTGCAGGTGCCGCATGCTGTGTGTGCCTGCGCAATTGGCCGGTTGCTTTAAAAACAGGTATAGAACGTGGGCAGATGGGTGGGCCAAACTGGCCACCATACCGGTACCCTGTCAGCTGTCCCCGTCTATTACCGGTACGGCTGTACCAGGCCATACCGGCTAGAACCCACCACTGACAATAGCAACCATTTTCATAGAATATTTAGCAACTCAGACTTCTTCTCCTGCTCTGAAAAAATGTTTCTATATTGGTTATACATAAGGAGCATCTTTCCATATAGACGAATGGCAAGAAAACCTAACAGTAGTTTAACTATTACATGCTTCCTGCCCCTTTCAAGGCATAAATAGGCTGTTACGAAGTGTGCAAAATGGTTTATAATGGAATAGAACAGAACAGAACAGAACAGAATAGAATAGAATAGAATTCTTTATTGGCCAAGTGTGATTGGACACACAAGGAATTTGTCTTTGGTACATATGCTCTTAGTGTACATTTAAATAAAATACATTAATCAAGAATTATAAGATACAACACCTAGTGATAGTTATAGGTTACTCCAGGATGTGAGGGATCTGTAGATATTTTCACAGCCCTTTTTTTGACTTGTGCAATATACACAAGGTAGTATATACTTCCTGACCCTTTCAAGGCACAAATTTGCTGTTAGGAATTGTGCAAAGTGGTTAAAAATAGGTGTTACTTTCAAGGTTTATTTAGGAAAGTGTTTGTCTAAATATTTAAAATCACAGCTTTTGTCTATTGGAGAATATTTCCAAAATACAAATATCTAGGAATATATTGTATCTGTTAAATAGAATGAAGAACATTATTTCAGAATTGTACAATGAGATTGACAGCTGTTTAACAGTTCACCAAGTGACCAGATATGATAGTCATAATATCCCTTTTGGTAAAAGAAGTACCATATTTTTAAAAATGGTGTGCAATTTTTTCAACCCTAGTAGTAAGCATTTAATGAGTGGCATGGTGGTCTGGTGGTGAAGACATCCATCTCCCACTCAGAAAGTTGAGAGTTCAATCCTAGATAGTGGCAGATGTTTCTCTCCTAGGTGCAAAGAAAAAATATCTGCTGTGAACTCTGTATGGTGTCAGGAAGGGCATCCTGCCAGCAAATACTCATCTCCATTTAGTCACCCTGAATTTACCTTGAATTAAGGGATTACAGGATCATAAAAAGGGAGTAGTAAACATGATTCATAGGGGTTTGTTACATCTCAAAATTTGCTATCTTTCATTGAAGTGTTTGATACTGAACAAGGTGGTTGCAATTTAACATGTTTTCATTGTACAGAAATCATTTAAGTTTTCCCTTTACTCAGTCTTTAATAAAATTTAAACACTGTGTACCTCCGTAAATTGGTTTATAGTCTAAGAAGTATTACATGCCTGAGTTTAAATGAGTGGTGGTTGGCTCTGGGGAGCCAACAGATTAATTAATTCAGCGCAGTAATTAATTGAGTAAGTGTGCCAGATGTCAAACACTCTTTGGATGTTTCATATTTCTATCTTGAATTATATTAAAAATGTACATCTCAAAATACTGAAAGGTTGGTTATGTTGAATAAACGGATAGAAGTGTCATTTATTGCTGCAACAACAGTGAAAGATACTTGGTCAAATTCAGCTAGGATGGATGAAGAATTATGAAGGGAGTTAGCCAAAGGACCTGACTCTATTAACCTAAACAGAACTTGCTAACATGAGGTCATGAAATAGAAGCTTTAGCAGATGAACTAAGGATGAGGCATGCCAAATGTTGCTGATTCATAAGCTAGGCATGAGCTACACTTACATAATAACAGTGCTGAAACCAAAGTGTCAAAGAATTGACATCATTGCTTTGATCGCTTGTCATAAAAACCTCTACAATCCTTTCTTCTTCCGTAAAATTATTACTCTGATCCTGCATAATAGAAAGGCTTTGTTTCTTGGCGCTTCATAATGCTTTATTTTTAGCCAACTTCCCCCCCCCCCCCCCAAATAGGCTTTATGAACATTTTTAGCCAATAGTGGTAGAACTGGGATGTGCATTACAATTGTTGAACATTATAAGATCATTGCTTTTAGGGGCTAAAACGGCATGTGGACTGGAATGGTTTTGTGGTTGAAGTGCAGAATGAGGAATGGGGACAACTGAATTTCTGACCTTATTATTGTTCCATAGATTTATCTACTTTGCAGAATTGTGCAGATATGATAAAAATGGAGGGCAGGAGAAGAAGAAATGATTGTAAATTGCCCTCAGTGTTTTACGAATTTTAGCTTTCAATACAGTAAGGCAGTGATGGTGTGCCAAAATTGCGCGCGCACACACTCTATCGTGCATGCGCACATGCTCACTTAATCCTCCCCACCCACCTGCACATGCATGTGCAACCCCCCTGTGCATGTGCGTACGACCCTTCCAGGCTCCGGAGCCTTTCCTGAAGCCTGGGGAGGATGGAAAATGGCCCGAATGGTGCAACGGGAAGTTCGGGAACTCCCTAGCCTCTGGAAGTTCAGGAGCACCCTAGCCTCCAGAGGCTTTCCTGAAGCCTGGAGGATGAAAAATGGCCCGAAGGGCCCAACCGGAAGTTTGGGAACTCCTTAGCGTCTGAAAGTTTGGGAACTCCCGAGACTCCAGAGGCTTTCCTGAAGGCTGGGGAAGGTGAAAATGGCCTCCCCTTGCCTTCCGGAAGGGCAAAAAACCAGCTGGCCGGCATGTGCATGCGCGCAGGAGCTGATGCCTGGCATGCCACCAAATAAATATGGCTCCATGTGCCACCTATGCCATAGGTTCACCATCACAGCAGTAGGGCTTTGAAGGGCAATACTAAACCCCATTGCTTCATTTTTGAACTATACAGATTGCAGGACAGGATGAGATCAGTTCTGTTTTAGAAGATTTTGCTGTCAAACAGTTTGAAAGGTTTATGTTGATGTCCTTTGAGATAATAAATGATGGGTATCTTTAGGGGTTCTTAAAAATTAAGCACCTAAAATGAATAATACAAGTCTGACACTTATTTTCATTCATTTTTATTTTGGTCTTTGAAAAACATAATATTTATCTATCAAAAGTGCCACGGTCTGTCGAGGAACTCCTGAACCACATTGAGAAAGGCTACTCTAGACAAACACTGTAGCAAACACAACAAAGAACTCATTTACCACGACAAGTTTTTTGTGAATTGAAGTTCATGTTATCTTGAATTGAAGCTATCAGAAGTAACAGAAGCCACAGCTAATTGCAAAATTGTATTCTTAGACTTCCTATACTAGATTTTTTTTTTATAGCTCAGAAGTAAAGGATGAGGTGTACTGGAATAATGTGGAAGAAGCAGTGCTTATTTTGTTGTCAGGGTAGTGGAGTAATTAGGATCACTTATTCCAGTGATTGAGTAACTCCATTTAAGATGGATAAGGTGTTGGTTTTTATTGCATTGTGGAAAAAAGGCAAGATGGCATCCGCAACTATATGACTGAATTCAACATTTCAACTTTGGGGAAAAAGTTGATTTAAAAAGGGGAAGTCTAATAATGTGATAACTATGAAGTGTTGTGTAAGTCTAAGTCCAAGTGCTATTGCTATTGTTTGTGTTTCCAAGTTATTTGCAATTCATTTGTCAACCCTGAAGCTGGCCTGAGTGAGACCATTTTCTGGGATTCAGTGTTGCCCGTGGAGTTGAAGGATGGTGCTGGGGAGGAATAGAGATAGACGGGGTTTCTAGCCAAAACAAAATACTTTCTCCTGGGAACCAAGGACATTCCCACAGGTGATTGAAGAGAGGAGAAGTGAAGTTACCAGTCAACTGGATGACACAATGATTGGACCATGTGACTGATTGTTTGGGAAAGGGGGAAATTCCTTCACTTTCAATGAGGTGAAAAACATGGGAATATTCAGAGTCGGTTTTCACCAGTCTGTGCTAATATGATATAACCAATAAACCAGTTCTTTGAGGAATCTACCTGTCTCAGAGTTATATTTGTTATGGGTGTACTACTTGGAACACTGACAGCATTATTAACTTCATAGGGTGAAGATGGAGAGTTGTGTGTTTAATAATTTCTGAACCTCAAATTTACAAGATTATTTATTTATTTATTTATAGAATTTATTTGCCCCAGTCTGGTAACAAAATGACTTTGGGCCTCTTACAGCATTAAAACATTAAAATCTTAACCAACAAATATCTTTAAATCAATAAGAACTTTGTTTGCCAGTGCTGCCTACCAAGAAATTTAACTGAGTTAATGAATATTCTTTGCTGGTGGAGGATGGTTGCTTCAAGTATACAGCCTCCAACTAGGCCAAGCTAAGCTGTGACTTCTCGAGTCATGTGCTGATTTACTTTACAAACAAATAACAGAATCATATTATGGTTTATTAAATTTGTATTATTATTAAATTTGGCTTAATACTAGTAAGGAAAATCGAAAAATTAATACTTTTGTAGCCTGGGATTATTTATTAACTGGATCATCCTGAACATTTCACATATGAATTATATCTGGGTTGAGTCACTTCATGTGTAAAACCTTCCACAATTCTTGGAATACCTGCCAGGTGGGTGAGTGGGTGGATGTAGAAAGGGATTCCCAAAGTTGAAATGTTGAATTCAGTCATATAGTTGTAGATGCCATCTTGCCTTTTTTTTGATCCATCTCATGAACAACCCTGGCAATTGTCCTCTTTACCTTTCTTTTCAAAAGCTCCTACTTCTATCCCATAATTATGTTATCATATATACAATAAACTCATCATCATGTGTCCAGAGCTCCATAGAAGCGAGCTAAGGAAAATATTATCAAGTAGAAATCAAAGTTCAGCAAAAGGAAATCTCCTTTCTCCTTTCTTTTCTTGTCTCTATACATTTATGTACTCAAAGCTTAACTTCCCGCAGATCTAAGCGACTCCTTTATTCATCTGAAGTATTGGGATATAAGAGTTTATAGTCAAAAGTCAATTGGCAAGTCACAAAGGTAGTACAGGACTCTGTTGTACCAAAACAACAGCCTTCCATTGCTAGCCTTTGGCCATCCAAATATATTAACAACATAATTCTCAGTGCTCCTTTCTTCAGATGTTTAAAAAAATGAAACTTTTCTGACTGAAGCTGATAGTTCTAAGGGGAGAAGGAACAAAGAATATAGAGCACATGATGAAAGTCAACTGTGGTCGATGCCATGACTTCATTAATCAAGTAGAGGCATTCTGAAAAATGGTTTTCTTGGGCCGCAGCCATCTATTTTTTGGTGTTAATCTATGCCCTGTGGCAGGGTTCTCTGAAACAAAACAATGAGTAGTTGTATCATGCCCTCTCTCCTGTTGTTGCCCCTGTCAGAAAGAAGAGAGGATGAATCAGGTCTGTATCATCCCGATAAGGAGAAGAGGAGTCCAATGCCCGGGATGAAAATCTCTAGGAGTAAATATGTGTTGTTTGGGTCAGAGAAACTAGTGGGATACAACACAACCCTTTAAATGGAATTTAAAGCTCTTATCCTAATGTAATAGTTTGGCGAGAAAGTGCTGGGAAATTCTCAAGTTTTCAAAGTTTAAAATGCAACCCAGATATTTACAAAGCCTGAGTAAACTCAAGGCTAAAATCCATTAGTTACCAGGAACAGAGAGATGTCTAACTTCTATGCTTGAAAAATTAGAAGGGTTTTTTTGAAAGTGGATGGATATTACTTCTTAATTGTTTTTAATTATATGTAAATTTGTATTATGTGTTGTTTTGAATAATTTAATATGCATATATCAGACTCCCTTGACCTTTGAAGATTTTTGGATGGGATCCATACATCTCTATTGCTCTAAGAAGGGTTTAAGGTGAAACAATTCCTTTATCCTACCTCTGCAGTGCATGTTTCTTTCTCCTGTGCGCTGTTTAGAGAGTCAATGGTATGGAGTGCAAATTTCAATACTGAGTTGACAGTTTAGGTAAACCAGTATCATCTTAGCTTCTTGAAGATGTTGCAAATATAAAGGTAACCTCACGTGAGTTTATAACTGAAAAATCAAGAATACATGGCATATATTGTGGAATATATCTCATTGTATTCAATGCAACTTGCCTGTAAATAGAATTATAGGATTGGAAGGGATTTTGGAGATCTTGAAATTAATCCTGCTCTAGGCAGGAGTCCTCATACCATCTCAGGCAAGTGATTGTCCAATCTTTTCTTGAAAAGCTCCAGCAAAGGAATACCCACAACTCCTGGAGAAAAGCTGTTGCACTGCTTAATCGTTCTCTCTCTTATTTCATTTCTTTCAATGAAATTATTTCTCATTCCAGATTGGATTTCCCTCTGACAAGGTTCCATCCATTGTTTCTTGTCCTACCATTAGGTGTTATGGAGTCCTCTTCCCCATAGCAGCCCTTCAAGATTCCTCTCCAGGCTTCCCTTAATCTTCTTGAACTTGAACATTGGGCACTATCTAATAAAATGAAATTCAATTGTGAAAAAAGTAAGGTTCTACATTTAGGCAAAAAAACCCCAAAATGCACAGGTACAGTATAGGTGGTACCTTGCTCAATAGTAGCAACTGTGAGAGGGATCTTGGAATCCTAGTGGACAACCATTTAAATATGAGCCAGCAGTGTGCAGCAGCTGCCAAAAAAGCCAACACAGTTCTAGGCTGCATAAACAGAGGGATAGAATCTAGATCACGTGAAGTGTTAATGCCACTGTATAGTGCCTTGGTAAGGCCACACTTGGAATACTGCATACAGTTTTGGTCGCCACGATGTAGAAAAGACGTGGAGACTCTGGAAAGAGTGCAGGGAAGAGCAACCAAGATGATTAGGGGACTGGAAACTAAAACATATGAAGAACGGTTGCAGGACATTGACTTGATATATAGAATAAACTCAGCATATGCCAGGGTAAATGAAGTACCCAGAGAGATACATATTAAATTTGTAAGAAGGTCGACAAGGGAAAGGATCTTGAGGACGCAAAGAGACAGTCCTTTAATTTATCAACAGAAAGAGATTGCCATCTTGAAGCAGGTCCCGAAGAAGATTAGAGAGATAAGACGGAAATATTCCTTCTTGTCCAAAAGATTATTTAAACAGGCGGTCTGGTTCAAGTGGGTGATGCCAGAGGGAATGTTGGTGTTCTGGGAGGGAGGAAGAGTACGAATTAAAACAATTGCAGAGGCGGAAGCCTTTCTTAAAAAACATTCCTCAATCCTGGAGGATGAAAATGGGGGAGCAGAGGGTGCCGAGGCCCCGCCCACTGGGGGCCAGGGAGAAGAAGATACAATTGCCAAAAGACTTAGATCTCAAAAGTGACTTTATTTTAGTACAGTATAACTTTTGTTTGGATGTTTATACATGATTGCTAGCATAGATTTTACGATGATATATTTGCATTTCTTTCCACTTTGTAGTACAAATGAAAATTTAATGTATTATCTATATTTTGTTATGAAGCCTCGGAAGGGGTCAACGACTTCGACGTGAAAGTTCTCACAATATCTTTTACACACCCTACCCTTTACCCTATTTGTAAAAAATTATAAAACCCAATAAAACTTTTTTTCAAAAAAAAAAAAAAAAACGGTTGCAGGAGCTGGGTATGTCTAGTTTGATGAAGAGAAGGACCAGGGGAGACATGATAGCAGTGTTCCGATATCTCAGAGGGCGCCACAAAGAAGAGGGAGTCAAACTATTCACCAAGGCACCTGGGGGCAGGACAAGAAGCAATGGGTGGAAACTAATCAAGGAGAGAAGCAACTTAGAACTAAGGAGAAATTTCCTGACAGTCAGAACAATTAACCTCTGGAACAGCTTGCCTCCAGAAGTTGTGAATGCCCCAACCCTGGAAGTCTTTAAAAAGATGTTAGATAGCCATTTGTCTTAAATGGTATAAGGTTCCTGCCCACGCAGGGGGTTATAGAATAGAATAGAATAGAATATTTATTTCTATAACCGCGTCCTCTCCCCGAGGGGACTCGGAGCGGTGCACAGGGAGAAAATTAAAACAACATAAAATATATACATACATAAATACAATAAAAACAAATTAAATCTAACTATCCCTGCACTAAAATTCCCATTTTAAAATTAACATTTCCTAACCCCTGAGGTAGAGACTAACCTAGGCAGAAAAAGTGAGTTTTTAATTTCTGACGGAAGGAGCGGAGGTCCGTAGTTGTTCTAATGTCGGGGGGAAGGTCGTTCCAGAGGGCTGGGCCCGCCACAGAGAAGGCCCTTCCCCTGGGCGTCGCCCGCTGACAAAGTCTAGTGGACGGAACCCGGAGAAGTCCCTCTCTGTGGGAGCGAATCGGCCGGGAGGATGTATGGGGCAGAATCCGATCCCGCAGATAGCTAGGTCCCGAGCCATGGAGCGCTTTAAAGATGAGAACTAGCACCTTGAAGCGCACCCGAAAGACGACAGGTAGCCAGTGCAGCTCGCGCAAGAGCGGTGTTACATGGGTATACTTTGCGGTACCCATTATTGCTCGCGCGACTGCATTCTGGACCAGCTGAAGTCTTCGGGTGCACCTCAAGGGGAGCCCCATGTAGAGAGAGTTACAATAGTCCAGTCGGGATGTCACGAGAGCATGAGTGACTGTGCGAAGGGCGTCCCGATCCAATACTAGTTGGACTAGAAGACCTCCAAAGTCCTTTCCAACTCTGCTATTGTATTGTATTGTATTGTATTGTATTGTATTCTCTTCATTAAGCTATACTTTCATGAGATGTAGCCTCCAGACCCTTTAGCATGTGCACTTCCTGTACTCTTTCTGGGGCCTGAGCATCTTTTTTTTTGTATTGTGGTGGCCAGAACTGGATTACAAATGTGGCCTCATCAGTGTGTTTTAGAGTGGTGCTATCACTTCCCTTGGTCTTGATATTATCCCTGTGTTGATTCAGCTCAGGACTACATTGGCTTTTTTGGGAGGGTGCTGCATCTAGCTCAAGTAGTGGTCCACCAGGACATCTAGATTGCTATCATAGGCGCTATCTGTTGAGCCAAGTACTGTCTATCCTGTACCTGGCATCTGGTTTTTCCCACCTAGGTGCAGGACCGTACTTTTCTCACCACTAAACTGCAGTTTGTTGAAGTCGGCCGAATGCTCAAGTCAAAAGCCTTCTAAATCTTGAATCTTTCTTAAACTGAAGCATTTTGTAGTGGATAAAGTAAGACAACTAAAGTATTTTTTACTTGTACTCAAAGGTGAGCCTGTTCTCACAAACATGATTAACTCTTTGTTTCACTGTAGGAAACAGCTAATTTTAGATGAAAGTGATATTTGAAATCAGCCTGTATGCCTATAAAACAAATAGTTTTATAGTATTAGTTCCTCAACGACATTAATTTTGATATACGTTCAGTACCTTGTTTCAAACAAGTTTTTAACAACCTGATCCCTCCATTAAAAGGATGATATTAATACCCTCTTAATTAAATAATATTTATTATCAATCATTATCATGAAACAAAATCAGTTCAGTAGTATCAGCAAAGCAGCTCTCCTGTTGCATCAAGCAATATGTCTGTTCTTTAGTGCATTGAATATTTGCACTTCAAATAATATTCTACATTCCTGCAGCATTTTTTTCATTGAACACTGCTTGCTATATTACAGTTACCCCTCTCAAAAGGCAAGCCTCTCCAAACGGATGCAAATGTTTTCAAGGAGAAATTTCTCATTTTTAAAAAGACCTTGCATTATCTGAATAACAGAGTCATTTTGTCATTCACTGCCTATTCAGTTCTATGTTCAGGTTTTAGGTGGTCTATTATAGCGATGACATTAAAACACAATTCCTCCCTGCTCCCCACACTCTACAGTATACCCAAAATACTGTATATCACACAGATTCGCTTAATTTCTTTAATGGCAAATTACTTCAAACTTTCATTGTTTCAGGGTTGTTCAGCAGCCTTTTGTTCTTGAGGTGACTGCTGTTCCTTTGTGTAATCTCGGTCCTAGTATTTAATCCAATTAGCCACAGGGACACACATAATCTTTTTTATTTATCTCTGTGACTTCCATTTAATAAGATGTAATGTTATAACATCAACAAACGCACAAGGGCTGCCATAACAAATGTGTGTTTGCTCCAATTTGAAATAAAACACATTTTTTCTGTTCTAACACCCCCCCCCCTACACACACACACACACACCCTCTGTGTATGTGTGTTTGTAGATAAATGGATAGATAAGCCTGACCTTTAGGTGCAACTCCCAAATGTTGGGCTGGTAGATCTAAATGGCAGATTGATAACTCTTGGCTTATCCTAAGCAAGTGTGAGAGAGGGCTTGGGTTTGACATAGATAACAGAATAACAGAGTTGGAAGGAACCTTGGAAGTCTTCTAGCCCATCTCCCTGCTCAAGCAGAAAAATCTGTACCATTTCAGACAAGTGACTGTTCAGTCTCTTCTTAAAAACCTCCAGTGTTGGAGCACCCACAACTTCTGGAGGCAGGTTGTTCCACTGATTAATTATTCTAACTTTCAGGAAATTTCTCCTTAGTTCTAGGTTAGTTCTCTTGTTAATTAGTTTCCATCCATTTGCTTCTTGTCCCGCCTTCAGCTGTTTTGGACAATAGGTTGATCCCCTCTTCTTTGTCGCAGTCCCTCAAATTTTGGAACACTGTTATCAAGATTAGAATACTATCAGATGCTTCAGCGGTGCTGATCATGAGTTTAAAGCTTACCTGTACATTGACCTAGAAATAATCCTTATCTGCTCACTTATTATTCTTCTGAAGATATTTCTTTTGGGAAACATTTTTTAATTATTTATAAGCATCCTTTTTCCTGGGGTTTCAGCCTCAGATTAAAGGTCTAGGAGCAGCTGGATTGCATTTTAAGGATACCAAGTATTTGCTTTTTGATCTAGTGGTAGCACCTACCTCAGGGGATAAATTCAGTCTAGATTCTACCTCCTGACAGGTACTTGGGCCCTGATTAGGAGTCACAAAGAAAAGGACACATCATGGGTACATGTTAAATGCTGAAATGTTTGTGAAAGGGGTCAGACATCACCAAAAAAAAATATCTACCTTCTCCTGTGACAGGGTTGTCTGCTCTCATGTCTTTAATCCATCAAAGAGCAATACGTGGAGATACATATTTTATACATACCTATCAAATAACATCCTATCCACTGATAAATCTCGGTAAGGTTGATAAAGTTATAAATACTTTTTCCTCTTACAGATCTAATAATGAAAGCAGTGTGCAGGATTTTCATGTTGACCTTTACAAATTGCTAAGCATCTCAGCAAAGTTGTGCCTTCTTAACATTCCTAGCGTACTTTGATTCATGCTAGTATTTAGCACTTGTTGAGTGTTAGACGAGATCTCTACTGACAATTCATGTTATCGTGTCTACACCAACTCACAAAATGGCATTTGTATGTCAACTGGGCCTCACTTGCAAAAATAGCATAAATATATCCTCTGACGATTCTCTATTCAAGGGCAAGAGGGGGAATGAAAGTGTAAAATTTCATGGAATCCAAGCAGGAATGAAATAATATGGTTTTATAGATTTGTATAAACGTGACTATGATTTTGATAATGATAGAGTATTCCACTTCTTATCAGTAAACTCAAAAAGGTCTAACATCTCCCTTTTAATGAATAAATAAACAAATTGCTAGTTTTTCAAAATCTCAAGATCTATTGTCAACTCAACAGAACGAAAAGAAAAAAAATATAATTCCTTTCCTAAGGAATACCAAAATATTTTTTCTCTTATTTCCTGGCACAATAAAATGCCACAACCGGCAATGTCAAGAAATACATGTGAAAAACAAATAGATCTGTTAAGATATAAACTGTATGGGGCCAGAGTGACAGATTCACACTTTCTGCTTGACCCATCCCAAATATGGGCTGCTCACAAGTTCCTGAGTGCAAAAATTGATGACATGGTCTCCTCCCAATTGCATCCATCGTAAATACTCTCTCCGTACCTGTGTTTTTCCAGCTTTGGTTCTGGACTATTTTGTGACCTGCATGCTTCCATCATTTCAAAGCAGATGGTTTTCAGGACTTCATTCTGTTCTCATAGCAGCCCAGGCTCTGATTACTTGCAGTGTTTGGCATGCCTTTTCCCCACCATTGACTGTTTGGTTCCACCAGGTAGCCGTTTCATCCTGGGCTGCTATTCTCTATACCTTTTAATTGGTCCATGAAGACTATGAGCCCTAGAAGCTAAATACTGCATAGAACCTCCAGTGGAGGCACTTTCAGTTTCTGGCCAGGTTGAATGAAACATGCTATCTTTGCTTTCTCATCCACCGTGGTGCAAATCTTCCATAGCCTTTTAAAATTGTTTTTACAACATATTTAAGTTGCAACATAGGGACCTTGCTGCTTTGTTCCTTTGAAACTGAACCACCAGTTCTTCCTTACAGAAAAATTCCATGGAATTACAGAGAAGCATAGGAGCTAAAGGACAACTTGATCCTATTGCTTTGATTGTTGTAACATTGGAGCTGTGCTGCTACCATAAAGGGAAAATGAAATGTGCTTGTGCAAAGAGTTATTATGGTGTGTGTGTGTGTAGGCATCCATGGGTACAAGCATCTGGGAAAGCAAAAGAATGGCATGGGTATTAGTGAGAAGGGAGCAGCCTCTGAATGGAAAAGGCAGGCGGACACTGATAGAAGCAACTTCATAGGAGCCAAATAGTGACACTTGCTTTCTCTGCATGGTTGCAATTAAGGTTAAAGAACAATTAGTCAGTCCAGATTGAACATCAGCCCTGCCTCATTGCCATCCAACTGCAAACGGGACTGAAATTTGGGAGACAAGCCATTAGGTCTGCAAAGTGGAATTGCTTAGCGAAGGAAAGGGAAACATGTATGTAACCGTGCATTAATTTGGAAAAACAGTTTTGGAGCATATGGTCATGCTTGTCCCCATATTGCAAAACTCACTGCTGAAATTGCTGAGCAATATTAGAAGCCACAACAGTTTTAAAGATATGCAGACAGTGGCTGAATGCATGCCTTCTGCGTACTCTTTTGGCATAAAATCTGAAGCAGTACACAACCCTATATATGTGTTTATTCATGATAAAGTGAGCTATAATCCAAAAAGGTGTACATCATATTTCATTTGCCCGTCTTTCAGCTTCTGCAGAACTTGTTTATCCTGGAATAGATTATGATGGATTTCCTGTTGAAAAAAATGAAACAAGTTACTCTTAATTTTCAACCCAGATAATTAAAATTATAACTTCCAATTAAAATTGGTTCCCACCAATTAAGCTGATTGATCTACATATTAAACAATTAAAGTAAACACATGAATAAGTAAACATAAATGTTTTTCACAGTGTTGTCCAAACCAATTAAATTGTAGTGTTGAATTTAAATTGATTTTGTGTTACTACATTTTTGCAAGTTATAATGTAAACAGCCAAAATATGAAAGAAGAGCTGGAAATATGCAAAAGATGGTTATTTATGTGATTCTCCTAACCCATGGATTTATCCACAGAGAAGACAAAAGCAACAGAAAATAACAGGATGAGATAACCCTAGCCCTGAGATATTCATATGGATTTGGAACTTTATGGCCATTTTGCTCTCATAACTTAGACTCGTTGATAATACCTTTGAACCTTCTTCAAGTAATGATGGTTGGATATCTGTAGAATAGCAATAGCACTTAGACTTATATACCACTTCATAGTGCTTTTACAGTTCTCTCTAAGCAGTTCACAGAGTCAGCATATGGCCCCCAACAATCTGGGTCCTCATTTTACCCACCTCAGAAGGATGGAAGGCTGAGTCAACCTTGAGCTAGTGAGATTTGAACTGCTGAATTGCAGCTAGCAGTCAGACTGAAGTAGCCTGCAGTACCTCACTCTAACCACTGCGCCACCTCGGTTCTTCTAAGACAGAAGTCAATATAAATTGATAGGGGAGAGAGGGAGACTGGTATATCCTCACTATTTTCAGTTGTTAAATGTCTTTTTTTACAGTAGATGATGCAGTCTAAAAATTGAATGTATTTCTAATCAATTACTAACCATGGGTGACACCCGTCTCAGTTTTGTGGAGCAGGCAAACTTGTCTTTTGATGCCACCTGTCATCTGCTGGGCCTCTAGAAGTAATATTTATAACACACTTTCTCATATCCCAAAGGTGCTTTTCCAAAGGGCAAATGGATTTTCTTGTTTCCCCCCCCTTGAAAACACTTCCCTTCTCATCCAACTAATTAACACTCACTGTTAGAATGCAGTATTGCAGGCTAATTCAGCTCACTGCCAGGAATTTGATCCTCACTGGCTCAGGGTTGACTCAGCCTTCCATCTTCTGAGGTCAATAAAATGAGGACCCAGATTGTTGAGGGCAGTATGCTGACTCTGTCAACTGCTTAGAGAGGGCTGTAAAGCATTGTGAAGTGGTATATAAGTCTAAGTGCTATTGCTAATGCTGACCACCTTGACTCTGTTTGGTGTAAGAAGAAGGGAAGGGAAAATGCTGGCAGCTTTTAAGATTCCTTTTGCCCCCTGTTCAATCATGTCTGATTCTCGGTAACTGCCTGAACAAGTCCCTGTAGTTTTCTTGGCAAGGTTTTTCAGGATTTGCTTCCTAGAGCTGAGAGAAAGTGACTGGCCCAAGGTCACCCAGCTGTCCTTATTCCTAACTCATAGATTAGCCATATGAACTGCTACGCCAAATTGATTTTAAAAAGTGATTTCTCTTTATTAAAAACTATTTTTATAAGAACCTATTTTATAGCTTATATCTGTGATGGCAAATCTATGGCACGTATGCCGGAAGTGGCATGCAGAGTCATCTCTCTGGGCATGTGAGCAGTCGCCCATTGCTCTTCCTGGTTCCAGTGCATTGGCCAGCTGGTTTTCACATGCACGGGAGCGCCGGAAACTGGAAATGCAGCCATCAAGTGCGCATGTGGGCATCAGGAAGGTGATCTTCTGATCTCTGGCTTGCGCATGTGCACTGGCCACCTGGTCTTCTGGTTTCTGGAGCGCATGCGCACACAAAGACCAGCTGGCTGGTGCACAAGTGCAGGCCAGAAACTGGAAGATCATCTTCCTGGCACATGCATGCGCACCAAGTGGCTGCTCTTTCGGTTTCCGGTACGCACACACTCCCGTTTTGGCACTCGGTGCCAAAAAACTTCGCCAACACTAGCTTACATCAACGGAGATCAAGTACCTAGTCCATTTCATCTCTTGGCCTACTTCACAGAGTTTACAATAACAGAAACTTGGTTAGGAAATAAAAATGTATTTATACTGAGGAGCTTTTTCTGAGTCAGGTGCCAATGATACTTTCTCCTTCCCTGACAACTTTGTTCTTGGCTCTAAACGTCTGAATTTTGTAATGAGGCATTTAGAAACAATGGGTTAAAGTTACAGCAGGAAGACTCAATGGATTTTACTATTTGCCAGGCTTTTCCCCTCCTTTGCTGTTGATTTTTCATTAGCCTTTGTATTTTTTTTTTAATTTCATTTGTTATGTTGACAGGAACCTGTGACTCTAGTCAGATAAATAATCACAAATATTATATGATGCATCTGCAAGCTCATTATATGCAGGATCCTCTTGAGAAATATCAATGAACTCTGGATTCATAATGTTACTAAGTTGAAGGGTATTTTGCTTTGGGTTAACATATGATTTGAACTGTCAAGGTGGTCTGAAAACCATCATGATTCTTTAGTTTTGGCTTAGTTTATTATAGGAGCCCCACTAATTGTGATTTATTCAAATAAACTACAGTTAAGCAAAACGGGGATTATTGCCTTGAGTCGCCATGGGCGAATAGGCGACAATACTAATTCAATTAATAATAATAATAATAATAATAATAATAATAATAATAATAATAATAATAATAATAATAATAATAATAATAATAATAATAATAGCAAGCAATATGGGTTTGCATTCTACCTAATTGAAGTGGTAATAATGCTTGACTAGCTACAGTGGTCAATAAAGATGCAGCTGGATGCCAAATGGAGTTGATTTATCGTGTTTGTTGCTCAGTGTTGAACCTCATTTTGTTCGTTTGCCTTGTGCATTTTTTAAAAATTCATCCCTAAGTGTAATTATCAGTAAGATGAGCCTTTTGAGCTGCTTAAGTACCCTGACAACATAAAGGCAGTGAGATTACCTGATTAAAAAGTATATGTACATCTCTATCTTTTGTGCCATTTGAACCTGATAATGGAACAAGTTTGGGAGAGATAAAATCAGCAAATGCATTATATTTGGACAAGATACGAAATATGCAGATCCCTCAGCTTTCCTTGCCTACTTTAACAGCATTAAGTGTTCCACATATACTTGATGGAGCAATACTTTCAGCCTCTTGAAATCAAAACATATTTCAATATTCAAGAATTAATTATAAACCCTCCGCTTAGAACCGTTTGTTTAGCACCTGTTAAAAGTTACTGCAAGTACTGAAAAAAGGGACTTACGACTGGTCCTCACATTACTGACCATCACAGTGTCTGCAAGGTCACATGATCAAAATTCAGGCACATGACAATCAGCATCTATTTATAATGGTTGCAGCATCCTGGGGCCATATGATCACCATTTGTGACCTTCCCAGTAGCTTCCAACAAGCAAGGTCAATGGGGGAAGTTAGGTTCATTTAATGACCATGTGATTCACTTAGCAGCCATAATGATTTGCTTAACAATTGTGGCAAAAAAGTGAAATCGGCACTGTCATCGTCCGCCATTCAGTCGTGTCTGATGTTTGGTCACTCTGTGCATCAGCACTCTCCACGTCCCTCTGTCTCACATGCTTCCTTCATATTTGCCACCAGTCATCCCAGTGTCATCCTTCATAGTATTCAGCCAGTACTGCGGTGGCCCTTTCTCCTTTTTTCGCTGCTCACTCCCAGCATGAGTGACTTTTCTAGTGAGTCAGCTCTCAGTACATGACCAAAGTATAACAGTCTCTCTTTGGCGATCTTGGCACAAGTTTCTTAACAACTACTATGCTTAGCAATGGAAATCCGGGTTCAATTGAGGTTATAAGTGGAAAAGTACCTGTATTTCAGAAGACCAATACTGTATTTTTTGGAGTATAAAACTCTCCGAAATATAAGACGCACTTAGATTTTGGGGAAGAAAACAAGGGAAAATATCCGCCTACCAGCAATTTGCCTCCTTGCAATAAACAGTAAACAGTACAGATAATATAGACTGTTTTTAGTGTTAAATTTCAGAATATACTAGTACAGATGCTGTTAAAATTGATGTGCTTTCTGGAAGTATAGTTATTCTCTGCTGTTTAAAAGAAGATACATTAGCACTGGGCCTCTTCAGATCAAGCATTTCATGTAAAAAGCTTCTTAATTTTGTTAAGCTGTCTAGAACAATAATAAAGTAGTCTTTAAAAAATAAGTCTAATAATTTGAACATTCTATAGGCATTTATAGTTATTGACTTACCTCCTTGCAGCAAACAGCCTGATTAGCACAAGAAAAAAAATCTGCCTCTGCCTCCCAGCAATTAGCCTCTCAGAGCAAACAGCAAGTTTCACTTTCAGTTTCTCCTGATCATCATCTGTTTCAGGCTGCAGCTATTGCAGCCTCTGCAAGGACCCATTTGCTGCAAGGAAGTAAATTGCTGGGAGGCAGAGGCCAAAGGGTGGGGGATGATGGGTGTGGGGGGGGTCTACATTCAATGTATAAGATGCACCCAAATTTTCACCCTCTTTTAGGGGGGGGGAAGGTGCGTCTTATACTCCGAAGAATGCAGTAAGTGAAGCTCAGCAGAAAGTTATATTGATTTTTTTTTAGTAGGATAATGATTGGGCAGTTATTGGAACTGTTTATTTTAATTAATATTCAGTATTAAGATAATAGGAATAATCTGCTTACCACACAATCCTGGGCATGTTTGCTAATAAGTTGGCTGGTGCCATAGAATTCTCTGCTAAAATCTGCTAGATCAAAGTTCCCCAACCTTTGCGGACTGGCGGAAAGGAAGGGAGATGGGATGGCTCCGTGAGAGCAGCCAGCAAGCGCAGGCACATAGCTCCATTTGCTCACTGCTTGCACAAATGGAGCATGCATACATACACTCACTGGTTGCTCATGCAAGTGGGGTTGAGCATGTGTATATGCACTCTTCCCCCGCTTCCGTGACTTGGTTCTCAACTGCTCAGTAGAGGGCCGCAATTTGGGGTTGGAGAACCCTGTTCTAGAAGGACTTTCACCCAGCTTTGGCGGGCAACCTTACTTCCCCAAGATGATCTGGTGATGGTAACCACTTGGATGGACTACTGTAATGTATTGTACATGGGGCTGCCTTTAAGCATGATCCAGAAGCTGCCGTTGGTAGAAAATGCTGTAGTTAAATGGCTGGTAGAACAATTCCACCAACTAGAATAACATTACTTTCGAAGTGGCTGCATTGATCACCAGTAGGTTTCAAGAACCAAAGATGAATAGGAGTGCCTAAGAAATACCAGTTATAGTTATCATACGTTATATAAAACTACATATTTTCAATTAAAATGATAAGATTTCTTTTTGTTTTCACTGTCTCTGGATTGTGGAAAAGTCCATGCAGTTTTCTAGGCAACATTTTCAGATGTGGTTTGCCATTGCCTTCTTCTTAGGGCTGAGAGAGACTGTGTGGCTGAAGGTTAGTCTATTGGCAGATTAAAACTCAAGTATCCCTGCACTTGGTCAATTTTTTCACGGGGCTTTTGGTTTCCATCTTCTGCACAAGAAGAGACACTAAAGACTAATTGAAACTTGAAGCAAATTCCTTGTGTTTCTTTTTTAATATCTTTACCACACCTATTGTGTACGGGTCAAATAACTTACTTGCCAGTTTCGATATGTTTAAATATAGGTACATTATACGACTCAACTATTTTTCAACTTCTGCTTCCCAGTTGTTGTTTTTCCATTCTTTGTTGTATGCTTTAATTAATTTTAAGAAACTTGTTTTCTTTTTATGTTTGACCCTATGTTGTGTAGTAATATGACAACTTTTTTTAAACTTTCTCCATGCTGTTTATAATAATTTTTCAGCAACTCTGTTATATCACATCTTTTCTTTTCTTCTAGACAAAGAATCTTTTCATTCCACCACCCCCGCACGCACACACACACACGCACACACACACACTTATAGGAAAGTGTAGAAGAGCAGGTTGAGGTAGAAGGTGGGATTAAACATGTCATCAGTTTGGAATCATTGCATTGCAAAAGAGACCCAAGTCTCCTACCCCCTCCCTGAATTCAGTTGGCCCTTATCTAGTGCCGTTTCAGCTTTGATGCTAATTGATTAGATTCTTACATATAAGTAGCACTCATAAGTAATAAACTCTTATGTACTTTCAAACTCAACAAATGCTACTGGTTATTTGCGTCTGACAGGAAGTAACTCAGTCTTGTACTGATTTTAGCAATCTAAGAATGGACAGCCAGATATTGTAGGATATTCAAGGTATTTAGGACTTGGCTGGGAGCCTATCTATATCAGCAGTTCCGAGAGCAACTGGAATATGTCCAGGTTTCTCTTTCAGCCTTTTCTTTGTGTTAATTTATTTATTTATTTATCTGGAAGATCTAGTATCATGTAATGCCAAGTATGGGACAGAAGTAACAGATCATTTTTTTTGGCAGGACGTAATTTCTTTCAGATCTTTAACCAAGGAGGATGGCTTATTTTAGCATTTTTTAGAATCATAACATAAATGTAAACAGCAAATTAGAAAGATTTCCAAGCAATATTCACTGCTACGTACAGATGAAAGATGAAAAATACATTCAAGATTTTGGTTTCTATTCAGAATTTCAATTTTATTACACAAAATCATATTATTCAAATATGTACAATAAAATCAAAGGCAACCTCTTATCAGGAAAACCACATCACAGAATGGAAGTACATCATATGCTATATCAGTCAGAGACAATCTGGTGGGTAAAACAAGTTTCTCTATCTATTTTTATTCAATACCCAAGTAATTATATTAGGAAGGTATATGGCTGCATCTGTTTCAACATTTTTGCAAGGGGACAGTTCACAATTTATCTGCAATCAATCCTAATTCATTCAAGCTGATAAAACTACAGTATATACAACTAGAACTTTAAAAAAATATTCCAAAACGATAAGCATCAATTCAAACATTCATTAAAATAAAACCACCTTAAGCATTGGGAAAAAGCCAAGTCTTTATGTTACACCTGGCTGTTGCCTGTTTTCAGGTATATAGCTGTTTTAGGTATATAGCTGGACTTCAGAGGCCAAAAACTTTGAAGTCATAACCAGGAGTTTGAATTGTATCTGGAAACAAACAGTTAACTAATGCAACTCGAATAAGAGTGATACCTGCCCTTTCCAAAGGTTTTCCAATAAGGAGAATTCCTACATAAAGAACCTGCATTACTGTAAGGAAAGAAAAACCATATACATAAAGGGTGTCAAACTTGATTTCATTAAGGGCCGTATCAGCGTTGTGTTTGACTCTGGGGGGAAGGATGGGCGTGGCCAGGGTAGATGTGGCCAGCTTGACGTCACTCATGTCAGGGATGCCTGTGGTGGCTTGAGCACTCTGCCAGTGAAAACGGGCTTCTGAGCTCTGTTTTTACTGGCAGAAGCACCGCAAGCTGCTCCTTCGCTGTTTCCAGGGTGGCCCGCAAACCAGATCCAGTCCCCGGGCCTTGAGTTTGACACCCCTGCTCTACATGTATGATAAAGGCTTTAGTTGGTTCTGTAGTTCTGATCTTTTGTCTAGGATATATACTTTAGGAGAAAGAAACTTTAATATAAGTGGTTAAGTAGAACTACAAGACTGGATCTGCCAATGGTCTAGATCAGGGGTCCCCAACCTTTTTGGCACCAGGGACCGGTTTCATGGTAAAGAAATTCTGCGGACCGGTGACCATGGTGTAGAGGGGGAGCGGGGGAAGAGGGAACAAGCGGCGCATGCGCGCACAGGGGGGGAGTTGGCTCACTCACCCCTCTCAGGCCCCCAATGGCGCAAGCAGCCGTGCCTGCACTCTCCCGCCCCCGGTGCGCACTCTGCCTAGGGGGCTGCTCCCTCCTCTCCAGCCCTTTCCAAGAGTTGCGCCGCTCACTACGGCCCGGTTCCTATCAAGCCACGGCCCGGCACCGGTCCCCGGACCGGGGGTTGGGGACCCCTGGTCTAGATGACCATTAGATGGCAGCAAAAACAAATCAGAAATTCTCTCTGCTGCTATCGTGTGGACATCCAGATATTTGCTACAGAGATCAGGTAGCCCCAGGTCTGGTGTGAAAGTTGAAGTGTGATCAGAATAAAAGAACTACTCATAACAGAATTATTTGTACTAATTAAGTTTTAGCACTTTATAAATTCATCTAATTATCATATATTTTCATAGAATAAAATCCCCATTCTTTTATTTATAAATTTACAATCAGACCAAAAATTCAGATAGAGCTTATGAAAAGCATAGCATTCCCTCCTTCCTGAAGTATAGATTTAACTTTACTGAATTATTTTAATATATGCTCAAACCCTTGTTTTTATAAAACACATTCCTTCTTTAAATTATGTACTTTATAAGATATATGTTTGACTCTGAAATTTTGTGCCTTTATTCTTACTTATGATTTTATGGTTTTTATATGTTGTTTTTAAATTGATATTTTTGTTGATGTTAATTGCTTTTTAAGGCATTATAAACTGCTTATGTGCTGGATGCCAGGAACAGGAGGAAAGAAAATGGATAATACGGTACATAAATATAAATAATTGTAAATATAAATTCATCAGAATGCTTGTAGAAACCCTTAAATTTCTCCAACCCTTAAATTTAGCTTCTCTCCTTAGGTCACTTTGATCTAAATTCAAAAGTGGAAAGTACAAACTTCTATTTCCCTAGCTTACTCTTCACTGAAGAGAACTAGCCTTATCTTCTGAGTCTGCAGGTAAATTGAAGTTTCAGAAGAAGATCTGCTTTCATTAACCCCCATTGAGGAAACATCAACTGATCATCTCTAACTATTAGCAGGCAAACAGCGTAACCAAGAATGGTGACCCAGCAGTGTAACAATATTAAGATAACAGAAAAAAGAAAGAAAGGCAATCAGTAAAAAATCTCTTGAATAGTGGAGTGTGACTGGCAAGAAACCCTGAAGTATATGATACTTTGATTAGAGGTAATAGCTGGCTAGCTAGTTGCAGAAAAGAACATTTAATGGGTTTTTCCAGTGCGCTGAGAGTGCAACATGGAAGATTTGGCATTAAACATAGTATCTTACAATAGTTAAACACTGGCATTAATCTACATTTCATCTGGCATAACTGTATGACACAATAGGGCAGAGAAGCCAAAATAATGTGTCCGGATGGACTTTAACATTGCTGTTGAAGTCTGTTATCTTAAAAAAAAATTAATGCATTTGACTATAACGGCAAAACAGCCATCATTTGAGCAATAAGTAAATAAGTATTTAAATATGACCAGCAAATTTAAAAGAACAATAGCAGAGTGAGACCAATACATTTACACATCAAATACTGTATTAATAGATTAACTGTCCAAGTAATGATAAATTTAGAAATTTTTACAAATCTATACTATAAGTATCCTAGTAATTTAGTATTAAAAAACTATTATCCAAAAGTGACATTAGAGGTAAAAGTGAGAATTTCTTAGTAAACCAATTAATTCTTTCACAATTTTTGTTTGGTGGTAACACCAAATATGTATACTGCATGAAGCAAACTTTAAATCCTGAAGAAGATAACTCAGATATTTTTTTCCTAATTTCCCTGGGAATTTATCTGTTAGACTCAAAATATAAATACCCATATAAAATTTACACCATAACTATATATGTTAGATGGTTTCAACTTTCTTATTTCCACAGGGACAAATGCATTCTGCTATAGGGATTTTATTATTCCTTCCTTAAAGTAGTGCTAATGGAAGAACATTATAGCTGGCTTTTTAAAATGCTATTCTCAGTTTAGAGAAGGTTAAATAATCTGCTGGTTCCCACGCAGTCTTTATTCTTATTCTATCATGTTGGGACACCTTGTTGCCTTCTGCATCCCTTATTGTTTGGATTATTAATTGTTTGGCTTGATCATCACCCATTGATATCAATAGCAATAGCAAGTGGACTTAGATATCACTTCATAGTGTTTTACGGACCTCTCTAAGTATTTTACAGAGTCAGCATATTGCCCCCAACAATCTGGGTCCTCATTTTACCAACCTCGGAAGGATGGAAGGCTGAGTCAATCTTGAGCCGGTGAGACCCAAACCGCTAAATTGCTGGCAGCTGGTGATCAGCAGAAGCAGCCTGCAGTACTGTTCTGACCGCTTCCCAGGAGCGTAAAACAGCCTCTTCGTCCTGATAAAACCTCTTTTATTTAGTTAAAGGGAATTTCTCTCCAGCAAAATCCTGGCAAACAGTCTTCCATGAGATTTCACAACTACAGACCTTTATCAGGCTTGGAGATTTGCCAGACCGATATCTTCCAGATGTCACCCTGTGGCAGCAATTACTTGGCAACAAGTCAGGAACAGATCTTCACCCTAATGAATTGAACTGATTGTCTCCTGCAAACTCCCCTCCCCTCTTGCTCCCCTTTAATCCCCATGGGAGGAGCCATTCACCATCCATCTGTGCCTTTACTCCCGAGTCAGTCCTTGTTCCTTAGCTGTTCCCTTTTTCTGGCAGTTCTGCGCATGCGCACTTCAGGAATAGGCTCCAGCTGTTCTTCTGTCCCACTGGTATCTTATTCCGAAGGCAGCTGATAACTGTTAGATGGCCCTGGCCCCATCTCTGCCTCATGATCCTCCCCAACCTCTTCACTGTCTGAGTCTGCCACCAGCTCTACTTGCCACTGGCGGGCCACAAGTACTGCATTCTAACCACTCTTATTGATATTAAAAACGGCACAGAGGGTGGATATGAAGCCAGCTTATGTTTCCAGGGAACCTAGAGGAATGGGCAGATACCCTCAGGGAGAGGTGCTGTGCCATGCAGAGCTTGAAGGTGATAGCCTTTAATGCAAATCATGATCAAATCCCTCCTTCTTTGTACATATGTCTGGCATCAACATACACATGACAGAGTTTACGACAATTCATCGCGGCCAACTCGCCATGGGCACAGCCAACTCACTGTGGGATAACATGCTATGGACAACTCGCCACAGGACAACTCATTGTGGCACAAAAGTTGCACTAATATCAAAGAAATGGTGGAATAGAATAATTTTTAAAAAAGAATGCAAAAGGAGGAACAGAATGAAATGAAATGTGAATGGCAAAAATTAAAATATTTTTGTTTTATTTTAAATAATTAAATAGAATTGTTAAATTGTCCACAGCGAGTTGGCTGTGGCAAATTTCCCATACGAAAGAAATAGGGCTTTTGATACTTACCACTGAGGTTTTCCTTCAGGATTTCCTTCTTCTGACTAAATACTGATCATTTGAAATTTGAGGAATGAACATGCTGACTCTTCCCTGTCTTATATATCTTACGTCTTATTGCTGCAACCTTGATAAAACTTGTTTTATTCTATCCTAGTGAAATTTGTTTATGTCTTGGTAGCAGCTGTTCTCGCCTGTTTGCCAATATCTATTAATGATAATTACCCTGAACGCTATACCAAGTCCTTGATGCCATCGCATCCTTGTGAGGAAGATTGTGATCTTATCTAAAGCTATTCTGTTTAACTCTGACACTCCTTCTATTATACTGGAGCATTGATACGATCATGCCTGTTAGGATCAGACATTAGTTGGAATCAATATTTGAAAATGTGCCTGTTTTTGCTTAATAGCAAAGTTAGTACAAGGGTCAACAGCAAGATCATTGTGTTGAATGAGATTGTACAACTTCATCTTGTCAGCCAGAGTAGACTTTTCAGAGCAATTGATACTGAAAGAGAAATCACACAGGCATAACAGTTGTAATGGATCCTCCCACAAATATGGTTTTGCTAACCAATCTAGTTAGCAAAACCATATTTGTTGGTTTTGCTAATTGGTTTGGTAATCAATCTGGTGTGATGGTTGGTAGGCACTTTGAGTTCCTTAGAATCATACCAGGGGAAGTTTAAGCAGAAATCAATTTGAATAAATCAATGTATTTGATAATTAGGATATTAAACTTGGCTAACTTTCCACAGGATGTGGTGACTCAGTGGCTAACACGCTGAACTTGTCAATCAGAAGGATGAGCTCCTGTTACTTGTCCCAGCTTCTGCCAACCTAGCAGTTCGAAAGCACATAAAAAATGCAAGTAGAAAAATAGGGACCCTTCTGGTGGGAAGGCAAAAATGCTCCGTGCGGCTTCAGCATTTAGTCATGCCGGCCTAATGACCATGGAGAAGTCTTCTGACAGTGCTGGCTCTTTGTCTTATAAACGGAGATGAGCACTGCCACTAGAGCCAGAAACAACTAGCACGTAGGTGGGGTGGAAACCTTAACCTTAACCTAACTTTCCATTGTGATATGCAGCCATAGAGGAGAGCGTAGAGTGTTTTATTTGCATATTATATTTCAATATATATAGGAAATGTATATTATCTGTCTGCGTCAACAGAACTCTGTTGCGATATAATCAGTAGAAACAGTAACCCGCTCCGAGTCCCCTAGGGGAGAGGACGCGGTTATACAAATAAATATTCTATTCTATTCTATTCTATTCTAACCCAAAAACAGCCTTTATAAAACCACAGTGTAGACTTTCATTGAGATCTAGAACTTGGGAAAATAACATATCTCTACCTTGTGCTGAAACAAAATGTGTGTCAATCTAATTTCCATATGTTGCTTTGAGCGCCTCCGCCAAGAAGGGCCTTTCTTGTGTTTCTTCACAATCAACTCTCCCTGAGGTGGAACACAAGAAAGCTTTCCTGCTCAGTGGCACTGATATATACATTCACACACACACACAACACACACACACACACACACACACACACACACACACACACGGAGAGTATATTGTCTCAAGTATATGTTAAGGATTTTTCCAATATTTGTGATCTGCTCTAAATGAAAGACGTCAAAATTGATGAAAACAAAATTAAAATTAATTCAATTTCATTTATAATTGCATTGCATTTAAATCATTGCTTTCAACTGAAGTAGGCTTCAGTAGGCTTTACATACAGTTCAAAGAAAGGTCACGGGAAGGAAGGAGAAGAGATAAAGAGAAATAAGATTAACAGAATGGAAAGCTCTATTTAGTTGAGAAGGCAGTTAAACTTTGACTATGTTCTTGCTTTGCAACAAAAGAAGTCTGTTACGATTTCAGAAAGGAAGCATTTTATTCCTCAGATCCTCCTAGGGTAAAACATGCAGCATTCTTTTTTCTAGTAGCAGTTCAAAAGCAATCTCCCCCCCCCCCCCCCGGGAGTGTTTGCGAAAGGCCAGGTTTCACATTAGAAGTATTCAAAACATTACCTGGAAATCATAGGTCTTTGTCCCAGACTGATGAAATTAGTGGACTATGATGCAAGTAGGTTCAGAAATGGAATAATTAAAAGAATCACACAGAAAGTAATTGAATGTTTTCAAAATACCCATTTTCATACTGACTATAAAACAAGGAGTGCCTCCTATGTATCTCCATTTGGCAAATTAGTCTCCTTAGAGATTTGTCTTCAAATGTCATAATATTTAAATACAGCCGAGCTCTGGCTGAGTCTCGTATGAAGTCAGTGGGAAATTGAATACACAAATGCAATTCCAAATGCAATTCCAATGAATGGGAACCAACTTATATGAAATTGTACAAATTAAAATGCATTGAAAATGTATGGATTTTCATGTGTTTTTTTTAAAATTGCAAACATTGCAACATACTGCCTGAAATTATTGTTAGCATTGAGGCATGTCTTAAGTGTTTTCTCCAATGCCTATGGGTATTTGAATAATTATATCTTCCATGCACAATAGATCATTAAGTAACTGTAATTGCAGGAAAGAGCAGTGTATAATTTTTAAATCCAACAGTTAATAATAAATACGTAAAAGGGGTAGAAAAAAAACCCCTTTCTAGCTTTTTACAATATTATTCCTCCTGTTGATGCTGTACATAAATGGTAATAATATTCTCATTAAAGGAAACTAGATAAGCTAATGACTGCCTAGAATCTGCATAATTATTACTGATACAGGTGCTAATTGATTTAATCAGTATATATTATTCAACTGAAGTTTTATTCATAGACCCAAAAAAGTCTTAATTAATGAATAAAAACAAATTCTGCTGAAAGGCTGGTCTCTTGATCCTTTTTTGCCCACCAATATTTTTTTCTGCCTGTGACTTTGAGGGGGTTATTTCAGCTGTTTCAAGTGCATTCTACAGTATTGATGTAACTGAGTTGCTAGTTAATAAAAATTGAGAGAACTTCTCTGTGCAAATTTAGTTGCTGTCAACAAAACTCTTTGGATGAGAGATTTTACCACCGTAACGAGCAAAGAAGGAACAAGAGCCAAAGATTGTAAATGATTGTAAATAGATTGTAAATCTATTTGGTGAATAGATTGGGAGATGTTTTGTTCAGTTTTTATTCAGGCCTAATAACATTTGAAATCATGTACGATATCACTTTTGTGTATTAACATAGTTGTCATTATTTGACAACTATGCGTCAGATTCTATAATGGATTATTTTGGTTATTTTGTTGATTACTTTGGTTTGTAATTGTTGTTACTTGGTTGTGATTTCCAAATACTTAAGATAATGTAAGAGAAACAAATTCACAACTTAAAAAGGAGCCTATATTGGAGACCTGGAAATAAAAGAAGTATTTTTTAAAAAAAAATCCATAAAGACACAATAGATGATCAATTAAAAATTTTAATTATTTTGGTACCATTGGAACTGTAAATAAATCATACACAATCAATTCCGATGGCCTTGAGTATTAGCGAAGTTTCAGAAATTGGCCCAACCTGTCTGTAATTTTCCTCAGTTTTATTATGGAACTTTTGAAGCATTAGGCATAGGCTATAATAAGGCTATGCCTAATTCAGTAGATAGCAGCACCTAATATGGCTGAAGAGAAATAACTGGGGATTTCTAAGGGTGTAGAAAAAGGAGGAAAACTTGTCTCTCAAGAACCAGTAGGAAATGCTGGTGGGAATTCTGGGAACTGAAGTCTCCACATCTTAAAGTGACCAAGGTGGAAAACTCCTGCTGTGGCATATGAGGACTCAGGGCGCTATAGGCAATTCCTTTATCAAGAGAGCTACAAAACAAAATCCTACAATCACCCATATCTTTAAAAAAAAAAAGGTAAGATTAACGTCTACACAAAATAATGCATGAATCTACAATCAGAATAAATAAACAGAAGAAACAGTGTTTTGCCATTCTGTTTATTTGATGAGTATAGTATTGAAGCAAATATGCATATTGAATAACCTTGAGCTAATATAAAAATAGTCATACAAACATATGGTACTGTACATATATAGCAAAATATTCAATATTGTTATTGATGCTTCATAATTTTTATAACTTTTGATTTATAGTGCTACCTTTGAAGTGATATAGAAACATTTAGAATGAATGAATGAATAAATAAATAAATGATCTTTACACTTTCATTCATGTTCCCAATCGAGAGTCCTGAAAGAATATTATAATCCTTTCCTTATAAATTCATACTTTATGAAACATAGTAGGATAAGATATAAGAAACTTCAATTTATTTCACCTAGCCGGCCTAGCGTAACCTCCACACTGACCATTAGATAGTTTTTAAACTTGGGATTTTAATTTGGTTTTTAGCGCAGGGTTTATTTATTAAAATAAGTATTTTAAATTTCATATATTTTATATTTTGTATGTATTTTAACATCCCTGTGCGCCGCCCTGGGTCCTAACAAGGAGAAGGGCGGGATATAAATTTAATAAAATAAAATAAATAAATAAATTTGAAAAAAATTCCATTTCTACGCTGCAGTTTTTATTTGTCTTGAATAAGTCAAGAGCTTAGATGGCTTATCTCAGCATACTGTTCTGTCCATGTTAAATAACTTGTACTATAAAAGCTGATAATTTATTTTTAAAGATGAGAAGTTAGAGTAACTTTTAAAAATGCTGCTTATCTTAATAAAATAATCTTACATCTCTGATTCAGTGTGCAGAGAGGAAAAAAAACAGAAAATGGTGAATTGGGAAAAAAAGCATTAGGTAAGGCCTAATGTGGGAATTTGCTTATTTATACACAACAGAAATTCTAAGCCCATGAAATAACTGCATTGGTTTCCCATGTGGCATAATTTGTATTTATGTAGGCATATCTCAATTGCATTGACTTGAAGTAGTAAAAGACGAATAAGAAAAGTATTTTGCTCCTCATCTCTTATCTTTTTCTCTCTTATTCAGTCACAGTTAAGGGAGATTGTAGATTTCATCCCAATACTAAGTGTGTATGCATATCTGTATAATTGTTCTATTTAAAAAAAGAAGGAAAAAATGAAGTGCATTTCAGACTCAGAAAGAGGAAATGTAAGAAATCCTGAAACTTACTGTTAGTTTGATTTCACTCTCAATGGAAATGAAGATGCCAGAAATCAAACTTTCAATCTTTTCTAAATTTCTTTTTTATTGGCAGTTTGAATGGTGCACTTTATTTCTTGGTAGTAGGATTCCCCATTAGGCATTTGTCTTGTTGACATGTGAATATCCTGTTGTCACAGATTAACGTAGAAGTGTGCTTGGAAGCAGGATGCCATTTAAGATAGTCCTTGAGCAAACACCTAGATCAGAGGATGGTCATCTGGTGGCTTTTGGACAAGCTGGCCGCAAGTCCTATAGTTTATTGGATTTGTAACATTAAACAATTGCCTTAGTTTCCTAACTTAAAAGTTTAATTGCTGAAACAACAAATGTTCTTGATACCAGGGAAGAAAACAGGAGGCATTCTTTTTGGTGTTATTCTGATAGTACCAGGATCAAAAGTAAAATGGTGATAAGTTATATGTCAGCTATTCTTTTTAGACATTCAGAAAGTCATCCTGTTCTTAGGCCTGATTTACTGAAGGGATACAGAATAACAGAGTTGGAAGGGACATTGTAGGTAATCTAGTCCAACCCCCTGCCCCAAAAGGAGATCCTATACCATTTCTGACAGATGGCAGTCCAGTCTCTTCTTGAAAGCCTTCAGTGATGAAGCTTCCATAACTTCTGAAGTCAAGCTGTTCCATTGGTTAATTCTTCTCACTGGCCTTATTTCTCCTTATTTCTAGGTTGAATCTCTACTTGTTCAGTTCTTTCCATTATTCCTTGTCTGGCCTTCAGGTGGTTTGCAAAACAGGTTGACCCGCTCCTCTCTGTCACAGCCCCTCAAATATTGGACACTGCTATCATGCTAACACAGCCTCCTGCAGCACTCTGCTGGCCAAAACAGCCCCCTCCCTCACACACTGTCTGGGTTGGCAGAATGCTACAGGAAGCCCTCCAGGCTGAAAACGGGGGTGTAGGGAGACTGCGTGCAGCCCCCTCATGTCCCATTTTGGCTGCCAGAGGCACCATGGGTCGGACCTTTGCTATTTCCAGGCCAACCTCACGGGCCAGATTTAAAGCTCCCTGCAGACCGGTGCAGCCCACGGACCTTGAGTTTGACACTCCTGACCTAATCTAATCTGTACATGTACTTTTGGTTTTTCTTGCCTAAGTGTAAGGCTTTACTTTTCTCTACCTTTGAAGCTATGTGAGCTAATAAGCGGATCTGGAGCCAATCAGTGCTTGGATAAGAGACTGCTTAGGGTTCTTATTTAAAGCAATATGATCTCTAATAACAGAAAAAGAGCAGAAATAAGAATTATTTTTAAAATACTTTAATACTTATTTTTAAAATTATTTTTAGGCTCAATTATCCTTTAAGATCAGAAAGGAGTAAAAGTGAAGTTGGGAATTGATTAAAAAATTGTGGAGGCCAGTAATAGCTCTAGTCTAGACTATTATTTGCTAAATTCATACGTGTGCCACTCCTAACAAATTAGCTGTATTCTGAGTGTGACACTACACTTAATTTTGATTAGATACCTGCATTCCTCTCTGAGAAATTTTAACTCTCCAGTATGCACAATCCAATTTGCAATGAATATTTGATCCAGTAAACATGCAAGGATAGAAAACAGAAAGGAAGTATAAGGAAGTTTCAAATGAAATATTAATTGATCATATCTGTGTAAGTTTGATTAGAGCAATGATTCTCAACCTTAGCAGTTTAAAGATGTGCGAACATGAAGCATGACTGTCTTGGTAACTCTGGAAGTTGAAGTCCACACATGTAAAAGTGGCTATGATTGAGAAACACTGGATTAGAGGGACAGATATTCAGAATTCCTCTGTCTGATCACATTCATCTGACAAATGTGGATTTTCTAATGTTATTCCATTCAAGTATTATGCAAGTCTGATTCTGCTTAGCTTTTCAAGATTCTCAAGATTTTATGGCTGGATGATGCAGTGGTAAAATTCATTTTTTTTTACTTCCAGTTCTGTGGGTGTGGCTTGGTGGGTGTGGCAGAAGAAGGATACTGCAAAATCTCCATTCCCCCATTCCAGGGGAAGGCTATTGTAAAATCTACATTCCCACCCCACTCTGGGGCCAACTAGAGGCGGTATTTGTTGGTTCTCTGAACTACTCAAAATTTCCACTACTTGTCAGGACCCCTGCCTTTTGTGGCTACTAAGGACTGTCTCTTCTATGCTTTTAGTATATATTCCTGAATTTAAGGATAGTTTTCTTGGAACTGGTGAAATTGAATTACATATATCACTCTTGAAAGAAGAAATGTTACACTTTTGTTATAATAGCTGGCTAGTTAGGCGTTTTGGATTATTCAGAAGACCCATCTTGTTTCCATGATCCTTGGGGTCTTGCTTTAGAGCACATTTTAAAACCTACTTTTGCCACATTTCATTCTATGTCATGCCTTCAACCAGCAAACTTCTCGACCGTTGCATCCTACAGAATTCTTGGGATTAAATTTCTTTGGACAATTAACTGACCTACCATAGGTCAGAAATGCCCATAGGTCAGAAATGCCATTCTGATGATAGTAGATCTCTCTTCTTAAGAGGGCCCATTTGTTTCTCTGCTTGGCTTCCCTTTGCTGGTTAAACAGCTCATCTATTTATTCCACCAATTTTGTGGAACTAGAGTTTGCTTATTAACAAAGGTTCACAATTTGCAGCACATTTTTTGTAATGCTGCATTTCAGTTGTTGGATATAAAGTCCACCTATCCTCTTTCTATCACCTCTAGATGGAGGAACATAATGAATGCCCACTTATAGCAATACCCTCATTGTTGGGAAAACTACCAGCAAAACAACTGATTAACAACAACAACAAAAACCACCTCAAACATTGAATAATGTGTCTGTCCCCCACTCTTTCTGAAATAAGGAGAGTTTCTGTTAAAGTACAAGTGATGGAAAAACTTCATGTTGTCAGTGTCAGAAAAAAAAGGGAGTTAACGCAAGGCCTGGAAGGAGGAAGCTCCCATCAATTTCATCTGAAGAAAAAATAGAACACATACATACACACATGCAAACACACACCTTTGCTTTCTGTCATTCTAAATTGGGAGGAAGGATGGTGGAGAGGCCCGAATGGGGCAATATGTTGTCTCACCCAACATGCAAAGAAGTAGAAATGGAAGAGGAGACACAATGTTCTCCAGGCTTATACAAGCGGAAGTAGAAAGGCAAAGAAACATCTGGCACTTACAAAGAAAGAAGAGAAAGAAAATGGAGGGGTAGTATAAAGTTTAAATCTGTTATGGGATGGCAAGAATGAGTTCTCAAGTTAGGAAGAACTGGCTTCTGGTATGAAATTGACCATCTTCCCCAAAGCATTTTATGTTTCTACTGTGATTTGTTATTGCAGATTTGGTTCCTTTTCTTTTGTGTTTCTATTTTTAGTAGCGGAGCAGAGGTAGTATTCAGCAGGTTCTGACCAGTTCTGGAAAACCAGTAGCGGAAATTTTGAGTAGTTCGCAGAACCGGTAAATACCACCTAATGGGGGCCCTGCCCCCATTATTCTCTGCTTCCCAAGTCCCAGCTGATTGGGAGGAAATGGAGATTTTGCAGTAACCTTCCCCTGTAGTGGGGTGGGATTAGAGATTTTACAGTATCCTTCCCCTGCCACACCCACAAAGCCACGCCCCACCAAGCCATGCCACGTCCACCAAGCCATACCCACAGAACCAGTAGTAAAAATTTTTGAATCCTACTATTGTCATTGAGGTTCTATATTCTTTTTAAAGTAAGCCTTTTGTCCTGTGTAAATTGATGTTTAAGCTAAAAATGACTTATTTATCTTGTAGGCATGTGATGTGCTAAAAAAAACTTCATTTTTTCATCACTTAAAGACCTCCAGGCCTGAACATTTTCTATTTACAATTAACTGATGTTAGTTGCCATCTTGTGCACACTTAACAAGGAGACTTCAATATTAGAAGACTTCCTTTTGAATATGCATACTTAGGATTGCAACATAAACGTTGCAGCCTTTTTACTATGACTAAAACCCATAGTGGACCTTAGTTTTGATTCCTCATAGGTAGGTTTTAAAATGTTTTTGTAAATAATAATCTAATATTCTGATTGAGAATTATTGATAAATATAATTAATTTTACTCGTAAAGCAGGCAGACTATTCTAAGTGTAAATCTGTCTGCTTCTATGCCACTGTTAGTGATGATTAGGAATATCTGTTTCTAACCAGATGTCTTAGCAGAATGTTGTAATTATTCTGCACATATATTTCTGCCACTTATTCATATGTTTAAATGAGGAGGAAGGGGGACAGGTAACTCTTCAGGATCATGGTAACAGGTCATACCCACAGCTCAGAAATTGCAGCAAAAGCTTTGGGAGTTCATTGCAGATTTATTATGGTATTATGCTACAGAAATGCCTATGCTAAGGATTATTATGTAGAATTTTCTGGGCAGCCTATAGATGCAATTATATTTTTCCCTGAAAGTTATAATTGTATTTATGCATGTATATGTTAAATTTCTACCCATTGCAGCAGTGCTCCTGTCATGCTTAACACTGTTACATCTTAAAAGTTTTTGGAAAACGTAGTGGCATCTCTAAAATGCCATCTCTGTTCTTCAAATTGAACTAGGAAGCAGCTAAATAAATCTACTTAATTACTTTGCTCCGTTCTCTGAAGTTCAGGGAGAAGTGTCAGCTGATGTTATACATTAAAAGATCTCCTACTTTTGCATGTGGAGATATTGAAGTTTTGTGTCTTTTCCAGCAAAGTAAAAATGGAAAGGATTAGAAAGATAATATGTCATTATCATAAGTATTTAACCATAATAGCTAGATGAGCATAAGGGGCAACAGCAGCCCCCTCCTCTGGATCTTGCACACTAAATTTGCAGATATAACTCCACGCTAAACTTTTAGAGATTTCTTTTTTGCATTTATAGAAATGTCAAAAAATGGGGAGGAGACAAATCAAGTATTTCCTTATTTATTTTAAAAAGAATACATCTTTGGAGGTATTCTCTTGTTCTCTTCACACAAACATAAAAATACAGTGAAAAATGTCTCTTTCCAGCTGTCAGTAAAAAGACTGGCAAGTGAGAAACAGCAACTATTGTACATAGCTGCCAAGTAATATTGTAAATATATTGCTAGTTATTGGTCAGCAGAATTCCTTATGAACCTCTAATTATGTCCTTTTCCAACTTTGTGATCTGCTCTTGGACAGTCAGCATTATACTAATTTCACTTGCACCATTCTTTAATATTGTTACAGCATGTCTACAGTTATGGACACAGATTTCTTTGTTTACAGCTGTTATTCAGTGGTGATGTCCTGAAATCGACAGTATTATCAGAACTTCAACTGATTGACACTTTTTTTTCTGAAAACATGAAGAATATTCCATTAGAATAGAATTTTACACAACCTTTTTCTAATAGTTATAAGTAGACTAAATGCATAGAATCTGCTTTTTCAGTAACTGGCAAAACTCAAGTTGTATAGTAATATCACTTCCTCTAATGATAACATTCCTTTTTGTTATATTTGTCAAAGATAGCCTAATTTGTCAAAGGTAAAATAACGTGGATTAACCTGGACTACTGCAACACTCTCTACATGGGGCTCCCCTTGAAGTGCACCCAGAGGCTCCAGCTAGTTCAGAATGCGGCCGCGCGGGGGATTTTAGGGGCCTCTAGATGCTCCCATGTAACACCTCTCCTGCGCGAGCTGTACTGGCTGCCTGTGGCTTTCCGAGTGCACTTCAAGGTGCTAGTAACCACCTTTAAAGCGCTCCATGGCAAGGGACCTGGTTACTTGCATGACCGCGTCCTGCCAAATACCTCCCACCGACCAGTCCGCTCCCACAGAGAGGGGCCTCCTCAGGGTGCCGTCGGCCAGGCAATGCCGGCTGGTGACCCCTAGGGGGAGAGCCTTCTCTGTGGCAGCTCCTGCCCTCTGGAATGACCTACCCCCTGACCTACGCACAATCACGGACCTGTGCCTCTTCCGTCGGGCCCTGAAAACCCACCTATTTCGTGCGGCTGGCCTGGCATAGTTTTTAATTGTTTTTACCAGGGGTTTGTATTGGGATTTTAGAGCAGGCTTATTAGTTTAATATATTTTAGCGTATTTATTGTATTTCTTGTTTTTCTTGTTGATTTTATTGCTGCCTGTTCACCGCCCTGTCACGCTAGGGAGAAGGGCGGTATACAAATGTGAATAAAATAAAATAAAAGTGGGTCAAATTTTCATTAAACCAATTTCCTTCTATCTAGGAGAGCATCAGAATGACAGTTTTCCCTTGGTACCTTCTTGGCATTTTCAATTGAATTAATGAAAGTTTGACCACATGTAAATATTTTGTATCCCATTCTGGTCACAAACTTGTGATTCCATATCTAAATTAGAGACTATTGTAAATGTTTCTGCTTTTTAAATTGGTGAGAATATCCTATAGCAGGGGTATCAAACTCAAGGCCCATGGGGCCACCTGGAAGTAGCAAAGGACCAGCCTGCAATGCCTCTTCCAGCAAAAATTGAGCTCAGGAGGGTCACTGGCCAAGTGCTTGGACCACCATAGGCGCCCCCAACGTGAGTGGCATCCAGCTGGCCACATCCACTCTGGCCACACACACACCGCCCCCCCCCCAGGTCAAACACACCCCTGATGCAACCCTCAATGAAATTGAAATTTGACACCCCTGACCTATAGTCTTTGTGACAGAAGAAGATAAAATTCAGCTTGCTTTCCTGAAGTATACATGATTGAAAATTGGTCTGTTTTTATAAACAATATTAATGGCTATCATGTTCATTCTTCGTATAAATGTAATCCCTTGTTCACATGTATATATCATGGTTGGCGTTGAGATATTTTTTTCTGAAAAAATGTGAATGGTAAACTTTTTTTTCCAAAATTTATATAAAGCTCCTTTTGATATACATTGGAAAGAAAAGTTTCCTTAAATGCATGGTGTTCTAATTTATCATGGTCTTGTAATTAGTATGAAGTAAAAATTAAAATTATATCTCTGTGTTTCTGCCTCCCTCGCACACATTGGTTGTACACTAAACATGAACCAAACAAGGAAATGAAAGTAATGAAAAAATAAATTATCTAACCCAGAGAAAAATGCAAGTTCCCAGAAGGAAGTACAATATTCGGTAGACATTAGGGTGGTGAAAATAGGAGACGAAAAGGAACTGATAAGGATTTTTTTTTAACTCTCTAAAGCAAAAATTTGATAAACATTAAATTAGTCCTTAAAATGCAGGAAGCTTAGCTTTAAAATTCTATCTGATCACTATTAGGCTTACATGAGATTACAAAAGGCTGCTGATAATAGAGTTAAATTCAATTTCGAAGCACTGTAGTGAAGACACTGAAATTGCAATGGGGCTGTAGAAATAAAAGATGTTCACTGCTAAAAAAAAATGAGGATCAAGATAGATGTTGTTTACAGTGTAATTGACATCCAGGCTAATTTTTCCCCAGATAAATCATATCCAGGGGTTCAGATAAGATATGAAAATAGAAAATCAGTGCTTTTAAGGAAGAAGAACTTCAACCCTGCTGTGTGTTTGATAAAGAACATTTTCAATTTTGGGTTTTTTTTCCCCCTTATGTGTTTGATTCCAGGTGTTTTGTTTTGGTTTTTTTGCAGCAAAATTCACATGAAAAATAATTTCACTCGATTGTTAGAGAACACCCCAAGCAAACCTTGCTGGAATACTTTGTTCACATTATAATCCCACCTTTAAATGCATTTCCCTTCCACGCAAAACCCACACAAAAGTTAACTGTCCAAGAAGAGAGCATTTGAAAGCAATACCAAATAAAGCAGAAAATTATAGGGGGAAATATGCGAAGGTTATATGTCATAATGTTTTTTTCCCTTCTTTTCTCTCCCTCTTTTTGATGCACATAAATATCCATATGCATACAATTTCACACGCACATACACACACATATATACACACAGACACACACACATACATATATATGTAATATAATGTATGCAGATATTGATGGAATTCTATGAGTTGAAAGAGAAAGAAAATGTCTTTAAGGATCCATATCTCTTCCAGCAGATATATGTTATTATCACTGGAATGTGGCCTTCAGTCTTGAAACAGTTAAAAGAGTTCTATGGCCACAAAAGAAGAGATTTCTTCAGAATTATCTCCCGCCTCACATTTGCTCTTAGGCAAGCAGTTTAAAAAGCCCCGTGATTGAGCCAGTGATCCAATTTGAAATGCAGAAATGATTAGAGCTGCTTGCCTCATTTCATATCGAAATTCTCTGATTTATGACAGGGCTGCAGCCAAGATCTATCTCCAAAGGGAATTAGTGTGCAAGTTTGCATATTTTTGTTATTTAGGTTTCTGATAGCAGCTTCTAGCTAGAAATGCTCAACTAGAAGGTAGGGACAGTCCTGCATTTTTTTAACCACTGAAGCACAAAAAGATAAAGAGGCTTTATGTTTAGGACATTTAGACCCCTTGACCATCTTCATGAAGTTTTTTTTTTTTAGATGGATTGTAGAAACGCGGCAATCAGGTAGAATCATTAATTATAACTTTGAAAAAGGGAATTATCCAACTTCTGTCTCCCTGTTTTAACTACTCAAATTTTAATGAGGCAGAAAGCTTAAATCCTGCAATTGACCTATGGGACAGAGTATAGAACATATAATGAAATAGGAATATAATTCTAGAAAGAAAAATATTACTTTATCTGGCATTTTCATGAAATGTTAACAAGACGTTATGCAATAAAATGGGATTTAATGTATTTATTAATAAAGATTTGTAACATACTTGAAACTAATGTCCCAAATCTGCTGTCTTGCCATGTCTTCTCAAGGGCATTTAGGCTTTAAAAAAAATTAATACTACTTTCTGAAACATGAAAATATCTTTGTGGGTAAATTGACCACTTTTAATCCTCTACATGGGACTGCACCACATGTTTTGTTTTGAATTTGTAAATCATTATTAAGCAGTCATGAATGACATACGTATGGATTATAACTATGCCCAAAGAAAAGCAATATAGGCAAAAACTGTATGTGAGCCTATTTAACAGACTCTATATAGAAGTTGTAACTGCTATTAGAAAGTACTCCTATTCAGTGTCTTCATCATGCAATGCTTAGCAGAATAACAGAGTTGAAAGGGACCTTGGAGGTTTTTTAATCCAATCCCCTGCTCAAGCAGGAGACCTTATATCATTTCAGACAAATAGTTGTCCAATCTCTTCTTAAAAACCTCCAGTGACGGAGCGGCCAGAATTTCTGGAGGCAAGTTGTTCCACTGATTAATTGTTCTAACTGTCAGAAATTTTCTCCTTAGTCCTAGGTTGCTTCTCTCCTTTATTAATTTCCATCCATTGCTTTTTGTCCTGTCTTCATATGCTTTGGAAAATAGGTTGACCTAATAAAATTTTGTCATGCTATTTTGCAAGGAAGAGAGTGGTGGGTTTCTGCAGGCTCGCACCTACTCACGATAGCCGGTTGGTGAAATTTAGAGAACCGGTGAGAGGGGGTTCCACCGGCGTACCTGGAAGTAAATCTGGCCCGCCGCTGCCACTGACCCAACAGGAAGGAAAGGAAAGGAAAGAAAGAAAGAAAGAAAGAAAGAAAGAAAGAAAGAAAGAAAGAAAGAAAGAAAGAAAGAAAGACAGAAAGACAGAAAGACAGAAAGACAGAATTTATCATCACAATTGAGTCCAAAATTTTGGTTGCTAAGCAAGAGCGTTGTTAAATGAGTTTCACCACATTTTAAAAGGTGGCCACTCCCACCCTGTCACATGACTACCAAGCCACGCCCACAAAATAGGCCACACCTACAGAGTAGGTTCTAAAAAATTTGAAACCCACCTCTGAAGGAAGACTACTTAATTTATACAATGCAAAATTTTGATAGGAATGTAAATAATACCTTTATTGCATATGTATTAGATTACCCTCTAAATAAATGTATTAATAATAACTTGTTTGCTTTAATATTTGCAATAAGAAAACATGCATTCTTCTTGCAGGTTACTATTTGTCAAATATTTAAGTATCCATTTGTCCTGTTAATTTCACCCTAACAATTTCATGTTGACCATGTTTCTTGTGAAGCATCCCTGGGTCTGTTATGTGATTACATCATTAACCTGTTTTCTGAGGTCATGATAAGATTGACCTTTAAAATAATGCAGTGGTACTGCAGTTGACAAATCTTATGGACTTCCTTATACTTTGTGACACATGGAAAAAATATTTGATGCCAAAGAACTTTTGAAACGAAGCTTGGATAGCTTTGTGTTAAGGAGTAAATAGATTGTGTTAAGGAGTAAATTATGCATGGGTTTTAGGACCATATTGGTTGGAAACATGCAGAAGAGGCCTTGATCCTGCCGTGGATATACAATGGCTAAAATGATAATATTGATGCATGGGTTAACTATGTAATATAGATAGGTTTTTTTTAAATAAAAGTGAGAGGGGTTAAATTGTGGCAGAAAACTCAGTAATAATAATATACAATAAATGATTGATTTGATCATATCTTCTAGGACTAACCAACACTTTAATAATGTTACATTGAAGGGACACCAAATATCTGCCACTCATGTGGCATTCTTACAAGGCAAATTTCAAAAGTTTAGTTCTGATCTGGTTCTTTTTGTTATAGTCTTATATATGTGGGATTAACTGATATCTGAACACAAAAGTGGGCCCAAAGAATTTGAAGGAGGATAAATGGAAGGAAAGGGGGATATAGTTACTGATTAACATTCTTGGTATCATTGACAAATATACAATAAAAACTGCCAAAAATGTATATGAAATTACTTTTTTTAGCGTTAGAAAAACTGGCTTTTTTCCATCGCAATATTTTTCCAACATTTTATTTTTATTTTTGAGAACATACGCTAGCAATAGTGTAGAATCAGTGATCAGACACTTTTGAAATTTTGTTGTAGAAATGTATCCTGAGTCATGCAAACTGCAGACTACAGGGGATAGATTGAACCTGATTGCTAGAATCAGGAAATAAGACATTGTCAATCCTGTTGATTGATGAGGGAAACAAAGAAGCAGACAATTTAGGAGGACACACAGAGAAAGGGTTAAATGACCACTTTTAGGAAAATATCCTTCCCTCCCAAAAAAAACAATAAGCAAGACACTCAAAAAGTTGAACAATATTTGATTTTTGAGGCTATACCTGGCAGATGGAGGACACCAAGACAAAAAAGAGAACATATCATCCTTTTGCTGGTTGTCTGGTAAACCAGTGTCCAGACTTTCTGATGTAAGTTGCGTTTTGATAGCTCAGATTGCCATAAAATGTATAACAGTTGTTTCCATTCCTACCACTTCCCAAACAGAGGTGGTATTCAGCAGGTTCTGACCAGTTCTAGAGAAACAGTAACGGAAATTTTGAATAGTTCAGAGAAATGATAAATTTCACCTCTGACTGGCCCCTATTCTCTGCCTCCCGAGTCCCAGCTGATCGGAAGGAAATGGGGATTTTGCAGTAACCTTCCCCTGGAGTGGGAATGGAGATTTTATAGTACCCTTTCCCTGCCATATCTACCAAGCCATGCCACACCCACCAAGCCAGGCCCACAGAACCAGTAGTAAAATTTATTGAATCCCATCACTGTTCCCAAACGATCCTTTCACCATGCCTGAAATGATGAATTTCTCAGACATGTAATGTCTTTGATACTATGGTTACATTGCATTTTATTATAACCAGTTGCTCTTAATGTAGTACTTTAGTCTGATTTTCTGAACCATCTCAATACTCCAAAGCTTGTCATCATACGGGAAAGATGTCTCATTTTGACTATTGCTTTTCTAGTTAAGCCAGTTGGAAGGAAACAAAGCCTGTTGGACTAGCAATAATAATGACAAGAGGCATATAAGAGTAAACTGGGAAAGCAGTAATAGCATTACATTCATCATATAATATTCCACAAATTATTTCTTTGTTAAGAAAAAGATTCATTAGTATTTCTTGAACTTAAAAGACTTCACTCAGCAAGAATGTGTCTTCTGTAAAAAAATGGCAATACGCTATTTGTCTTGTATCCAGAAAAGAAAGAACTATGGTAAGACTGCAAAAATTTTTATTCTATTGGATCTGCTCCTCAAAGCCACGAATCAGCCAAAGCTATAGATGCAAGAAGGCTATGTACATTGTTGCTTCAAGGCTCTTCCAAAGTTTTCTAGGAATGCATACTCTTAAAATCAGCTTCTGAATAATTTGATGTGGCCTTCAAGAAAGTTTACTGATTGGCTGCAAACTGCCTTATGACTTTAAGGAGCTGATCCAGAAAAGTGTTTAATTCATGAGCAAAGTTCCTTGATGAATGTTTTGCAGAGATCTTAAAGTGATACTGCATAATGTATTACAGATTCTGCGAATATTTTAGTCTCCTATAAAGATATTCATCTCATTACTAATTAACACTGCATTCACAGTGTTGAGTGTAACGAATGGGAACATTATTAGGATAAACCCAGAGGTGGTATTCAGCTAGTTGGGACTGTTTCTGGTGCACCCGTAGTAGCAACCTGAGGGTGGGTGAGCCTGCCCACCCCCCTTGGTTCTATGCCGTCCTATTTAGCCATGTTTTCTATGCCACACACATGCGGGCAAGCAAAACGCATGTGCGGAAGGTGCTCTCGCAAAGCGTGTGTGTGTGTGCACGCAGCGAACCAGTGGTAAACTTATGTGAAACCTACCTCTGGATAAACCATAGTGATATTTAGAATCATTTTATTTCCCCCTTTTTTCCTCTTATGTGGATGTGGCCATGGTAAGTTTGGAATTATTGCCTGGCTTAGATAATTAATAAATTAATAAATTCAATATTACTTATATTCATGAGTTATATGCTGTTTTTTTTCTAAGCAACAAACCTTGACAAGCAATATTCCATTCTATTTTATGTATTCCAAACCTAAATAACCCTCTTGCTTATAATTTTTTGAAACCAGCTTTATTAATTACCAACCGTTTAGAGTTAAGATGGCATATTGGTTTATAATTAATTCAAAATGGGAATAAAATTTTCTAACCTACTTACAAAATAATGAAACCAATTCCTCATTATGAGTAGTATTTTGAACCAAATCCTATTGATCAAGGCCATTCTGATTCTGCTTGGAGGAATATTTTATGTATATGAATAATATAAATAAATACATTTGTTTAGGTGTGTGTTTGCATGCACATGCATGTGTTTTGATATAGGCAAAAAAAGTAGTTCTGAAGTTCATAGTTATTAAAACTTAGCTGCAGAATGAAAGAGACGGGTGCTTGATAGCCAACAATGATACAAACATACTACATTCAAAGCATAACACTTTTCTTTAAGCGCATATAGTACAATATTACTTCTGTGTTACATATGCAGTGGCTGGTTGACAGTTTGATTATAATGATATTTAAGTAAACTTTTTAGAATCCAGTACAATATTGAGCAGGTTTGTTAGGATTGAGTTTGCAAAAGTGGGTGCTTGGCTGATTTCTTCATCAACAACTTTGTGTTTTCTTTTTCCAAAGTGCAAAGTTACACTGGCCTTCTTTAGCAAGCTACGGTGTGAAACTTATGCATCATAAGACAAGATTCTGGCATGGCAACACAGATGCAAAACGTGATGGATGTTCATTTAGATATTATGCACCACATTTCAATATATTATATGATGTTACCTAAATTACCTAGACATTACACTTAGGAATTTAGAAAGAAAAGCAGCTGGTTTGTTTGGTTCTGGAAATATTGTAAAATTAAATGTGGGGATTTATTGGGAAACCAAAGAAGAAAAATACCGTATTTTTTGGTGTATAAGACACACCTTTTTTCCTCTAAAAAGAGGCTGAAAATCTGGGTGCGTCTTATACATCGAATACAGCATTTTTTGTTTCCTGAAACCCCTCCCCTTCACCAAAATGGCCGTGCGCATACCCTTATAGAGGCTTCCAGAGAGCTCCTGGGGGCTGGGGAGGGCAGAAATGAGCAGAAAACAGGGCAATTTTGCCCCCCCCCCAGCCCCCAGCAGCACTCTATAAGCCTCCATAAGGCTATGCATGCTATTTTTTGACCAAAAATGGCCCGTTTTCACAAAAAAACAGGCCGTTTTCCCTCGTTTTGGGCACTCCCCCCAGAAGCACTCTGGAAGCCACCCCAAGGCTATTCATACCTTTTATTTGAAAAAAACGGGCCCATTTTCACGAAAAATGGACCGTTTGGAGGAGGTTTGCACCAAAAGGGTTCCCCCCCCCCTTTCGTAAAGCTGTTTGGTTAGAGTGATTGATGAGAATTACGTTGGTCAAGTACTGTGCCTGCAGAAACAAAGATTTGTTCCAAAGGTGGTCAGTGATTTCCTTCTTCAGCACATGGGTAAATACACCTGGAAACATCTACCTACCTACTCTCTTTCTCTCTCCCTACCTATCTACTGTATTTCTCTCTCTCTCTCTCTCTCTATTTCTCTCTCTCTATTTCTCTCTCTATATATCCCTCTACCTACTTATCTATCTACACACACTCTCTCTCCCTACTTACACTCTCTCTCCCTACTTACCTACCTACTATATTTCTCTCTCTCTCCCTATCCCTTTATCTACTTACCTACCTAACTACACACTCTGTCTCCTTACCTACCTACTTACTGTATTTCTCTCTTTTTCTCTCTCTCCCTTTCTCTCTCTCTCCCTCCCTCTCTACTGTATTTCTCTCTCTTTCTCTCCCTTTCTATCCCTCTATCTACCTACCTACTTTTAAAAAAAAATTGCCTCTTCAAAACCTGGGTGCGTCTTATACTCCGGTGTGTCTTATACTCTGAAAAATACGGTAAGTTTTAATTTTGTAGAACTGAGAAAGAGACATAATGAAAAACATCCAAACCTGTTTTAGTGTGCTTAAAGAAGAAAACTCAAAAGAGTCCTTCTTTTCTAGCAACTAACTTAAAGCCATAAAAAAAAAGTTTCTGAAAGTACAATAAAATATACTGTTTGTATTGGAAACCCATCATTCAAAGGAGGGAATGCAAGTGGGAAAACAGTATTCAGACTTTCTGTTGATGGATCAAATAAGTTGTCTGACCTTTAATTATAATCACACTCAGTATAATATACATGAGTGCAAATATATGCATTCTCTGATCAGGATAGAACCAGTGGTCTAGTAGCAATTACAACTGCCTCACATGTAATACTTCCCTGGTTCGAATCCCAGTAAGGGTATGGCTAGCTGATGAGAGCTAAATAGCTTGAAATAGATCTATCCTAGTCTCCCTTGTTTGTTTATTTATCAGCTCAAAAAAAACCTAACACACATGTAAAAAAAAAAAGACACAAGGAAACTAATAGCTTTCTGTCTAGATGGTCTCTGGTGATGTGCCAAAAGGCAGAAAAGGAAAGCAGTATGCTTCCTCCCTTAATTTGGGCTTACCAGGGTGTTGTGACACAGCACCCTGGTAATGCTAGCTGATGAGAGCTAAATAGCTCGAAATAGATCTATCCTAGTCTTCCTGATTTATTTATTGATCAGCTCAAAAAACCTAACACACACACACATATATTCCCACACTTAAGGCAAAGGAAGCAAATTATCTTTCAGAATGAATGTTGCAGAATTCCATAGGAACGAATTAGTTGCCCTTTAATATCTCAGTTCTTTTTTGGTTCATCACCTACTTTTCTGAGATGTAAATATCTTCAACATTTGGCTATTTTCTGCTGCTTATGCTAATTCACAGATGTTTCACAGTTTTCCTGTGATTTCTCAGAAAAATATTGCCCTGTACATGTCAATATTTTATTTTTATTTTATTTTTAAAAAAAAGGAGGCCAGAGAGTTCCCAAAGGGTTCTGAGAGAAGTTCATCCCATTGAACTGGTCAGCAAGATATCATTAGCTCGTTGTGTACATGAAATCCAGGGGTTAGAACTCCAAGCGTCACAAGCCAGTTTCTTTACCTCCTTGAGCTGATCAGAGGATCAGAGTATCAAGGAAGGATTAGCACTGACTTGGGATTTGTGTGATTGGTTAATTTATTGCAGCAATGGCAGCCCTTTCATCTACGGCAACATTTAATCAGCACGGCCATGGAGGCTATTACGGGTTAGCTCTTTTCTCAAGTCAGCCTGGGCTGCACCATCAGCCCTATCACAATTCCCCTGAAATTTCCAAATTATCTGGAACAGGCTTTAGCCTCACAGTAATAAAAATTAGAAGAGATTTCTGATAGCACCGGTGGAAAAGCTTTCACTAGCACAGGGCAAATTATAAATAGTATGAACGTGCACTTAAAAAAAAAAATTCTCCACCTCTTAAGAGATGTGCAGGACTTATCACCTCTGCTCTGATCCAAATCCTTGTGGTTGAAAATTTATATTAGATTTTATCAGAGCGGCCTAAGTCTAGAAAAATCAATGAAGGTTATCTTTTATGTTGCAGGAACTTGTGGAAATATTGATTTTCATTTTATAGTGAATTTGGAGCATGAGTTGGTAATCACTGCTGAGCTGACTACAATGTTTGCCCACTGTATCTTTTACTGAGTTTTTGCTTAAGTATTTAGGATCGTACATTCCTGTTGATTTTTTTTTAGCGTGCAGTTTGAAATCAGATGGTCCTTAAATATAAATTTGTACATCCATTGCTATAAAATGTAAGCAATCCTCTGAGCCAATTATTTGCTGGTACAGACTGGGATTATTTTTTGTATTTAAGAGGTCTTAAAGCAAGCAAGGCTTCCAGGATTTATTTCTCCACCTGGAAATAGGTCTGCATATGAGGCCCACAACTGCAGGATATTGGCAAAATGAAGAAGTGCTTAGTAAGGAAATAGTTGTCCTTCCTTTCTCTCTTTTACTAACAAAAAGTATATTCTTATTCAAGTAATGCAGGGGTGTCAAACTCAAGGCCCGGGGCCCGGATCCAACCTGTGGGGTGCTTGGATCTGGCCTGCAGGGCCGATCTGGAAACAGCAAAGAACCGGCCTGCGGTGCCTCTTCCAGCAAAAACGGAGCTACGTTTTCACTGGCAGAGAATTGCAGGAGGCCATCGCAACCGAAAATGGAGCTCAGTAGCCCATTTTTACTGTCAAGATGCTCGGGCACCACATCACCCTGACACGAGTGATGTCAAGCTGGCCATACCTACCCTGGCCATGGCACGCACCCCAACCCCCAAGGCCAAACACAACTCTGATTTAACCCTCAATTAAATCTAGATTGACATCCCTGATTTAATGCATGCATATTTGGTGAAAAGGGACTCCCTATCCATAATTGACACACCCAGTTACTCAATATTTTTACTGAAATAGCATCCTCAAAAGCAGCATTTTACCCTTCCTTGCAACAAGTGACAACAATGAATTATTATAGGGAACATGGACACCTGTACATTACATAATGGTGATACTAAACCCGTGTGTTGCCCCTGTTTATTTCATTCACAAGATCCAAGATTGCTCCTGTATGTGTTTATTCATAAATTCTGGCTTGAGTTCTCTTTTTGGCATATGCAGAAGAAGTAGGGCAGATATTGGTCGATTAAGTTTTAGAGAAGTGAATATACTTGTATTCACATGAAAGAGGAAATCTCTGATACCTGTAAATTTGCTAGAGTTTTTATTCTTTACTTTTTACGTAATGTATTATCTTCATACTTTTTTATAATATTGTGCCCCATGACTGCATTCGAATAAGAATTTGGCAGTTCTATGAAGATGTGTTTGTTTTTAGTCTAAGGAATTTTAAAATAGTCTTCTATTCATACTGCTAAGCAGCTTGGAAAAGCTCAGCATGCTTTAATGAAAGGTAAAGAGGTGCTGTGATCACATAGGCTCCCAAGAACTTGAAAGATGCACATCCCTAATGCCAAACCAGGGATGAGACTGCAAGCGGTAATAAATAGTCATGATAACTAGCATCCCATGAAAGAAAGTGCTATGTGAGTTTCTGCCTGATTGAAAAAGTCTATCCAGGAATAAACAATATAAAAAGAAAGCTTTCAACTTTTTTACGTCTTTTTTGGAGGCATGCTATAAAAAATTCAGGAATATCTACTTCCTGTGTTAAGATCTATTGAAGACAGTCTTATATATCATGTTTTATTCATACAAGGCATTAATTATGCTCATGATTCTACTTTCTCAGAAGTAATGTTAAAAACTTTATATGTAAAGAAAGTGACAGAAATGTCTTCTGGGTTACAAGAGAGCAAATAATAGTAAGAATCATTAATAAATAACAGTTTGTCTCAGGGATTATTCTCTCCTCAAAGTTTAAGCACTGGGAATTTATTACCAAGCTTTTGACCATACATAACAAGAGACATAGGTAACAATTCCCATCATCAACTAGTTGAAGTTATTGAAAAAAGATATTCTGGAATACCAGTTTGAAGCACTATAAGCAGGGATAATGCCCAAGGGACTAATTAACATGGGTGAAATGCTACCGGTTCGGACCGGTTTGCCCAAACCGATAGGAAAAAATGCTACCGGTTCAGGCGAACTGGTATTTCCGATGATCACCTGTGCAACGAGGCACGATTTATATTAGCTAGAATCATCGGATTTCCTGCTTTCTACCTAATCTAAATTGTGTGGCACAGCGGATCCTCCCCTCTCATTGTTTTATTTACCTTTGCAGACTCGGAAGGCTTCAAAATGTTCCTTTTTTAGCGCTGCGTGGGCATAACTCACACACGCACGCACGTTGAAAGCACATGCTCGGTAACAGATTTCAGAGGATTATGCGACTGGACTAAGATTGCTTTAAGACACGGGTGTCAAATTTCTTGATTGTGTCACATCACATCACATGACGTATCGCAAAATTTTTTGCCTTTGTGAGCATGGCCTGTGTGTGATGCATCTGGCCCAAGGGCCATCAATTTGATACCCCAGCTTTAAGGAATACAATTTAAATGACAAGATGTAGGTCATATCCATACAGGTAGTTTTGACTTACAATCACAATTGCGACAAGAATTATGGTTGTTGGGGAAGACATTACATGATCATACACAACTTTATAACAAATTTTACTCCAATCTGAACAAATCCAGATTCCTCAATTGACTTTACTTGTCAGAAACCAGCTGAGAAGGTTGCAAATGGTTACCACATGACCCCAAAACACTGCAGACAGTTGTAAACGTGAGTCAATTGCCAAGGGCCCAAATTATGTTCACGTGATCACAAAGTTACAGTGATTGTAACTTTGAGGACACATCACAGGTAACTTGTTATGTGGCCATTGTAACTTTGAACTAACAAATACATATGTGAAGTTCATTGCTTTGCTGTGCATCCCTCCCATCATGTTGCAGGCAGGAAATCATGGCTTCCTAAATCTTTCCCCACAGCTTCTCCTTTTCAAGCCCTTGGAATGGGTGCTTGCTGTGCTGCTGTTTCATAAAACATTCTAAATGCCATTATTTGTAGCTTCCTCAGATAAAATGCCAGGCTCTCGCAAACATTAGCCAGCATAGGAAAAGCTTACCTTATGTATGGTTACATTATGAACTCTGATTATAATTTTTATTTTTAATTCCTGAAACCTAAGATCAACTAGGAATCAGCAAAGTGTAAAGACATTTTGTCTATCTTGACTATCTTCTAGGAGTCATGTGGAATTGCATCGCTGAGAGGCAACAAATAGAAAAGGGCTGCTAAAGAGCTGGAGTTTGAGACCAGGTGTAGGAATAAGGAAAAGTGTGCAAGCTGTAAGATAATGTGAGAAGAGGAAGCAAAGAATCAGGGCTTTTCTAAGTGCAGCACCCACTTCAAAATCTTGCTAGAATCCTACAGATGTAGAGGAGCTGAGTCCTTTCAGTTACACTTTCAAGTACATTCATTAAACCAAGAACGGGATAGTCTGTTTCATGGCATTCTACTCAGGAGGTCCTCTATTTCATCTCTCAACAAGTAGGTGGCATAAAGAAAGTTTTGTGTTTGTGTGCCTCAGTTGCTATCTGGCAGTTATCAGTTTTGTATAGCTGAGATCCTTGTGTTCAATAAAGAACTGGGGATCAAGAAAGAGGTTCATCTGTGAGAATTGATGTGAGGGTTCTGAAAACTACCTTAAGTACATAATGTGAAGAGAGGAAGTGAGCCAGTGATTCCCTGGGAACAGTGACCATCAAGAAGGTTATCTCTTTCAAGCAGGCTATAGAGCTTATTATGTACTTAAGTCAGCCACACGCTGGTCAATCTCCAAGCTCTACACTTTCTAGATCATAGTATCAAACTCACTTCATTATGTTGCTGTCATGTGACGAATCGTGATCCCTCCCCCTTCATGGAGCTGGGCGTGGCCTGCACAGGGCCATCAGTTTAACACCCCTGTGATGAACTAATCAATCACTCAACCTGTTTAAAAAAAAAGAAGGGAAGGGGCTTGCAGAAACAAGGGCTTGTTAAAGGAGAACTAAGGAGTAAGGTCTAGGACCCAACTAAGAGAGGTAGTCCCACAGTCAATTTGACCTCTCAATTTGACCTCTTAAGTCAATTTGACCTCTCAGCTACAGAGGAACATTTGAGATTCAGGCAGAGCCCTGCAGACCCTTACATTGGATAATAATTAGTAGTCTCTCCTAAGAGAGAATCAGGGAAATTATATAGATATTCCTGTGTGCAAGCATTGAGACTAGCACACATCAGAATGCAACCCCCCCCTCCAAAAAAATTCCTCACTGCCACTCTTAAGAGGTGGGTATAAATAGCTTTGCTAACTAAGAGGACAGAGATTGTAATCCAGCAATCTCTATAGAGCATTTCCCACATCTGTAGATGTAAATCACTGTAGACATTGGAAGTAAATGAGCATCAATGCAAATTACCATTCTAAGATCCATGCATAAGTACACATCTGTGCATATTTGCATCCCTCTGTGCATATTTTCTTATTCCACTCAACCACTATAGTACTTTTGAGAGAATCGGAAACTCCAAAATAGTAGAATGAGTTTATTGAAGGATTTTGGGTGGCTTGTATAAAAGCAGAATGAAAATTCTGAGTTCCATTTCCTTTTAGATTCATTTGGTCTGGCAATATTTAGCAGTAGAAAATTGTGTACGTGCTTAATGTGTTGGCCAGCAATAAGACTATTTTGAAGTTACTTCTGGGAAATCTGCCAAAACTGATAAGTAAGCATGGTATTTGGGGAGCCTCTAAGGCTGTCTGATTGAGTGATCATAATATTATTAAACATGAAATAAACTACTATGAAAAATAATATGTTTGCTTCTTGAAAATAGTCCTCTGTGTGGCATTTGGAATGTATGTGTGTGTAATATTGGAGATGTAGAGTCAGTGAAATATCCACTGTCAAGAACTAAGATTTTCATTTAGTACATGGGAAACTATATTACCTCATTTATAAATACATCGTCATACCATGTAGAATCCAAATGCCATTAAAATTAAAATGAACCTAATTAGTAATGCATTTCTATACAGGCCAGCTGTCACGTCCCCTAACGATGCCTACTTCAAAATAAAGGATCCAATATTAGAGTACAAAAAGCCGTGATTTATTAACAGCTTCATTAGGTATTCCTCTTTAGGTGTTTCTTATTTGCAGCCATCTTTTTTGCTTTCTCTATCTGCTTCTGAACTTTGCCTGCATTACTATCCTCCCTTCAGCCTTCGCCATAAATCACAGCCAATGAGAGATGGTAGTTTAGACATGCACATTCACTAGCCAGGCTGACATTCCTTTTTGACCGCAGGTATGTTTGGAATTCCCTTCTCTCTATGGCAGTTTGATGGTATTCATAGAGATGCTTCACAAACTGACACCACCTTGCCTATAAAGATGAACCACACTTGCTTATAAAACCTCTGGAAACCTAGACTGAAAATACTAAACCATGAAACCTAACAACAGCCTAGAAGCCCAACTTCTAGGCTGTTGTTTAATGTACCTTAGCCATGATCCTCAACTAAACTTCAGTGCAGTCAATACAGTTCCAGATCAGAGGTGGTATTCAGCAGATTCTGACTAGTTCTGGAGAACCGGTAGCAGAAATTTTGAGTAGTCCGGAGAACCAGTAAATACCACCTCTGACTGGTGCTGCTCCCATCTATTCTCTGCCCTCTGAGTCCTAGCTGATCAGGATGAAATGGGGATTTTACAGTAACCTTCCCTTGGAGTGGGGAGGAAATGGAGATTTTACACTATCTTTCCCCTGCCACGCCCACCATGCCACGCCCACCAAGCCATGCCCACAGAACCGGTAGTAAACAAAATTGAATCCCACCTCTGTTCCAGACAAGGAGAACGACAGTGAAAGGGCAAGTGGAAAAATGCTTTACACTAGCTGCTATTCACTCTTGACACATAAGGAAGGTGACTTCCAAATTCCCAAATTTAGGATAAAATTATATAAGCCATCACAATATTTCTTCCTGTTTTTTCCAGAGAGCTCCAAAAATAGCAATAGCAATAGTACTTACACCACTTCACAATGCTTTCCAGCCCTCTCTAAGCAGTTTACAGAATCGGCATATTGCCCACAACAAGCTGGTTCCTCATTTTACCGACCTTGGAAGGATGGAAGGCTGAGTCAACCTTGAGCTGGTGAGACTAAAACTGTCAAATCGCTGGCAGCCGGCAGCCAGTAGAATTAGCTGCAATACTGCATTTTAACCACTACAGAAGGTGTAAATCCGTAAATGCATGATTGGAAATTAATCATATAAATTGTATTAAAATTTAAATAAGTAAAAAGGAACATTTCACAAGGGTGCAAGTAATTCTTATTTCTCCAAGACCTGGAGCCGCTAAAAGCAGAGGAATTATTTTTGCTCCTTGTTTCTGCGAACTAGGCAGAAGAGAAGATAGGAAAAGATTGAGGGGTCGAAGCAGTAATACTGAGGTAGGGAAATGTCCATAATATAGAGAGCAATGTTGTAGTTTTCCAGTGGTAAGAGAGTGCTTAAGCACTGTACCATTTCTGTGGGATAATAATAGCTGTAGATATAAGGAATTTTAATCCTCCTGCAATGCTCCAGGATTGGGTTTTCATTTTATGCCAGCCTAAGGGTATTGTCTGGGAAGGTGGTTAAAAAACCGTGAAACACCTTGCCAAAACTGCAGGGACTTTTCCAAGCAGTATCTAAAAATTGGGCATGATTGAATAGAAAAAAAAAGGAGTTAGGTGTTTATTATGATACAGCAGGATGAAAAATAAAGACAAAAATTGCAGAATAAGAAAAATAATTTCTCATTCCCAAATTGATTAAAAGAGTACCCTCTCCAAGAGAGTACCATTTTTAATGTTTATAAATGGCACTAGGTTTAATGTTCTACCTTACTAAAACTGAAGAATGAAGTTGAACTTTAAAATAGGATATACTGGCCTTAGTGATATTTCTAATTCAGGGATGTCCAAACTTGGGAACTTTAAGACTTTAAGACTTGTGGACTTCAACTCCAAGAATTCCCCAGCCAGCATAGCATAGCTGGCTGGGGAATTCTGGGAGTTGAAGTCCACAAGTCTTAAAGTTCCCAAGTTTGGACATCCCTGTTCTAATTAAATGCTTGCTTTGGTACGGAATATTTTCTTGTTTGACAAGGTCTATATAAAACTGTAGGGAAGCGTTTTTGCCTTGCCCCAGCCCTGCTGAAGCCTGCAGAGTGCTGCTAGGAGCTGTGGGAAGGCAACACTTTTTTTGTCTTACTTACCTCTTCAAAATCTTGGTGCATCTTATACACCGGTACGTCTTATAGTCCGAAAAATATGGTAGCTGATGCTGCAGTTCTCTTTTTTTGTTTATCATATCTACCGCTCAGACCTGTTGAAATATAGAGAAAAAAAAGTATCCATAAATAAAACGATAATCAAAGCAATAATAAGCAAGTTCAGTTGAAAATGCAGAAAAAAGAAGTGGCGTTAATGTCCAGCATTTGAAGGAAACATTCTGCCCATTTGAAGAATGAAGTGCAAGTGTGACTGTGTTTAAAGTTATTCCCCGGTCAGGGCTTTGCAAGCAGCTGTAGTCTTTCAAGCAGTAAACTAAGGTTTGTTTTGGCATTTTAAGAATTTACTTCCTACCTTACAGTTCCAGTAAGGCATCAATAAGCACCCCCATTTTGAAACTCTCCACCCATCACAGTTCTCTGAGGCCGAGATAGGATAACTGGAGCATAACTATTGAGAAGCAACCAAATTATGAATTTCTAGAGAGAGGGGAAAAGGTGAAGATAAGTGCATGAAAGTCAGCTAACATTGGTACATGGGTGGTTACAAGAGAGAAAGGGTTAAGCAGATTTTCATTTTAGATAGTTGCCATGGTAACAATCAGTGAGCTCAAGCTGTATCTTTTTTATTTGGGGGAAATGTTTAGATTTACAGAGTAGCTTAGCTTATTATATATCTGCCTTGATTGCTCGATAAAGCTTTCTGAGTAAAAACAGAATAAGATACATTTCTCTAACGCTGCCGAAGTAAGAAAAATTCCATGAAAACTCTGACATGACGTCCTGATTTTTGTTATCCTTTTTGAATACCCTTTCTTTTGGCAGAATGCAGCTCCAAAGCTGAGTTTTGGGTGGAAACTTTAAAACTTGAATTCAATTAGATTTCATTTGGTCTTCCAGCAAATAGAACTAATAGGGTGGGACAGTTTTTGTTCCCACAATCTAGTGGATCTGGATTATATTATGCTGCCACAAAGATCTTACGTGGGTAAGATCTACCTTGGAAAAGAATGCTCTAAGATTGTTAATTATCTTGAATTAAATAGCCTTCTATGTGTTCACTTACCTGGGGCCTATGCAGTATCTCTGACTCTTCAAGAACCCAAAGTCATGTTCACACATGAAGCCTCTTAGACCAGGGGTTCCCAAACCCTGGTCGGTGGCATGTCAGAAACCGATCCATGCAAACAAGCAAAGCCCTATCTACAGGATGCAGGCAGCACATGAAACCACACCCTGTCTGGCCCGTGGAAAAGCCACAGAACTGGTCCCTGTTGGGGATCCCTGTTTTAGACACTGTCTGAGAAAGGAGAAGAGTAGATTACAATTTTGAAGCTGGAGGAACATGAGAACAACATCTGTAGCGACTAGCATCCAAAAGTCAAAGATGGGAGTTGACAAAGCTTGATGCAACTCCAACTCTCTTTTCTGTGGGTTGTACAACAGCCCAGTTTTGGCACCTCTGCCTTTGCTTTCTACCCCAGAGTCCTGGATACTATTTCTTCTTTTCTTTTAAGATGTCTTGTCTTCAGCTTTCTGATGGATTTTGAAGAAGGGAGTGTCTACAGCAGTGGTAGTCGACCAGGTTGACTACCGCCCACTAGTGGACGTTCCAGCTTTCATGGTGGGTGGTAGGAGCACTTTCCTTTTTTTAACCAGGTGTAGTCAACCTTTTTTGACTTCCCTACTTCCCTACTTAATTGACTTCCCTACTTTATAAATCACCATTACTGTGGAACCAGTGGGCGGTTAGAAAATTTTACTACTCACAGAGATACAAAAGTGGGCGGTAGATATAAAAAGGTTGACTACACCTGGTCTACAATGTCTATTTATGTAAAGAAATGAGTCCCAGTGCATAGGTGAATTAATATTAGAAACAGGTACAAGACTGAGGCAGAACAAGATCAGGGATAAGTTTACATTTATTTCAGTTATAAATTATTGCTTTTGTTTCAGAGGATAATAATTACTAAAGTCTGTTGAAAGAATAGTTAAATTACAATAGCAGATACATTTGTGCATCAGAGTACATGTGATTTTTCTTCTAAGTGATCACAGTAATTACAATCTCTGTAGTTAAAAGCTTTTTCTCTGTTAAAACATTATGTTTACTCAGTATATTCTCTTACAAAACATATCATTCCATGGAATATATTTTCCTGTGATTGAAATTATCTTTCTGGCTAGTTTTCTTTTGAAAAAGTGATGCCAAAATGACAGTGGGCACATCACCTGGTTTGAAGTTATCTGAAGGGACCTTTCATATTAAGCTGTAATGCTGATCTAAGTAAAATGAATAAAACCACAAAGGTTTTTCTTTAAATTCAATTCAATCACAAGTATATTTTCCCCTACTCCATCAGCTCTTATTCATTCTTTCTTGAAAATAATCAGTTTATGAATTCAGACATTATTTTGTGTGTGAGATATTGAGATTGAGAGTTATTTGGTTTTGTGTGGGAGGGGGGAGGGTCTCAAAATCTCATGCGAATTACATGACACCTAGCTGACGGTAAATATATTCAATCTAAAAAAAATAATTATTTCTAAACTGAATAGGCATCTACGATGGGCTCACACCTGATTTACTTTCTATTCATGCTGTTTTGCTCCTAGGAATTCATGTGCACAAAACAAATATGAACCAAGCAAAGCTATCCTATTAACCATACAGATGGCCGTAAAGTTTATCATTTAGGAACAATTTAGTCGTCTTCATTATACAGCCAGGTATTAAGAAATACTTCAGGCTTGGTCCACACGTGCAGCACGATGTGGTAGAAAGAAAGTAGCCAATTGGAGTGTCATTTCAGGTTGTGTTTCAGTTCCATGTCTTTCCGATGTAAGAAATGCTTTGTAAAATATAGAGGATTTGTTTGAGTTAATAATAATTTCTAATTGTTGATGTATTTAATGGCTGTTTATGCCTGTTTTATTTCATCGATGTACTGTATATCTGGAGAAAAGTAGAAATGAAGATTTTAGTATTTGAATTATAAGCTTTGCCAGTTTTCCATTTGTAAGCAAATTTTGGCATAGAGAAATGAGCTGGCTGCAAGATAATGTGATTTTCTTGTGTCATCTGTAACAATGCAGACCATTCAGATGCATACAGTGCACCCGATGCACCAGAATTTATAGCAAAATAATTGTCCTTCAGTAATTTGCAACATCCCTGAAATCTACTGTGATTGGATTCCAATAGTACATCTGTAAGTTATCTGGATATCTGCAGCTATTCCAATTGTTTAAGTCAGAGTCTCAAATAATTGAGTGTGAGTTCAGAACACCTTCTCCATTCCCCTATTTACTCACCTTTGTTGATTTAGACCTTGCTGCTAATCCAGTTGCAACTAAGATCACCTTCCTTTCTTCCTGATTTCTAATAACCTTCTTCCTGATCCCTTCCTGAATATCCAAGCATCCATCAGCAGATTTGAAGTTTCTTTTGCCAGAGAACTTCATGATTATTATGCAGCCAGATCAATAAAAATGAAACAGATACAGATGTGGGGACATTTATCTTAAAACATGGATTGTGATATGAACAACTTATTTTGAAGATGGACTAAAGAAGGAAACAAAGCAATTTTAAAGATGGATTGGTGAGGAACAAATGAAAATAAAGATGAATTGGTAGAAGAGCTTAATGTAATGATTAACATGGTTGTGTCAAAAGTAGATCTTAATCATATCGGTGATTGATTGGGTGATATAGTTCGATCCACAACTTGCTTGAGAATCATACTCAGAGAATACTTATAAGTGGTTCTTCATCTAGGTGGACGGGGCTCTTATGTGTTTGGCAAAGAGTTTGAATATGAGTCCTTGCTCTTTGCCTAGTAGTACCTTCATCTTCTCCAAAAAAGTGAAATTATCTTTTCATTTCTATTTATTTGGAAAAGATTATACATCCCTGATTTTTTTACCAATAATTTTTGACTCTCTTCATTTTACTAGTCTGAATTGCTTCAAATGTTCATATGAAGAAAGTCTTGCATTATTTTTTCCATAGGGAAAAAAGTAGCAATTGGATACTGGTATCAATAGACTGAAGAGATAGAAAATAGATAATTATGTTTCTTGGAGAACAGGATGTCCAGCAGGAAAGTTATCAACTGGGAATGCTTTAGAATTTAGATTCCTGGACTCAGGAAGTGGATGAGCGAGCTAGCCCCCATTCATGGCCCAGTGGGATGCCACGAGAGAGATCTTGTTTGGGAGGAGTTTGACTCCGTTACTTCCGAAGATATGGACAGGTTACGTGGGCGACTGCGAGCCACCACATGTTTATTGGACCCGTGCCCCTCCTGGCTTGTACTGGCATCCTGGGAGGTGACACGAGGCTGGCTCCAAGAGGTCGTCAACGCATCCTTGAGTGAGGGCTCCTTGCCTGCTTCCCTAAAAGAGGCCATGGTGAGGCCCCTCCTCAAGAAGCCCTCTTTGGACCCAGCTCTTTTAAACAACTATCGTCCAGTCTCCAACCTTCCCTTTTTGGCGAAGGTTGTTGAGAGTGTGGTGGCACAACAGTTTCCCCGTCACCTGGAGGAAATTGAGTATCTAGATCCGCGCCAGTCCGGCTTTCGGCCCGGGCATAGCACCGAGACGGCATTGGTCGCGTTGGTAGATGATCTCTGGAGGGCCAGAGATGGGGGATGTTCCTCCATCCTGGTCCTATTAGACCTCTCGGCGGCTTTCGATACCATCGACCATGGTATCCTATTGCATCGGCTGGGGGGGTTGGGGGTGGGAGGCACCGTTTTACGGTGGTTCTCCTCCTACCTCTCTGGCCGATCGCAATTTGTGCGGGCAGGAGAGCAGAGGTCGACCCCGAGACCACTCACATGCGGGGTGCCTCAGGGGTCGGTCCTCTCGCCTCTCCTGTTTAACGCATATATGAAGCCGCTGGGTGAGATCATCCGTGGTTTTGGGGTAGATTACCACCTGTACGCTGATGACACCCAGCTGTACATATCTACCCCAAACCACCCCAACGATGCCGTAGCGGTGATGTGCCAGTGCCTGGAAGCCGTGCGGATCTGGATGGGAAGTAACGGACTCAGGCTCAACCCGACCAAGACCGAGTGGCTGTGGTTTCCGGCTGCCCGATTCAACCAGCTTTCTCCAACGCTGGCCATAGGGGGCGAACATCTTGCCCCTGTGGATGGGGCGCGCAATTTGGGTGTCCTCCTGGATACCCGGCTGTCTATGGAAGAGCAAGTGACAGCCGTGGCCAGGAGGGCGTTTTACCAGGTTCGCCTGGTTCGCCAATTGCGCCCCCTATTGGATCGGGACGCCCTTCGCACAGTCACTCATGCCCTCGTGACATCCCGACTGGACTATTGTAACTCTCTCTACATGGGGCTTCCCTTGAGGTGCACCCGGAGGCTTCAGTTAGTTCAGAATGCAGCCGCGCGGGCAATTGTGGGGACCACCAGGTTCGCCCACGTTACACCACTCCTGCGCGAGCTGCACTGGCTGCCTGTCGTCTTCCGGGTGCGCTTCAAGGTGCTAACTATCATCTTTAAGGCGCTCCATGGCTCGGGACCTAGCTATCTGCGGGATCGGATCCTGCCCCATACATCCTCACGACCGATTCGCTCCCACAGAGAGGGACTTCTCCGGGTGCCGTCCACCAGACTTTGTCAGCGGGCGACGCCCAGGGGAAGGGCTCTCTCTGTGGCGGGCCCGGCCCTCTGGAACGACCTTCCCCCCGATATCAGAACGACCACGGACCTCCGCTCCTTCCGTATGAAACTAAAGACCCATTTCTTTCGACTGGCCGGCCTTGGATAGTCTCTCTGTCTATAGATTTTTAAATGTATTTTAATGGGTTTTAATTTTTTAGCACGGGATAACATAGTTTAATGGTGTTTTAAACTGTATATTTTGTATTGATTGTTTATATTGTTTTTAGTTTCTCCTGTGCACCGCCCCGGGTCCCTGTGGGGAGAGGGAGCGGTTAATAAATGCAAAAAGTTAAGTTAAGTTAAGTTATTTCAGAGTATTTTACGAAACAGCCAAAATATTTTGGATCTCATCAAATTTTCCTACCTGAATTTTCTCCATCAAAATTTCTCTATTATTACAATTAAGTTGATTTCTGCTGCAAAGACGAATGGCTTTACACAAAGAACAACATTAACAACATTCCTTTGGTGGGAAGGTAACAGCATTCCGTGTACCTTTTGCATTTAGTCATGCCGGCCACATGACCATGGAGACATCTTCGGACAGTGCTGGCTCTTCAGCTTTGATACGGAGATGAGCACCGCCCCCTAGAGTCAGAAACGACTAGCACATATGTGCAAAAGGAACCTTTACCTATATCTCTTGTGGATTTTCCACTGATATATACCGCGTAACAAAGTTACGCCCATATTGTCCTGCTTTAATTTAGATCATAGGGACAGCTGAAAGTTTTGATTATTTGCAGTAGTTTAGAACCCTTAATAGGTAAAAAAAAAAATACAATTGCAAATTGTATTGGCATTTATAGAGGTACAGTTTGAATATACATTTCTTTTCTCCCTCCCTTTCTTCAAATTGCCTTTGTTATAAGCTTGTGGAAGTCTGTCAAGTGTGGGAACGGTGTGTTGTTTTTCTAGTGATCATCTCCTGGGGTAAACAGTTGGGTTTCTCTAGTTGCAGGGAAGCCCAGCTGTCATATGGGATTCCATCTGTGAATACTCATTTCTATTTTCCATTCGTTACTTCTCCCTGTTCCCCCACACCCCCACCCCAAGTCTGGCAGCAATTTATTCAAGCATGATGCATTCCCGTGTGCTTTTCTTTTTCTTTTTTGTAAATACTAATGAATAAATAATGAAGATGATTTTAGAATATACAAATCAGCAGTTTTTAAACTATGTTTTCTTTTTCAGGCCTTAACCAAATATAGAATTATCTTTCAGGGCAAAAACAGATATAGAAGGAGGAAAACAAAGTGTTCTTCTCTGAACCATAAGAAAGGGAGGGTACCAAAGACGAACAGACAGAAAGGCAAAAGAATAATCAAATCTTAGTTTTATTCCTGAATATTATGAATAGTTTCACTGAGCTTGCTTGATGCATAAGGACAATAGCTTTTTATGTGTCTTATCCTGAAAGTTCAGTTAAACAATTTGCTAATGAGTATGCGCACTTCTAAAAACGATGCTCTGGAATAAGATTTTTTAAAATAAGATATTAGAATAAAAAGACGTCTGCATACTAGTAATGCCAATAGTTGAAATGCATTGGATATTACGATACAACAAGTTTGATTTTTAAGTACCAGTCTTTTGTTTTCTGTCTGCCCAAGAGCTGGATGTTGAGATCTCAACTTCTCCAATTGCCTTCAAAAATTATCATTAAATTATAATTTTCAGTAGGTCATGTAACTGGTAAGGTTATAAAAGCATTGAAATAGATAATATTCATTGTATTTCATAAATTTTAATTTAATTTAAACTTGTAAGCTTATTATTTTAATTACCTCTTTGTTGTTGTTAGTTACGAAGTCGTGTCTGACCCATCATGACCATGTTAATTACTTCTACGTTAAATCAAATGTAGGTTTTATCCTGGCTCAAGTTATGTTTTTCCTTTTAACATTATCTGGAATAGACATATCAGTTGTTTATACTCTGGTAAGACGGACTACTTCTTCTAAGGATGCCATTTTGAAAAGGGAAAATGAGTAACTGTGCTCTTGTCAGTTAAGGAATTTTAGTTGATTCTGTGCTATAGTTTCTCTAATGTTAGTTCTCTAATTGGGGCAACGTGGCTATGTTTAACTGGCAGTGACCTAAGTGTGGGTATTTGGTTCCTACTTGAATGGAAGACCCAGAAGAGACAAAGGCCATAGGAAAATAAACAGTCAGAAAAATAAGGAAGAAGGTAAATGGAATAGAATAACAGAGTTGGAAGGGACCTTGAATATCTTCTAGTCCAACCCCCTGCTTAGGCAGGAAACCTACACCACTTCAGACAAATGGATATCCAACATCTTCTTAAAAACGTCCAGTGTTGGAACATTCACAACTTCTAGAAACAAGTTGTTCCACTGGTTAATTGTTCTAACTGTCAGGAAATTTCTCCTCAGTTCTAAGTTGTTATCTCCTTGATTAGTTTCCACCCATTGCTTCTTGTTCTACCCTCAGGTGCTTTGGAGAATAGTTTGACTCCCTCTTCTTTGTGGCAACACCTGATACATCGGAACACTGCTATCATGTCTCCCCTAGTTCTTCTTTTCATTAAACTAGACATACCCGGTTCCTGCAACCGTTCTTCATATGTTTTAGCCTCCAGCCTCCTAATCATCTTTGTTGCTCTTCTCTGCACTCTTCCTAGAGTAGTAGGAAACTAACTGATATTGCTATGAAGTGGCACCCCCAAAGAATCATGAGTAACAAGATGTACAATTTATCTAAGATGACTGAATTATGAACAATTCCTTTTAAGCTAAAAAGCCAAAGAATGGTCAATGGCTTATCTCTATTAACCTTCTGAATCTTCATAAACAGCCCTTTAGGATTACCTCACTTGTTTGCTGAATTGCTTGAAAGGCTGGTAAAAAGCAGGTGTCCACTTAACTTCTTTTATCCTTATTAGCAGATTCTAATTGCTCCCTAAGAAATCCACTTTTGGCCTTGTTTGCCTTGTTCCTATTGGCCTGATGCTAAAATTTAGTAATAATTGAAAAACGCTGAAATATTATCTGGTTTTGTTACATGAAGCACTAAAGATCAGAGGTTTGTTACCTTAGATTAAAATTTAGAAGACATGTGACACATTTATGTTCCATTGTAAGTATTTGATAACAGTTGCTGGGTTTTTTTAGTGTCATAGAAAATTTGAATTAGAGGTTGTTAGCTCTTTTATAATTTATTTTTAAAAGTATGCCCTTTTTATTTTGAGGATTTTGCATTCAGAGTTATTACAGGAAAGGTTACACTGAAAAATACATTAGGAGGTTGTAAAGAGAAGATTTAAGAGAGATAATTATTTTTTTTTAAACTTGAATTAATAGTAAAGAAATGCAGATACCTGGGGAGGAAGAAACATCCGAAATAGAGACATGGAAGATAGATCAAGAGATGGCTTTCTAGCAGTCTCTATTCCTTCCTTCCTTCCTTCCTTCCTTCCTTCCTTCCTTCCTCCCTCCCTCCCTCCCTCCATCCATCCATCCATCCATCCATCCATCCAATTTTTAGGCTACTCAACTCCTAAATGACTGAGCAACTTCATAAGATTAAAAAGTAAGAAAGCAATAATTCATTAAAAAAAAGTTGCTCCAAGGGAACAAATAAAAAACAGCATTCTCTCACACCATCGTCAACCTAAAGGGCCTACCAATCACCTTAATTTGAGGGAATCACCAGTTTTTTAGGGTCCTTTTAAACTGATTTTTTTTCTCCATCAGGACAGTGTAAGTTGTTTGCTGAGATTTGTTGCTAACTTGAATACATGTCCATTTGACATGGAGGCCACAAGTAAACCTGCTGATATTATGTGTATATTTGAGTAAAAATAGAGTAAAACTTTATTTTCTTAATCATGTTGCTGAACATGAGAATAAGTTGTCCAGGTTAGGTTGTCAGTAGTCTTGATCTCCTTTGAAAAGAACAGATCCTAACATAAAGATAATTCCAGCAGCAAATGTCACAATGAGTGCTAGAAATGACCAGCTAACCTTTACCACAATAAGATGAAAGAATAGCCCATATCCCCAGGATATTACAACATTAGTGCTCAAACTTTTATTTCCCCACAGCCCAAATAATACAGAGCTTTGCTCCATGTAGTGAAAACCAGGAGTATTATATTAGTGGGTTTTCTAAAGGTAGGTGCTCAGTTTGAGTTAGGAGAAAAATACATGAAGATTGATGAATGGGTGGGGGGAACAAATCTTACTGGTTAATTAGCCTTCCCAGTCCCAAAGTCAGAACCAGTATGGGGAATATTTTAAAAGAAATCTTAAATCCTAAAATCTTTAATTATTTTTCTTTTCCCACTCAATCCAATCTATCTTTGAAAGTCATCTGGTAGGTTGAAATTTAACTTCTAAGTACTGACTTTTTGCCTCCTGCACCATTCTGCCTTTTTCATGCACACTATATTAGAAAATGGTAAACTTAAATTGAAATAAAACTTAAAGGAGTCATCTCTTAAACATGCATGATGTTTTTTTAAATATGCAAAAAAAACACTGGAATTATTTTAAAAATATTTTTCTTTTTTACATTTTTCATTTAATATGGATCATAAATATATCTAATTATGAGCGGGGTGGTGGCTAGAGGTGGAGCTTTCACCTCACAATCTCACAATCTGGAGGCTGTGAGTTTGATCCTAGGTAGTGGCAGATATTTCTCTCTCTGGGCACAAAGGGAAAATATCTGCTGTGACCTCTGTATAGGCATCAGGGAGGGCATCTGACCAGTAAATGCTCAGCCTGGGAGGGTGAAAACAACCTCTCTCCCCACCTCCAGAGGCTTCAGGAGCTTCCCTGAAGCCTCCAGAGGGTGAAAAACAGCCTCAAAAGAAGGCCTAAATCAGCTGGCCAGTGCACACATGCACACTGGAGCTGACAGGGCAACGCCTCATGTTCCCTAAGAAATGGTTCTGCGTGCCACCTGTGGCATCCGTGCCATAGGTTCGCCATCACTGTTCTATATGGTTGTTTTCTAGGTGCCTCTTTGTGTATGTGTTTATCTTGGATACACGTTTTAGTTTGCAAAGTAGTAGGACTTTGCAAATTTTGTGAAAGAGAAGGACAAAGGGAGGCCAAAAGTGATTCCTAAACATCTGTTGGAACTTTGAAAAAGATGCAGCTGGAAGGGAATCCAGTGAAAGGTTAAAAAAAGTGACTACATAGAAGCCCTATTATATTTAATATGGGCTGCATGCATAAGGCATATTTTTTAAAAAGGGCAGGGTTTAGATTACACGGTTGCAGCGACCTCTTTAACGATTCAGAAGCTGATGTTTCATTTGCATTCCTGCATGCTTTTTTAAAGGAGCTGCAAAGACCTAGATTATTTTACTGCAAAATCCTGAGTGCAATTGCCCAAAACTAACGGTGTTCTAATTAGTGTATTGATTTAGGAAGTGCAAATGTGTTAAATTAGTTTACAAAAGTAAAATGAAACTCATTCATTTCAAACGTGATAACACATCTGCACATATGTGGATTTGTTCCCTCCTTTTAAATGAATATATCAAGACTTATGTATTAGAATTCTGTTACTAAAGAAATTATTAATCATGGAAGTCTGATTTATAAACCTCTGGTAACATGAGCTTTTTATCAACAGACTCATAATGGTAAAACACTTCCTTTCTTTCCATTGCCAGAAGTGAATGTTAAAATGTTAAATTCCAGTAATGCTGAAAATATGATAATACTAGCTTTATTTAATGCCCAGGGAGAGAATATTATATTGGACATTATAAAAGATGGAAATGCTGTATTTATCAGGAAGGAGAGAACTCTGAATTTAAGATGACCCCCTCCATGAAAAAAAATTGGCAGCTTCTCTTACTATATTCTCAGTGAATTTAGGATGATCCTCCCACTTTTAAAATAAAAGATTAGAAGCTAAAACTTGCTTTTCTTTTGAATGAATGCAGAAGAGAGATTTTAGAATCTCATTTCTTAAGTGCAGGATGGCAAGCCTTATTTTGCATCACTTCCAAGCTGGAGCATTTTAGAGGGAGGTCAAAAGTTGAGATGACATCAATTACTATATATAGTCAAAGCCCAATCAAAATTCTTACAGAGACCCTAACTCTAACCCACAGCCACCATTCTTGATTTTTGACTCCTCCTTCCCCCTCGGATGCCTATTTCCAAGTCCTTCACCATGCTTTTAGCTGCCAAAACAAGTAGTCCATGACTTACGACCACAGTTGAGCCCAACATTTCTGTCGTTAAGTGAGACATTTGTTAAATGAATTTTGCCTCACCTTTCCTTCCACATTTGTTAAGTGAATCACTGCAGTTGATGAGTTACTTACACAATTGTTAAATGAATCTGGCTTTTCCATTTACTTTGCTTGTCAGAAGGTCACATGACCCCGGGAGACTGCAACCGTCATCAATGTGAACCATTTGCCAAGCATCCAAATTTTGATTTGTAACCATGGGCATACTACAATTGTTGAAAGTGTAAAAACGCTCATAAGTCACTTTTTTCAGTGCCGTAACTTCGAATGGTCACTAAATGAAGTTGTAAATTGAGGACTACCTGTAGAAAAGATATTCCTTTTCAATCTGGACTTCAGGTTGATTTTTGTCAAGCGCCGCAGAAATCCAGAGATTCAGGCAGTTCAAAAGAGTATAAAGAGTAATTTTAAGTTCTCTACGAGAATCTGACCAACTGACAATCAAGTGAAATGTGTTGGAGATAAAAGAGGCTTTCAAGGTGGGCTGGATTTGTGGGTGCACAGGGACTGGTGACTTATGATGTATTTTACCCCTCCCTCAGGCTCAACCCATTCATCTCCTACTATTTTTTAAATTTTTTTAGCTTGTGCTAACAATTTTTAAATTGTTTTACACTTGCTTTTGTTGTGTTTATTTTTTGTTAGGCCCACTGAAAGCTAAAATTGAAATACTTTACTTTACTTACTTTTATTTGATTTCTATACCGCCCTTCTCCCTTTCGGGACTCAGGGCGGTGTACAGCCAGAATAAAAATGATGATACAGAATTTAAAAACTGTATTAAAAAGAAATATTAAATAATTGGCCAATATTTAAAAATCCCAAACTAAAATCACTATTAAAAATCCCTTAAAAATTATGATAGCCCAGCAGCACAAAATAAGTGCGTCTTCAGGGCCCGACGGAAGAGATGTAGGTCCGAGATTGTCCTTAGTCCAGGGGTAGGTCATTCCAGAGGGCGGGAGCTGCCACAGAGATACAGGTGGTCGTTGACTTACAACCATTTGTTTAGTGACCATTCAAAGTTACAGTGGCATTGAAAAAGGCACTTACAATCGGTCTTCACAATTGTGACTGTTGCATCCTCCCTACGGTTATCTGATCGAAATTCAGTGGTTTGGCAACAGACATGTATTTATAACTGTTGTCGCGTCCCGAGGTCATGTGATTTCCACTTGCAACCTTTCCAACCAGCTACTGACAAGCCAAGTCAATGGCAGGAGCCAGATTCACTTAACAATATAATGATTCATTTAACAACTGCAGTGATTTGTTTTGTTTATGAGCTATGGCCAAAGGTCTTGCAGTATTGGGCATGATTCACTTAAAACTGCCTTGCTTAACAATGGCAATTCTGATTTCAACTATGGTTGCAACTTGAGGACTAATTGTAATAATAAAAGTTCCAAGTACACAAACTGAATAGATCTGGTATGTCCTTACATATATGCTGATGTGATAATGGCAGAGGTCCATTGCCTAAAGGTTTAGCATTAAGGCAGAAGTATGGTTACAGCAACTCACTGCTCATCTACCTTATGTTAGGATATTCAGCCTTATATTGGGTAGGCAATATATATGAGCCAATGTTCTTAAGGAATTGTGTAGCTTTAAGAACTGATTTATAATCTCGTTGGCTGTAATTATACAGTTCTACCACCTGTACGCTGATGACACTCAGCTGTACATATCCACCCCAAACCACCCCAACGATGCCGCCGAGGTGCTGTCCCGGTGTTTGGAAGCCGTACGGATCTGGATGGGTGGTAACAAACTCAAGCTCAACCCTGCCAAGACTGAGTGGCTGTGGTTTCCGGCACCCCGGTTCAGCCAGATTACTCCAACTCTGGCCATTGGGGGCAAAACACTGGCCCCCGTGGAGAGGGCGCGCAATTTGGGTGTCCTCCTGGATTCCCGGCTGTCCTTGGAGGACCATGTGGCGGCCGTGGCCAGGGGGGCATTTCATCAGGTACGCCTGATGCGCCAATTGCGCCCCTTATTGGACCGGGCTGCCCTTCGCACAGTCACTCAAGCTCTCGTGACGTCCCGACTCGACTACTGTAATGCTCTCTATATGGGGCTTCCCTTGAGGTGCACCCGAAAGCTACAGCTAGTCCAAAACGCAGCCGCGCGGGTGATTATGGGAGCCACTAGATGCTCCCACATAACACCGATCCTGCGCGAGGTGCATTGGCTTCCTGTGGCCTTTCGGGTGCGCTTCAAGGTTTTGACGACCATCTTTAAAGCGCTCCATGGCTCGGGGCCTAGTTATTTGCGAGACCGCCTCCTGCCCCATACATCCCTTAGACCGATACGCTCCCACAGAGAGGGCCTTCTCAGGGTGCCCTCGGCCGGACAATGCCGACTGGCGACACCCAGGGGAAGAGCCTTCTCTGTGACGGGCCCAGCCCTCTGGAATGACCTACCCCCTGAATTACGTACCATCACCGACCTCCGCCTCTTCCGCCAATGTCTAAAGACATATTTGTTCCAACAAGCCGGCCTAGCCTAACCTCCCGTGGGGACTTTTAGGAAGTTTTTAAATTGGGTATTTTAAATTTGGTTTTAGTACAGGATAGGACTGTTTAATATTTATTTTAAATTATATATTTATCTTTGTATTGGTATGTTTTTAAATTTCTTGTACGCCGCCCTGGGTCCAATGTGGAGAAGGGCGGGATATAAATTTAAATTAAATAAAATAAATAAATAAATACTATAAAGGAAGCTCAGAATCACAAGCTCATTCCCTGTTCGATTCCTTGTGATTCCTGGTTTACCTGATTGCCGTTGGAGAAGCTGAACTGTGAAGAAGGAGGATTGTTTTGCATCACTGTGAGATAAACTTTGTTTGGTGAATGACTGTTATCATTGTTTGAGAGTTAGTTGGAAGAAGCATTTTAGTTGTGACAAAGTAAAGACTATTTATTTTCTTACTATCACTGTTTTAGAGTTTGTTTGTGGTTTACAGCAATGTAGCTCTTTACTGTCCGGTGAATTACATTATTCCGCATTCATTAGCTAACATTGGTTATGGGACCAGGGTTGTGACACTGGTTCTGAACCCAGAGTTGCTAACAATCTTTGCTGGTACTGTGGCCTCATAGCTTTAACTTTATGCTTCTGACTTCTAGATCAGGGATGGAAACTGCAAATCAACTTCTAAGACAAGTCTGGAGCTTCTGGAAAAACACCCTATCTATACGAAAATAAAAAAATAAAGAAGCCCATTAGATTATTTTCTAGAGAGTCTTTTCATTGTACTTTGCACTTTGAGTTATAGTTTCAAGATGTTTGATATGCAGAACAAGGAATGATTAATGATAACTGTCTAAATAGCATTTGACTACCAATCATTGTTTTTTTTTTAAAAAAACTAGGGATAAGCCTTTCTAAATTGTGGATCAGTTCATTCCTTGCATTTAGATTTAGCAGGGAACTTGAGCAAAAGTAATTTGAATGTTTCTGTCCTAAACTTGCACCATGGAAAATATGTTTTAGAAATGCTTTTTAAAATGACATGTGCGTTTCTTAATCTTTTGTGAATCAGGTTGTGTATCATGCGTTTTTCTCTTATTTGGTCACCCAAATTCATTTTGACTGCTAATTTTCCTGTTCCTTTTGGAGTCCATAATCATTATTATTTCAGCAACAATAAAGCAAGCCCATCAACAGCCATCAAAGAAAAAAGGGGGTGGGTAGAAAGTACATTACCCATTCAGAATAATTTCCCACCAAACATAAATGTTACTCGGGCTTTGAAATGGATACTGATTCTTTAAATTCTTTCCTGTCTGTTTCAGGAAATGGAGATCATGTTGATAACAAAGTACAATGTGTCTAAAGTTCATTTCTAAACACTTGGCTTTTTGCTGTGAAAGTCACCTACATTCCCTTTATAATTCAAAGCCACTAGAGATGTGTCTAATCTTGGAGATCTAATCCAGTGCTATCATTCAGAAAAATCCTCAATAATAATTCTGCCATTCATTTTTTATCAAAGCACTAACCCTCTTCCTTCTTCTCATTCTCCACCCGCTCTTCTTCCTCTTGCCCTTCTCCATCAGTTGGGGAATAAGGTTTCTCGATTTAGAGATCAAATTAGTTGGCAAATAAAGTTATTGCTACTGGTTTTGTTTAAATTCTTAATCAACACAAGCTTACTGGGCTATGTTTGTTGCCTTTTTTCCTCCCTCAGAAGCCAAAGGCCCCACTCCCTATGGTGTTGACCGCTGGCCCCAAGTGGTTGCTGGATATGACTTGGCAAGGAGTAGAAGACAACAAAAACAACTGCATTGTGTACAGCAAAGGTAAATCCAAGCTAATTTGTCTTCCTCTTTCTTGGTAAGCAATTAACCCAGTGCTGGAGAAACATGCTAGTTGGTAATAGACAGCAAATACAGGCAGCAAAGAAGAGTAACTCACATTTCTTTATTACCCCCTTAAGAAAGAGAGAAGGATTTTGTTCATGAGCATGAAACAGAGGCATATATCATTCAGCGTTCAAACAGAATATTTTAAAGGTATAGATCTTTCTTCTACCTGATGCATTTCTGATATAAAAATCTTGCCTACTTCACTTGCAATGTGAGCAGCTATCCTGATACTTCCCAGATCTTTGATTTCAAGTGGGTCTGGTTTAAACGCAGCAGCTTTTTCATTCTTCTTTTTTCCAACCTAAGATAAATTTACTGCATTGTATTAAGCCATGAATCTATTGTGAACATTCCTTTGAGGGTTTTTTTTTTAATAAAGAGGCTCACCCAATTGCAGTTTTAACCTAATAGAAATAAAGAAAATAATATCGCTGCTTGTGACAAGTAAATAAAAATCCATTGGAAACAATTGTGCTGTTTTGCAGAAGATGATTGTGAGAACTGTGATTTTGAAGGTTCTGAAAACTGAAAGATTGGATTGATTAAGGGTCAGATTCCAGCTTTGGCTTGCTGGGTATATGACTTATCATGTGTAAAGGTTACTAAACAAAACAGTTCCTGTGGATTAACCTCATACCACTTTTTAAAATGCTTACGTATAACTGGGTAAATTTCCAAAATGAGTGGTCAGAAGAAGAATGAGGTTTTAAGCAGATATACCAAATATTAGATATAATTTTACAGTTGTACTGTAACCTCAAAGGGATTTCAGAATGCTGATATTCTAGACATTTGAGATTTATGTGGGAATGAATAATCAACAGAAATTCTGAGTTAACATGCTATTCGGGAAAAGACCATTTGGAGCAAAATCATTGCTAAACAATGGGACAATGGGATAAAACCGGGAATTAATCTTCACTAAATTGAATTTTATTTCCACCCTTATCAGATTTGTTATGGTCATGTTTGAGAAAAAACAATGCAGATTTGATATGAGTATGAACTATATAATACAGATCTATGACACTTGAATGAGTAGTGAGTTTATGCACGACAAAGGGTATTGGTCAAGATGTTCTCCAGTGTTGTGTCTAAACTTTCATATTCTATATTTTTAATATTTTTCTTTTGTTTCTTAACTTTCAATATTTTCAATTAGGCTCAGATTTCAAGTGCTATACATTTACAGTCTCAGTGTTACTTCTGAAACTGAAGTCTTCTTTGATATTTTTAAGTTGCCTTTTAAACATTCCTAACCAAAACCTCTACAAAGGTGAAAGACTTGTTTATTGTAACAACTTTGTGACCATTTCAGTGTACAATGTTCAGGCAAATAAGGACTTATATTACTATATTAATATTCAAAGTCAATCATAACATCAAGAACTATTAAAACTTACTAAAAACAATTATATCTTGTTTTTATATCATTGCAAATTGTACATTTTTTATGGGATTGCTTTTAGACCAGAACAAGCTTTCGAAAACTGAAACATTGAAAACAGAATTTAAATGAGTAGTTGTACATCAGAATCTTATGTATTTTTAATATAACTATATAAAATACGCATGCACACAGTTTGTAACCTGGAAATATTTAATTAAGGGAACAAACACAAAAAGGAGGAATATATATATTTCTCATGTCTGCTATGATACCTTACTTTAACAGCAGAAAACCACACTGAATAAAAATAAAATAATACAATATTAGCACATAGTTTAGTATGCATCTATATATTTCTAAATAAGTTATTGATGACAGTTTATCTAAAACTTTTGCTACGACTCTCTAAAATAAAATGTAAGCCACAAAGCTGTTCACCGTTGAAAAATTTCATTAGCAGATTTCTGGATTTTTTTTCTCTTATATCTATTTAGTCCTGCTTGATTTTTTTTTAATACTGTCACTTCTTAAAATCTGATTCTGCAGTGATAAGGCTGCAGAATTTTTAATATACTGTATCTCTAAAGCAGATAATGCGATAAAATCATTCTTAGATTGTACCACTTAAGGTTGACAAAATATTTTATTGTTAAATGAGTGAGTAAAAATGAACATCTCATTTTAACTTCAGCATTATTATATGTACATTGTTTTTTATTTGGTTAAAATGCAGCCTGAAATTAATATTAATGAACATGTGTCACTAACTGATAGTAAGACTGAATGGATCATCACTTTTGTGCCAATTCAATAAAATTGGAAAACGCTGAAAAATCAAATTTCTTAGTAAGACATGGCAAAATTCAGTGCAACTGGATATGGTGACAACAGCTGCATTGGATAGTTTTGACATTCCTACTAGATAATCAAATTTAAATTAGTAAAATATAAGTGTTGGAGGCAATTTGGAGTATTATAAGGATGATGATATTTTTTGGTTTCCAGGAAGAATAGACTTTTTCTTGTGGAACATAACATGCTGCACTTTATGGAACTTGGTCCGATTTCATAAGGCTGTTCTTATGCTTTGAAATTCTGATCATATATTGTCTAATATAAATAATGATACTCAAAATGAAATTTGTATCATTTGATTCATCTCAAAATTAGATTAGATTTAGATCCCTAAATAGAAGGTTTCCATCTGTTTAGGGAAAACAATCTCCACTATGTATTCATGCTGTTCTGGAAGCCCTTTCAAGTTGCTTAGCAAATAAAATAAAATAATAACAATTATAATGATGAATAACCCAACCTGCATAATATGTGTCCGCTTTCAGTAAGCATTATAACCAGTTTTGTTCTGTTGAAAATAGACTGTAGGTGACAGTATATTCTTTCTCGAATTCTATTGCTGTTTGAAGAAACCTGAAACTTTATTTCGGATACAAATCTTTCAGGAAAAGGTATATCATGTTGAATATATGTTGTATACATTCTAAAAATAATACTCATGAAACAAGGAGGATTTATGTATGAAACAATAGGCAGTAGAATGGAAATTTAGAAATTAGAAAAAAGAATACCGATAGCGGAAAGCTGTAAAAACGTAATTGTGATTTTAATGTTTAAAAATGCTGAATAAAAATGATTTTTTTTAAAAAGGAAAAGGATTATTATAGCTAACAAATAAGAAAATTGGATGTGATTCAGTCATTGCTAATTGCAATGAGGTTGGGATCCTGTATTCTTAAAATGCAGTACATGCTTAGTTCTTTGAAAATACCAAAATATTTTTAATGAAAAATACTAGTTACCTATAGGATGTGTTTCACAGCATCTCTCCTAAAACCATTCAATTGTTTCTATTACATATTAACAAAAATACTTAGCCTAGATTTTGTAGTTTAGTTTAAGCAACTTTAGAAACTCTTTTCTAATAGAAAAAAATATTTACTGGTATGTCTGAACAAAAAATAGGTCATCAGTGTGTGATGTATATCTGATTTTGTTGATGTTTTTATTGTCTTAAATTTATTTGTTTATCAAAATTATATGGTTACTTAATTCATAAGAAGTAACTTTGAATGGCATACATTTTAAAAAAAAGGTTAAAAACAAGAAACATCAAACACAAACATCCACACAAGATTTGATCAGCAATGGAACAACCTCAAGATCTCACCAGTTCCCTGAAACCCAAGGCCTGATAATAAAGCCAAATCTTTAGGGACTTCTGGAAAATATGGAGGGACAGGGATGATCTCACTTCAGGGAAGAATGTTCCATAAGGCAGGTGAAACAGAAGAGATGATGCTACCTATTTGGACCCGCCAAGTTTAGTTCCTTGAGAGATGGGACATACAGTATGCCTCTTTTGCCAGATCTAATGAGATGAGCAGATGTAATGGGAGAGAGAAGGTCCCTCAAATAAACCAGCCCATATCTTGAGGGGCTTTAAAGGTCAAAAGCAGTACCTTGAATTGGAAGCAAACTGGCAACCAATGCAGCTTATAGAGCAGAGGTGTAACATTAGTTCTAGAAGCATAACCGCCTGCACTGCTGCCTTTTATACTAGCTGGAGCTTTTAGATATTCCAGAAGGGCAGCTCCATGTAGAATGCAATTTGTTGTTCCCTGCCCACCCAGGATCATTACCTTGATTTGATGCCCATTCAGATCTAAGGTAGAGGATGGATGGATAGACCGGCAGATAGATGTGCTATCAAAGGATGATGCTAACAGATATCACTAAATCTGACTGTTAATGTAGATATCTCACATGTAATGAAAATTTTGTTTTTGCTGCAAATTGCTAAGTCCTCTATTTACGTGGCCTGCACTTTCTTATAAATTGTTTCTCCTGTAAGTACAATCATTTGGGTATTTTTCATTTTTACTGTAGAAATTCTCTTTAACATGAATTTAATTCACATGTCAGTTTACTACTGCCCCTATGACATTTGGCCAGTAAATGCTCAACACCATCTAGTTGCCCTGAATCTATCTTAAATTAAGGGATTACAGGATTGTAAAAAAGGGAGTATCCTCAAGTTACTGTTTATATGTTGTGGTCATGGAATAAAAACTGAGTAGTGTCTAGCCAAAGTACACTTTACAATTTAATTAAAAAATAAGATGTAAGTAAAAGAAAAAAAGAAAATCAGGGAAAAGACGTGGATTCTTAAAAATGTACAGGGAGAGATATCAGTTTTCAAATGAAGAGGATCTGGACATTTTACTGCACATGAGACCACACATAAATTGTCACTGCTGAGTCAATTATCAATTATTATTTACATAAAATTATCCCCTCACATTTCATTAAGCATGCATTGAACAGCAGTGGAAAAGGCACTAATGCTGTTTTCTGCGTCATCTCAATAACGAAGGCTAAAAGTACTTGGTGCAGCTAGATAGAAAACAAAGTAATATCAGTAAATCATGATCACAAATGTAAAAACGATCAATGCGGAAAATGAAATGAAATGACAGAAGGCTTGAGAAATATTTGTTCCGTTTACTCCGCCTGTATAATTGATGCTGCAAATGGCTATTTTTATTGCAGCGCACAGAACATTGATCCATAACGCAATGTAGCCTTCAAATATTTGGGATTTGTATTTTTTTTTAATGAAATATTCTAAGAACAGCCACCTTATGATTTCCCATTTTTAATGTATCTCACTGCTTCTATCTTAATTTCAAACATTCTCAACCGTATGCGCCATATCAAAACAGTCTCAGACATATTATTAAAACATGTTGGTTTATACTGCATGGCGTTATCCTGTGGTGCTCTGCAATCAATTACCATTATACCACCATCATTAATAATTTTCTTAATGAAAATGATTCTGTTGATCTCCGTTGTATTTTAATTATCAGAGTTAAGCATAATTACACTGCAGCTCTGAGCTGGCATGTAGACTCCTTTAGGGTGCAATTTTGTTTTAACACACTGATAATGTAATTTTACATTGTGTCAGTTGTTTAGTTATTATCCAGTTATACAATTCCACTGTATTCCTGATAACAGATAATAACCTTAGCACCTCCTATGTCCTGAAGTCATTTAAAAAGCAATATTAGAATTTCACAACTAGCTAATTTAATCTCCTTATGATTTTATAATTCCCACTGCTAAATATGTTTACATGAACCCTATATATATATATATATATGTGTGTGTGTGTGTGTGTGTGTGTGTATGTGTATGTGTATGTATATATATATATATATATATATATATATATATATATATATATATATATATATATATATATATATATATATATATATATATATATAGGGTTCATGTAAAAATATTGTGTGTATACACACACACACACACACACACGTGAGGATATGCACATATTTGCCTTATATGCTTTTATTATTTCAGATGCTTTTTGTATATACTTTGCTCCTGTTCATTTTGCATCTTGATATTTCTTCAGCCATTATTGCTCATCATACAAGGACTAACTCAAATGGAATCCTATCAGATTCCAGATGAAGAATATTATACTCTTGTTACTCTATGATTGAATTAACACACATAACCCAAACTAGATGGAGCTGGGCAGTTTGCAATTTAGCATTTAGCAAAATCCAGACATTGTCTTAGCATGTAAATCAGCCCGTTGTTTTCATATATAATATGAATAATTTATTTGGGCACAACAGGTAATGAAAAACTGGGATTTATTATCTTAAGTTTAGAGTGTAGTGTGTTATATAGATACTGGCACTGGTAAAATGGCATCATAAGAACTGTGGGAAAACTGCTTTCTGTAATAGCACACGTCTGACTAATTTAACTAAGCCTCCTGTATTCATTGGTGCAGAGCTTCCCTCCAGATTGTCTTCACCTTCAGTAGGCTGCCAGGTTACATTGTGCTTTGTGCTATATTGATGCAAGATAGCAAGTAAGTCTTGATATAAATCTATAATCTGTCTGAAATCTAAACACACTTTCTTTTTCCTGTTGAATGGACTGCTATTATTGCAAATCTGATAGCATGCTACTTACTTCCAAAGGGCCAGAAATCTTCCAACAGTTGTTATGGGTTGCAGTTGTCCACAAATTGTCCTTTTGGAAAGGTGATGGTCCTAAGCAAGGTTTATGACAATTGTTTTCATATTAAATATTCATTTTGGAAACAAGAAGCCACTGGGGTTTTTAGTATCTGTAGACTATTTTCCAGAATATCCTAATGTATTTGTTCTATCTTCCTTGTCAACAATCCTTTTTATACTATGAAGACTTTTTATAATGCCTGCAAGCACTGTTTTTTGATAAATTAAAAATGATTAAATTGTATATCATATTACACCTTGTTACAGATTGCAATTGCTGCAGTGGAAATTAGTTGAAATAAAATTTGCAACAACAATTGGGATGGCTATAGCAAAAAAAAATGGCTATTCCCCCTCCTCCTCTGAATCAATTTATTTCAAGAGAAATGAAATTTTCTTTAGGAATTTTGTAACTGCAGCAGTTTTAAGTTTTCAACAGTCCAAAAATGAAAGAAAGAAACTTCATTTCCCAGCAGACTTTAGTACTAGGTAAATATTAGAGAGAGAAAGAACATAAAGGAAATTTCTCAGCAATATGGTTGCAGTGGTGGGTTCCGGGTGGTATGGTAGTAGCCGGGAGCAGCAGCCACTGTACCAGTACGGTGGCTTGTTTGGCTCATCTGCCCACCCATATTCCATAGCTGTTCATAATGCGATTGGCCAATTGCGCATGTGCGCACAACGTGCGGCGCCTGCACGACCTCCGCTGAGCAGCTGGATGTCGCAGGGTGGTGATGTGCGCAGCATGTATGCCCGACTAGGATGCCCAGCCCATGTGCAGCGCACCAGTTGCAACGGGATCTGGAAACCACCACTGTATGGTTGGTATTTAAAAGAGTTGTGGACATAAGTGGCATCTCTGACTTTGAAGGATGCATGTAGGTGGAAATAAATTGTAGATAATATCAGTGAAAAAGCATATGCCCAGCAAGTAAATTATATCTCAGTAATGTAAGGTAAGATGGTGCTGAATTGTAAAATTCTAATCACAAATTAACACATACATTAGTGCTCTTTAATGTAATCTCTTTCCAAGACTTAATAGCAAGCCTTTATATGCAATATTCACAATTTGCACATTTAGGAAATATTTTAGATATTGGGCAAATCATTTGACAGCAAAAGAAAGACACACCCTCTTGTTTGTGATAATTAGCTACAGGGGAAGAACTTTAAATAGGTCCTTGTTCTTTTGGAATCATATACACTGGAGAAGCCAAAATAAACAACTGTTGTAGTTCATGAAGCAATCCATTATGAAAGATTTTTGTTGTTTCTCTCAGAGTAAAGGAGAAACTAGGGAACTCTTACTTACGGACCTTCAATCCTGAAAAATATAATCATCTTTTTTGACATTTGGCCAAACTATAGTTTCTGTTTCTAAAACTTCATTTTATATTACAAAACTACTGTTCCTTCCTTAAACTTGAAGAATTCCTTGAATGTTTCACAGACATAAGAACTTTTCCATTAAACTCAACCTTTCATTTTAAGGTAAACTTTGGTGTTACTTTTTGATAAGGAAACCCTGGAATAGACCATTTACTTATTAGAAACTAATGGGGTGTTATTGTTTTTTTAATTCTTAAAATACAGTTAAGGTGTTTTAAGTCAGTAACATTCATTTCTGTCTGAGGAAGCCAACTTCACAGAAAAGTTGCTGCTGTTGTTTTTGGCGCGAGCTTAATAAGAAAAGAAATCACAAATTTGCTGAGCCACAGATTTCAAGTTGTCGACAACCCCATACCCAAGAAAACAGAAGAAAATATATATGCACTCGGTCCTGTCAAAAGGTTTTCGCCTTATCTTGAGAGACTGTCAGGGCAGGAACATCATGGAATGGACAGGAGTCTATTAAATTAATAAGCTGCTGGATGGTGTCTGGAGAGTTATGATGCTCCATAAATCCAGTTTGATCATGGTGGACAAGGTTTAAATCTGCAGCCTTCTAATACACATCCACTTTTTGGATTGAATTTGAAGTTTTGTACTGAAAACATAGAGATAGTCCTGCGGCTTGTGAATTAAGATTTATCTTCTTTTCTCCTCCCCCCCCCCCTCCTTTCTCATAGCTGTTTTTTTTTTCTTTAAGAAAAGCTAGGATTTGACAAAAAGGAAAACACCTTAGGGATCCTGGCAAATGTTACTGCTTGAAATGAAAGAGCTATTGTCAAGGTGAAACCATGACCTAGGTGCCTAATATCAAACTTAGGTTGTTCTTTTCAAACAGCCCCATTGGAATAGAGGGCAAAAAGGTCTGCGTGAAAAGAAACAAGGAAGAATTTACCCATAACTTATTTTATAGTGATTCCTGTCAAATGCTCCCACTTTTACTTTATGACATAAGAGGACATGAATGTTAACCAATATATTTTGCAAAGGAATAATAAGAAAAAGGACCACACCTGAGTACTTACTCTTCTCTGATGATAGAAACCTAAGTTTTAAATCTATTTGTGCAGTGCATAGCTGTTACATTACCTGCTCTTGATTTTAATAATTAAAATAATTACTTGGTCATTATATGTATAAGCCACTGCTAATTTGCAAAGAAGATGAATGGTGCTGCTGAAAAAATGCCCACTTCTCGGAGCCAGATTGATGCCACAAAATACCTTTAATTGTATATAGCCATCACTGGACATCCCACTAAAAGGATTTAAAAGACCCCCGAGGCCCATAAGATTACAGACTATATATCCTGATACATAGGATTTACAAAGTGTGTAAATTTTAAAATAACCTTTACTACAAGAATGTAGGTTCTGATATCAACATGGGGTGACCTTATGATGGGATGCTTCTATGTTCTGTTCCTCTAAAGAGACACCAAGCCTGCCCTTTCTCCTGATAGTAGCAACTTCAGTCATAAATAACATTCTTTAATGGATCTATATATTGATTCCTTCATCCCATGAAAAAGACAACAGCCTGGCTTTTGTAACAACCTCTCTCCTTCCCCTACAGACTTGCCCATAAGTTTCAGTTTGACCACTTTGCCTAATAGGCATGTCGGCATCTCGTATGTTAGAATATTATTTGTCCCCGACAACGAACAATATTGTAAAGCAGTCCGATGTTGGAGAGAAGCACCTAAACAAGTACATGGAACAAAACATTCAAATTCTTGTTGCAGCTATGTGGTCTCTGATTACAGATCTCCAAGGGGAAAAAAAGTTGATTTACATGGTTTCCCCCTGGAAAAAGTGCTTTGATATTTAATGTTTTAAAGAGCCACAAAGATTCTAGAAATTAACAGATTGGTAAGAGGACATATTGCCTTCTGTCTGCTGTAGAAAAAGAATAGCTAGAAATACATATGTAGAACATACAGGTTCTATTGTCATTCTAGAATGCCAATTTTCTATGACCAAACCATGTAGAGTTGGGATAGGGTGGTTTTTCATAAAACAAGGAGTCAAACATTTGCTACAGTATTTTACACTAAATAGTATAAGCTGCAGTTTCCCTCTAGGGGACCTGATAATGTCAATTATGTACAGAGTCATTATGACATAAAATAGTTAATACTAATTAATTATTAATTAGTGGCATGGGTCCTATTAATTAGTGGCATGGGTCCTATGGCATGGGCCCTGGTTATTTGCAGAACCGCCTCCTGCCACATACCTCCAACCGACCTGTCCGCTCCCACAGGGAGGGCCTCCTCACGGTGCTGTCCGCTGGACAATGCCGGCTGGCGACTCCCAGGGGAAAGGCCTTCTCTGTGGCGGGTCCAGCCCTCTGGAACGACCTGCCCCCTGACCTTCATGCGGCCGGCCTGGCATAGTTTGTTTTTGCTATCGCTTGTTTTTACCATCATTTTAATAGGGTTTCTTAATATTTTAGCACGGGTTAAATTTGTTTAATTTAGTTTTAAATTTATTTATTGATTGTATTATATGTATTTCATCTTTTTTATCTTTTATTATCCCTGTTCACCGCCCTGAGTCCCAACGGGAGAGAGGGCAGTATACAAATTAAATAAATAAATAAATAAATAAATAAATAAATAAATAAATAAATAAATAAATAAATAAATAAATAAATAAATAAATAATTGCAAATAAGTAAAAAAGACACTTCGCATTCAGTTCTGATCAGTAAGTATTAAATGGAATGACTGGGGCTTACAACCTGTTATATAACAAAGAATTAACTACCAATCAATGTTACATTCAGTAGTGTATAGATTGATTAAAACATAACTAAAGCTGAAATCCTAATACCCCATTTATTTTTGCCTAAGTAAAATGAAGGGGACAGGAATAAGATAGTGATCTCTTAGTCTACAGTTCAATACTTATTCACTTGAGAATAAGCCCTACAGAACATATAATGTAGTATAATATTATAAACTTAGTATACTTTGCACAGCTAAGAAAGTTTTATTTTGTTCTTATATAACCCATCCTTTAGATCAGACCAACGTTAATAGGTCTATACGGAGTAAATACATTGTTGATTATAGTTTTATAATCTCAGTTTATTTCTCAGTTAAGCAGAAGTATTAGTATTTAAGCTGATTGAATTGCACTGAAATCAATGCAATAAACTTGTTCAAGTTCAATTACCTTAGCTTAACGTGGTCCTGGATTGGACTGTCACTCATGTTTTGCTCACTTCTGCAACGAAGGTCAATACTAAATAGAATCTTGGATCATAAAAATACAGTAAATACCGGTGTGACAATCTGTAGGTTTTCTAATATCAAAGTACCTGCCTCAACATCACGACATTGGGTTATAGGTTTCTGACACTTATCAAGCAGTACTGCATTGCCTCCAGAGCATAATATTCTTTAGTACAACTCTAAGTATGTTAACTGTAATCAAAGTAATAGTTTCTGCATCATCCAGTTCTCATTTTTCTATCTGTTTCATTTCATTTAGATGCATATTCATTCTGATGCTTAAAACTTTTTATTATGCAATTTATAATGCATTTATTTGCATTGGGTAATTTCTTAATATTAATAGCGTTGTCATACTTGGTTCCATTAAGTGTTCTTCAAATCTTGATTTGAACTGGGTCTTCTATCATCATCATTGCCACAGTCACCACTGCCATCATTCTATAGCATCTAATCTTGACAAAAACAAAATGCAGACCATTACAGGAAAAATAGGGAAATTATACAATTGAATGCTCTAGAGCAGTTCAGGAGGAACTGCGTGAAAAGCTAAAGGTTGGTAATAAAGATGCATGGTTTACACAGCTAAAATATGGAAGAAGCTTACTTGTTTCTTGTGTAAAAGGATTTTATGGGAATTTTAGCTGCCCCGTTTTAAATCATTCAAGAATGAACTCTGATAATATAATGGTTTATAGTATAATCTTCCTAAATGGCAGTGCCACAGTGCTTCTCTGTGCAGACGTTATTGAATGGATTGCAGATAGGAAACTAAACACTTGAATGAAGATCAGAACAAAGATTTGTCTCTGTTTAAAGCAAGACACGGCACATATGCGCAGGGATCATTCACAGGAACAATTGACTGATATGCCCTAACCTTCAACTCTGCAACAGTGATGAACATAATAGGGCTGATTTGTTACACGAAACAAACATTCAGAAATGTTGGAACGGAAGCGTATGAGAGGGTGAGGAAGTGAACAGGATCTTTTAAAAAAAATTAACAAGTACTGTGGAACTGTGTGATGTTCACAGGCAGTTCATAAGTGTCCAGAAAAGGAAATAAGCTATTGCTGCAGTGTGTCCAGAACAAAACTCTCTTTTATAAAGGTCCCCCGCCCTCGCACATCCATGCTAGTCGTTCCCGACTCTAGGGAGCGGTGTTCATCTCCATTTCTAAGCCAAAGGGCCAACACTGTCTGATGACAATTCCGTGATCATGTGGCTGGCATGACTAAACGCCGAAGGTGCACGGAACGCTGTTACCTTCCCACCAAAGTGGTCCCTATTTTTCTACTTGCATTTTTACATGCTTTCAAATTGTTAGGTTGGCAGAAGCTGGGACAAGTAATGGGAGCTCACTCTGTTACACGGCGCTAGGGATTCGAACCGCCGAACTGCCCACCATTCTGATGGACAAGCTCAGCATCCTAGCTACTGCGACACCATGTCCCCTTTTATAAGTAACAACATTTTCTTTTCCTGGAAACATGATTCTTCTAAGAGTTCCAAAATTTATTTTACAAAATAAATAAGTTTATTCAATTATTCACTTTTAAAATATTAGAATCTAAAATTAAATTCTAATAAATCCTACACATTGGTAAAAAAAAATTAACTTTAAAAATTCAAAGCATTTTTTGGCATAAACAGTTTCAAAAGACCATTTGTTTATGGACATGGCATCCATGTTGAATTGTCTCCTAGGAAAAAAAGGCATTATAAGTCCATTTAAAAAAAGAGGGAAGACTTCATAATTAAGAGCCAGTTTAATACAGCATAAGGCACTGGGCTAGAAACCAGGAGACAATAGGTTGTCAACGCATCCTTGAGTGAGGGTTCCTTGCCTGCTTCCCTAAAAGAGGCCATGGTGAGACCCCTCCTCAAGAAGCCCTCTTTGGATCCAGCTCTATTATCTAACTATCGTCCTGTCTCCAACCTTCCCTTTTTGGCGAAGGTTGTTGAGAGTGTGGTGGCACAACAGTTTCCCCGTCACCTGGAGGAAGTTGATTATCTAGACCCGCGCCAGTCCGGCTTTCGGCCCGGGCATAGCACCGAGACAGCATTGGTCGCGTTGGTGGATGATCTCTGGAGGGCCAGAGATGGGGGTTGTTCCTCCATCCTGGTTCTATTAGACCTCTCGGCGGCTTTCGATACCATCGACCATGGTATCTTATTGCATCGGCTGGGGGGGTTGGGGGTGGGAGGCACCGTTTTACGGTGGTTCTCCTCCTACCTCTCTGGCCGATCGCAATTTGTGTTGACGGGAGAGCAGAGGTCGACCTCGAGACCCCTCACATGTGGGGTGCCTCAGGGGTTGGTCCTCTCGCCTCTCCTGTTCAACACATATATGAAGCCGCTGGGCGAGATCATCCGTGGCTTTGGGGTAGAGTATCATCTCTACGCTGATGATACTCAGCTGTATATATCTACCCCAAACCACCCCAACGATGCCGTAGCGGTGATGTGCCTGTGCCTGGAAGCCGTGCGGATCTGGATGGGAAGTAATGGGCTCAGGCTCAACCCGACCAAGACCGAGTGGCTGTGGTTTCCGGCTGCCCGATTCAACCAGTTGATGCCATCTCTGGCCATAGGGGGCGAACATCTTGCCCCTGTGGATGAGGCGCGCAACTTGGGTGTCCTCCTGGATACCCGGCTGTCCATGGAAGATCAAGTGACAGCCGTGGCCAGGAGGGCGTTTTACCAGGTTCGCCTGGTACGCCAGTTGTGCCCCCTATTGGATCGGGACGCCCTTTGCACAGTCACTCATGCTCTCGTGACATCCCGACTGGACTATTGTAACTCCCTCTACATGGGGCTCCCCTTGAGGTGCACCCGGAGGCTTCAGTTGGTCCAGAACGCAGCCGCGCGAGCAATAATGGGAACCTCTAGGTTTACCCACGTAACACCGCTCTTGCGCGAGCTGCACTGGCTACCTGTCGTCTTTCGGGTGCGCTTCAAGGTGTTAGTCATCATCTTCAAAGCGCTCCATGGCTCGGGACCTAGCTATCTGCGGGATCGGATCCTCCCCCATACATCCTCACGGCCGATTCGCTCCCACAGAGAGGGACTTCTCCGGGTGCCGTCCACTAGATTCTGTCAGCGGGCGACGCCCAGGGGAAGGGCCTTCTCTGTGGCGGGCCCAGCCCTCTGGAACGACCTTCCCCCCGACATTAGGACAACTACGGACCTCCGCTCCTTCCGTTTAAAATTAAAGACACATCTTTTTCGCCTGGCCGGCCTTGGGTAGTCTCTTTTAAGGTTAGGGGTTTTAGGGGTAGTTTTAGATTATGGGTTTCTAGCGCAGGATTAATTTAATTCATTTTTAATTTTGTATTCTGTCTGTGGTTTTAACTGTATTTTTAATTGCCTGTGCCCCGCCTCGAGTCCCTTTGGGGAGAGAGAGCGGGATATAAAATTAAAAATTATTATTATTATTATTATTCTAGTCCCCCTATAGTAGACCTGAGCATTTTATGGCCCATGGCCACATCCAGCTCTTCAGCTGTCTCTGTCTGGCCTACAGCAATGATGGCGGATGGAGATATGTGGTAAGGCAGGAGGGGCGGGGCAGTGGCAGGAGTGAGGCCCTCCACAACACTCCCTGTGGGCCCATGGGAAAATTAATTGCCCATGCCTTCCCTACAGGCACAAAGCCAGTTGAGTAACCTTAGGCCAGTCACTTTCTCTCAGCCCTGTGAAGGAGGCATTGGCTGAAAACTTGCCAAATAAACTGCAAGCACCTCCCCAGAAATTTACCAAGAGTCAGTACTGACTGAAAGGCATATATCTAGCCAACTCCCCTCCCTAATTAATAGACAGCCCCTTTCTTTCTATTTGTCTTATGCATATGAGATAATGAGAACTCAAAGGAGCAAGCTTACACAATATTTTATAGATTATTACTGTGTTGAGCTACCATCCCTTCTCTTCTGATTATACATGAAATATAAAGATAGCTTGTATTCTAGAAAAGAAAGAAATGCAGATCTCTCTCTCTCTCACTCTCTCCCTCCCTCCCTCTCCTACCAACCCACAATGATTCTAAGGTGGAGCTACTTATCCTGCGTGCAGGCAGAAGAAATATTTTTATCCATTATTTATTTGATATATGGACTGCCTGACTCCGGTCAGCTTACAACTTAAAACAGAAAAGCAACAAAAGCGGTTTAGGTATGTAGACAGCAATATCCCTCATAACAAAACATTAGTAGTTCTTTTTCCATCAACCATTTGTGTGTCCTTATTAGAAGCATTCAAGAAGCGCTCGTATTACAAGTCTAGCACCAACAGCAGGTGTCTGGCAGAGCAAAATAAAACTAGGCTGTCAACTCTTTCAGTGGTGGTGTGTGGCATCTGTAAGAAGGGCTTTATCTCTGACTTATCCAGAATGGAAACACTGTGATATTGAAACACAGTTGAAGTGTTTAAACTGCTGATAGCCAGTTTACCTTCGATACTGCATGGAAAGGTAGGTTTTTACATACTTTTAGTAGCAATAGCACTTAGACATACGTACCATTTCAGTGTGCTTTACAGCCCTCTCTAAGCAGTCTCCAACAATCTGGTCGCTCATTTTATCAATCTTGGAAAGATGGAAGGCGGAATCAACCTCAAGCCAGTTAGGATCAAACTCCTGGTAGTGGGCAAAGTTAGTCTGCAAAACTGCATTCTAACCACTGTGCCACCATGTCTCTAGCAGTTGGGTTTGTCAATCTTTGGGAGAGCAATATGGTATTAAAGCCCAGAGGACTTGACTAGTCAGTATGTATAGCAAACCTGGATTACTTTTATTCCAAGAACTCTCTAACTAGGTTACCCTCTTCAGCAGCCATTTTGTTTGCCAGACTTGGAGGGGGGTGCAGGCTGAGAAATGAATAAATTGCCTCTTCCTCAAGGTAATGAAATAGGCCAGGAGTGTCAAACCCGCATCTTCACAGCACCATCACGTGATGTATCACAACTCCCCCCCCCCCTTTACTAAACCAGGCATGGGTGTGGCCAGCATGTGATGCATACGGCCTGCGGGCCGCGAGTTTGATTGCCTTGGAGTACAGCCTGTATAGGTAATACCAGTTAAGGCAACCTCCATACATGCTTGAAATTATTTGAAAAACAAAGCCTGTCTTCCCTGTATTTGATAATAATTTTATTAAAGATGATGTTATATAAATAAAACTAATACATTCTACATAGAGTAAACAATATAAAGAAAGGAAAAGGGGGAAAATTAAAAAGTACAAAATAAAAGAAAACTTTCCTCCCAAGCAAGTATAATCAACATCAATAACTTATCACCATCTTTTGAGGGGGAAAAAATATACAGGTGAAACTCGAAAAATTAGAATATCGTGCAAAAGGTCATTTATTTCAGTAATGCAACTTAAAAGGTGAAACTAATATGTAAGACTCATTACATGCAAAGCAATAGTTCAAGCCGTGATTTGTCATAATTGTGATGATTATGGTGTACAACTCATGAAAACCCCAAATCCACAATCTCAGAAAATTAGAATATTACATGCAATCAATAAAATAAGGATTGTACATAGAGCAATATCGGACCTCTGAAAAGTATAAGCATGAATATGTACTCAGTACTTGGTTTGGGCAGTTCGAAAATGAAATCAGCATCCCCATAAAGCTTGTCTGCGGAAGGAAGCATGAAGTGCTCCAAAATCTCCTTGTAGATAGCTGCATTGACCCTGGACTTAATGAAGCACAGTGAACCAACACCAGCAGATGACATGGCTCCCCAAAACAACACAGACTGTGGAAACTTCACACTGGACTTCAAGCATCTTGCAGTGTGTGCCTCTCCATTCTTCTTCCATACTCTGGGTCCTTGGTTTATAAATGAGATGCAAAAGTTGTTCTCATCAGAAAAGAGGACTTTGGACCACTGAGCAACAAGACTTTGTACCACTGTGTTTCATTAAGACACAGCCGTCTACCAGGAGATTTTGGAAAACTTCATGCTTCCTTCTGCAGACGAGCTTTATGGGGATGCTGACTTCATTTTCCAGCTGCCCACACTGCCAAAAGGACAAAAACCTGGTTCAATGACCTTGGGATTACTGTGCTTGATTGGCCAGCAAACTCGCCTGACCTGAACCCTATAGAGCAGGGGTCCCCAACCTTTTTTGCACCAGGGACCGGTTTCATTTTAAAGAAAACTCTGCGGACCGGCTGAAGGGCTCAGCAGTCATGTGACTGGGTGGGCGTGGCCAATTTGGAAAATGTGAAACTCACTTAACAATGGTCTTGGTTAGCAACCAAACTTTTGGGCTCAATTGTGGTCATAAGTTCTCTCTCTCTCTTTCTTTCCTTCCCTCTTTCTTTCTCTTTCTCTCTCTTTATTTCTTTCTCTTTCTCTCTTTCTTTCTTTCTTTCTCTTTCTCTCCCTCTTTCTCTCTCTTTCTTTCTCTTTCATTTTTTCTTTCTTTCCCTCTTTCTCTCTATTTCTTTCTCTTTCCCTCTTTCTCTCTCTCTTTCTTTCTCTTTCTCTCCCTCTTTCTCTCTCTTTCTTTCTCTCTCATTTTTTCTTTCTTTCCCTCTTTCTCTCTCTCTTTCTTTCTCTTTCTCTCTTTCTCTTTCCCTCTCCCTCTCTTTCTTTCTCTTTCTGTCTCTTTTTCTTTCTTTCCCTTTCTTTCTTTTTCTTTCTTTCCTTTGTCTCTTTTTCTGTTTGTCTTTCTTTCTCTCTCTCTTACTTTCTCTCTCTCTCCCACTTTCTTTTTCTTTCTTTCTCTTTCTCTCTTTTTCTTTCTGTCTCTCTCTCCTTCGTCCGCCCATCTCTGTCACTCTGTGTGTGTGTGTGTGTGTGTGTCTGTCTGTCTCGCATTCAGGCACTTAATCATTCATTCTGTGCCTGTCTATCTTTCTCTCCCTCCTTCCCTCCGTGTGTGTATGTGTGAGAGAGAGAGACTCTCTCTGATTCCCTCCCACCCTGTCTCTCTCTGTGTCTATGCCTCTCTCTGTCGGTCTGTCGTCGTCCCGCCCCCCCCCCCCCACCGCGGAGTCTCCTCAGCTCGGCTCGACTCGCTCACTAGCCTTAGCCTGCCCCGCCCGGGCGGCCGCTGCCGCACTTGGTCCCTCGTGCGCTCGGTCAGGCTCCTTCCAGGAGCTTGAGAAGGCTCCGTGGGGTGGGGGTGGGGTGGGGGGGAGGAACCTCCGCAGCTCCTGGAAAAAGACGAGTGGGTGGCATGCCGGTTGGGGAAGCTCTGGGGGGGCAGGGAGGAAGGGAATCCGCGGGCTGTTTTGCTGCGGCGCGCAGGAGTCCCACCGTCGGCTGCCCCCTCCTCCCTCCTCCTCCTCTCCGGCCCTGCGGCCCGGCTCCTATCCAGCCACGGACCGGCACCGGTCTGCGGCCCGGGGGTTGGGGACCCCTGCTATAGAGAATCTCTTGGCAATGGGGCATTGCCAAGAGAAAGATGAGAGACATGAGACCGAACAATGCAGAAGAGCTAAAGGCTGCTATTGAAGCATCCTGGTCTTCCATAACACCTCAGCAGTGCCACAGGCTGATAGCTTCCATGCCACGCCGCATTGAGGCAGTAATTGCTGCAAAAGGGGCCCAAACCAAGTACTGAGTACCTATGCATGCTTATACTTTTCAGAGGTCCGATATTGTTCTATGTACAATCCTTGTTTTATTGATTGCATGTAATATTCTAATTTTCTGAGATTGTGGATTTGGGATTTTCATGAGCTGTACGCCATAATCATCACAATTATGATAAATCACGGCTTGAACTATCTTCTTTGCATGTAATGAGTCTTATCTCATATATTAGTTTCACCTTTTAAGTTGTATTACTGAAATAAATGAACATTTGCACAATATTCTAATTTTTTGAGTTTCACCTGTAAGTTGTCTTTCCTATGCTGGTTTTCTCATCCTTCAGAACCATTTGATTACATGTCCCATCATCCTCAGCAAGAAGAAGCTCTGCTGATAAGAGGATAGTAGTCTAAGAAATCAGAAGAGATCAGGGAGAAGTGAGCCTGCTTTTCTTAACAAATTCTAATGTGCACAGTTGAAAATAAGGCACACATTGCTGCTTAGTTTATTCCCACCTCTGCTTCTTTGTGATGCATCATAAATATGAGTCCAACTGTTATTAGTAATAATAATTTTAGTTCATGTATTTTAATGTCCAATCATCTTGATAATTTTTTTTTAAATGTTGGCCAACTCTATTCTATGTAAAGAACCAGTTGGATTCTCTGCAGAGAAATCTCCCAACCATTTCTTTGTTTGGCATTGAGCAGTCCTTCTTAATACAGTGAATAGAAAATGAATTAATACATAGAATATCTTTTACCATATTTACTTACTGCTGTCTCACTTCTTATCAACAATTTTATTACAGAATTATCTGCTTCCATCCAGGCCCTAATTTATGTATCCTGTCTTCTTTGTGCTCACTTTTCCTCACACAGAAATCATTGGTAAAATAGGAGCAGCAGTAGGATGTGGGAGAAATGTGTCAATAGTTTTGCATACTTCCCAGTTTTATTTTTTTTGGAAGCATACAATTTTGGGAATTTGCCTGACGTTAATAATGTTGTACGGCTGAATCTGGCTTCTCTTGTTCCCTTTATTTTTCAAATAGAGGAGCGGAAAATGGCCCTACCGTGTGTTTTGAACCACTGGTGCTCAGAATCTAGATGTTGATCTAATGCTAACTTGCCTACCATTCACTTTTTTTTTGTGTTAAAACTTAGGGGTTCAAAATCCAATTTTTCGTATAAGCTGTTGTTATTCAAATTGCTCGTGATGAAGCCCGGGGCAGAGAAAGGTTGGTGCCTTTTTCAGTTCCCTCAGCTGATGAAATCCTCAGGCAACATATATAATGTACTAATAGGAGATATTGTGAACCACTCTACTCCCCTGAAAAAAATGGAACATGCATGAAAGCCTCCGAACAAAATGAGCGTATTCTTGCAATTGAAATCGTTAGATTACACTTTTCTATAGCGCATCTCAGGTTCTAGTCTGCTGGCAAAATAATTTCAATAGATGTACTAAGAGAAGAGAAATACCAAGCCTTAGCTTTCAACAGATTCCTCCCCCCCCCTCTCTCTTTCTCCCCCCCCCCCCCCCCCATTTTTTGTTCTTCTTTTAATCCCTGTGAAGCTGTGTGATTTTTCTTAGCTGGACTAGAGTTGTGTCAACGGGAGGCTTGCACCATAAAGTCAGAAATGTTAAAGAAAGCTACAAGGAACAGCTTTGAGGCAAGGTTTCAAGCTTTGTCATCACGCTTGAAGAATTTTCTGTTTAATGTACTGTAATGCAGAATTCAATAGGGACAAGTTTAATTGAGTTTTACACAACCCAGTTGGGAGTAGAGCTGCAAGGTAGGTGATGTCTAGGTTTTTAATCTTCCACTCCGGAGAGGCTTGTTGACGAAGTAGTTCTTTCTCTTTGCAAGAAAAAAAAGGAAGCATGAGAAATGATACATCCGTGGATAAAACCAATTGGCAACCCCCAAAGGAATGAGGGCGATAAGGCGAATCCAGCACTTGTAAGAAATAAAAGAATCCAACTGTTCATTTAAATGAGAAACAACACATGTGATTGAGGAGGCCGGGAGGCTTGGTGGATGGAACGAAGAGGAAGAGCGACTGGCAACGCAGCAACAGCAGCTGATTCCAGAGTTAGGATTTCTGGACAAACACTCCGGTGGCTCTGAGAGGGATTAAGGAAGGGATGGCTAATGACATTTGTGCTGGTGTTTGCGTGTGTGTGTGTGTGTGTGCCTGTGTGTACAGTTGCAAAAAGGGAATAAAACCGTTCTGTGCATCGGGGAAGGTGGATAAAGTTGCAGGAGAGGTAACGATGCTGCCGTAATGCAGGACTTATTTTTTTTTTATATATATCTTTGTTCCCCGAGGCTTGCCATAAAAATAGACTTGGACACCGTCAGGAAGAAAATAATACTTTCTCTATAAGCCTCAGCATATTAAACTTTAACTATGGAGAGTTTATTCCTTCTAGTGGGTCTTAAAATGCAGCCAGAGGGATAGACAAGTGGCAGGAGTGATATGTCACTGGATCATTTATACAGCTTTCCTGTTTATGCAACCATTTGCAAAAACCATCCTATTTCGTCATTCACAGAAACAGTCTCGGAGTGATTTAAACAGGGATTCTCTTTTCCTCATTTTAAAGGCTCTTGCAATACATGCCATGATAAAGCACTTCCCTCTTTCAAAGTCGCATTATATTCTCCCCACCAAAATAGTCCTCTAATTATAATGAGGGTGGGGTGGAGAGACAGCATCCCAAACTCTTAAAAATAGAATAGGAATATGAAGAGAGATGTAATCGCCTATTTTTACTTGTTATTTCTTTATAAAGCGGCAAGAATCGGGCCACTCCTGGTCTGGATTGTGATTGCTTATATTCTGAATACTTCATTCTGATAACTTAATACTGAGCTCATGATACTGTTTTCAAATATGTTTGTGTTCAGGTATGCCCTTACTATTATTTTTCTTCACAGTTAAAAGAAAAAAGGCCATAGATTCTGTGATCGTTTTTGTTGTTGTTAGTTGTGAAGTCGTGTCCAACCCACCACGACTCCATGGACAATGTTACTTCAGGCCTTCCTGTCCTCCACCATCCTCTGGAGTCTATTTAAGCTCACACCTACTGCTTCAATGACTCCATCCCGCCATCTCATTCTCTGCCATCCCCTTCTTCTTTTGCCCTAAATCGTTCCCAGCTTTAGGCTCTTCTCCACGGAGTTCTTCCTTCTCATTAGGTGGCCAAGTATTTGAGTCTCATCTTCAGGACCTGGTCTTCTAAAGAGCAATCAGGGTTGATCTCCTCTAGGTCTGACCGGTTTGATTGCCTTGCAGTTCAAGGGACTCATTTTTAGGGAGTGCTTGAAAACACTTGGACAGTCCTCAACAAAGGTTCTGTCCAGAGTAACTAATGCTCTTTCTCTCGTCTCATGAACTTTTTCTAAAAAGAGGAGATTGGTGACATGGCAATAGTTGCTAATATAATCTGAGCCAAGGAAGGCCTTTTCAAATCAAGGAGGTTTACAAGGAGGTCTTGAAATGTCAACATATAAAGTATGAACATTTGACTACAGATATATCCAGATTTGGATACACATTTTAGTGTGGACTAATTTGGGCTACAATATTTGAAAAATAATATGCATGCCAAAATTTTCTCCCCACAGTTTTTTTTTTTTTAGAAACGTCTTGCAAGTACCTTAGTAATAGCAATAGCACTTAGACATATATGCTGCTTCATAGTGCTTTGTAGCCCTCACAAAGCGGTTTACAGAGTTGGTGTATTGCCACCAACAATCTGGGTCCTCATTTTATCGACCTCGGAAGATTGGAAGTCTGAGTCAACCTTGAGCCTGGTGAGATCCGAACTGCTGACAATCTGCAGTCAGCAGAAATAGCCTCAATACTGCATTCTAACCACTGCACCTAGCAATAGTATTTAGACTTATATACTGCTTCACAGTGCTTTACACCCTCTTTAAGCAGTTTACAGAGTCACCATGTTGTCCCAAACAAGCTGGGTTATCATTTTAGCTACCTCAGAAGGATGGAAGGATGGGTCAAAATTTGAGCCAGTGAGAGTCGAACTGCTGGCAGTTGGCAGGCAGCAAAATTAGTCTGCAGTACTGCATTCTAACCACTGCGTCACCACGGCTCTTAGAGCTCAAATGCAGTTTCTGCAACTATGAAGACAGTGAAGTAAGCGGGGAAGACAGGGAGAATGTCAGCTTAAATGGTTGCCTCCATCAGAAATCTTTATCTTTACTAGCAATGAGTGTGACTTATTTATTTATTTGTTGAATTTATATAACCGCACCCTCTCCCCGAAGGGACCCGGGGCGGTGCACAGGAAATTAAAACAGACAATATCACAATATAAATAATTAAAACCAAATTAAATAAATTATTCCTGTGCTAAAATTTAAAAATATTAAAACATAATCCCATCTAAAACCCAATTAAAACAATTTATGGTACAGACTGTAGGCTAGGTAAATAACTTAGGCCAAGCCGGCCTGATGAAACAGGAGTGTCTTTAATTTCTGGCGGAAGGTGCGGAAGTCCGTGGTTGTTCTGAGGTCGGGGGGTAGGTCGTTCCAGAGGGTTGGGCCCACCACAGAGAAGGCTCTTTCCCTGGGCGTCGCCCGCTGGCATTGCCTAGTGGACGGCACCCGGAGAAGTCCCTCTCTGTGGGAGCGGATCGGCCGCAGGGATGTATGGGGTAGAATGCAGGTCTTTATGCTAGGCATTTTATTCCTTGTGTTGTTCCCTTAGAAAGAGCTTCTTTGTTTATTCAAGAAAAAAAGGGGGCAAAACAGCACCAAGGCACCTCAATGCTGTACAAATCCTGAACAGGATCTGTTCATTCAAACTAGCTGCAATTGTAAAAAAACAAAGGAAGAATCTCTGCACATATTTCTGAAACAGCTTTTTGTTACAGCTGCAGAGAGGGGGTAGGAAGCATGGGCAACAAAAGACTGTGAAATCCCACTTTTGGTTCTTGACCATGGAATTAGAACATGCTCTTTAGCACTGCCAGTTTGTGATGTTTCTTGCTCAATGAACGTACTCCATAGGCAGCAAGTCCTTGCTTCGTATGCCTGCAGATAAATTTATTTAAGGAGAAAAGAGATACCAGGAGTTGTTCCCCAATCCAAAATGAACAAAAGCTCACAGGTGAATAAATAACCTTTGAGATTAAACCAGCATGATGGCTCTTCCCCCTTTGCATACATTGACTGCTTTATCATGTGCTTTGCAAAGCAGGCAAAATATCAGGGAATGTTTTCTCCCAAGTTCTTTCTGATTTATTTATTTATCGGTGCCTTTGAGTCATTATCGACTCCTTCAACCATCCAGACATATCCACAATGTTTTCTTGGCAATATTTTCAGAAGTGGTTTGCCTTCTTCCTAATACTGAGAAGGAGTGACTGACACAACGTGGCCCAGCTGGTTTCTGCCTATGGCAGTTCTAGAACTTGCAGTCTCCTGGTTTCTAGCCCGATGCCTATAACCACCACACCAAACTGGCTTTCTCTTTCTGATTTACTGTAAAAGTACCTTTTGGGGGGCGCTATCTAACAAAATGGGTGCTATCTAACAACATGAAATTCAATTGTGAAAAAAGTAAGGTTCTACATTTAAGCAAGAAAATGTGCAGGTACAGTATATGTGGTACCTTGCTCAATAGTAGTAACTGTGAGAGGGATCTTGGAGTTCTAGTGGACAACTATTTAAATATGAGCCAGCAGTGTGCAGCCGCCGCCAAAAAAGCCAACACAGTTCTAGGCTGCATAAACAGAGAGATAGAATCAAGGTCACGTGAAGTGTTAATAACACTTTACAATGCCTTGGTAAGGTCACACTTGGAATACTGCATCCAGTTTTGGTTGCCACGGTGTAAAAAAGATGCTGAGACGCTAAAAAGAGTGCAGAAAAGAGCAACAAAGATGATGGGGGGACTGGAGGCTAAAACATATGAAGAATGGTTGCAGGAACTGAATAGGTCTAATTTAATGAAAAGAAGGACTAGGGAAGAAATGATAGCAGTGTTCCAATATCTCAGGGGTTGCCACAAAGAAGAGAATCGTCAAACGATTCTCCAAAGCACCTGAGGGTAGAATAAGAAGCAATGAGTGGAAACTAATCAAGGAGAGAAGCAACTTAGAACTAAGGAGAAATTTCCTGACAGTTAGAACAATTAATCAGTGGAACAACTTGCCTCCAGAAGTTGTGAATGCTCCAACACTGGAAGATTTTTGGACAACTATTTGTCTGAAATGATATAAGGTCTCCTACTTGAGCATGGGATTGGATTAGAAAGCCTACAAGGTCCCTTTCAACTCTGTTATTCTGTTAAGCATTGCGTGATGAAGACACTGGATAGGAATACTTTCTATGGGCAGTTACAACTTCTATATAGGGTCTGTTAAATAGGCTCACGTACAGTTTTTGCTTAAGGCAGGGATGTCCAAACTTGGGAACTTTAAGACTTGTGGACTTCAACTCCCAGAATTCCCCAGCCAGCATAGCTGGCTGGGGAATTCTGGGAGTTGAAGTCCACAAGTCTTAAAGTTCCCAAGTTTGGACATCCCTGGCTTAAGGCATCACAGTTTGGAATTTCCTTGGGCATAATTATAATCTATAGGTCTGTCATATGTTGGATAACCATTTTTCTGAGGTGGTGTAGGGTTTCCTGCCTAGACAGGGGGTTGGACTAGAAGACCTCCAAGGTACCTTCCAACTCTGTTGTTCTATTCTATTCTACCTTCTATTTTCTGAGCAAGTGAACATTTAAACCAGCACATTTAGTATCTAAACAATTTTTGCAGCAGGTTTTAGGTTTTTTTGATATCTGGCAATGGGACTATTTTCAAAATGAAAAAAAGCCAATACTATCCTTTGAATGTTGGTAATTTTAATTTTGAAAATTTTTATCATTTGCCATGTCATAGAGGGAGAAAATTATGTACTGACAAATTTAGTTAATGTATCTAGGGTACAATGCTCAACAAAAAAGTTATTCTCATACCTAAAAAACCCAAACCAGCTCAGGACTTTTTTTTCTGCCAAGATCTGACGATTTAAGCATAGTGGATTCAAGAGAGTATTTGGCTGCTTTATTTCCCAAAATATTCCACGACAGGGATTAGATTTCACTATCACAGTTCATGAATAGACTATAACTGTAAGAGGAGGTTGAATTTTGCCCAAGATGCACATATGGTAAAATATCTTGGAAAAAAGCAGTCAAATAATTGGAATTGGCATTGTGACTCATTTCAAAAACAGTCTTGCAAAACTTCCAAAAAAATATCCCTTGGGAGCAAATATATCTGAGGAAAATGTTTGTTATGATTATAAGGAATCTAAGGGCAATCATTTTAATGGCTTTTCTCTCTTGAGAAAAAAATGCACATCATGAAAATCAGTATGAAGTGATTTTTGAAAAAAAATGCAACTATCTGCTCAATAGCTTCCAAGTCATCTACAATTCTGGTCCTTAGATCTTACCCAAGAATTTCGGGGTGGGGGAGGGGGTGATGGTTTGTGGGGGAGGTGTAGAAAAGCTATTTAATAGTGAATGTCAATAGGAAGGTGCGGAGAAAGCTACATCATGGGAATAAACCAGGGGAAACAAATTTATACCCAGAAAGCTAATATGATTGAGAGGACCTTGGACAAGAACTGGGGAATTTGATCTTCATGCAAGCCACCTTGAACTCTTAGAGAAGAAAAGCAGGATATAAATCCACATCCTTATTGTTATTCTTCTCCTGTAAAATCTTCCTTATTGTTTGAGCGAGACTCCAGATGTCTGCCCAAATTGACTATATATAGCCTTTTACCAACCCCTATTTAAGCCGAGGTATTTTAAGCCAAAAATATCTAATACCTACTGAGCTGTTCACGTTTCAAACAAAGTTCTACATTGCAGCATTTAATGATAATAATGAGACTGCTTTTCTCTTGCTGTATTTATGTACTTAGCAGTCTCTAGCTGGGACATGAGAGCCTCCTTCCTCCTGCCAAAATTTAGTAGATAAATTGTGCCTTTAAGTGGTATGGGGATTTTGTCATTCTTGTTGTAAAATAGAAAGTTCCAAGCTTCCCTTCCCCAACTAAAATTTAGGGAGAAATGCCAAAAAATCACCGCCCATCTCTGGTTATACCAATTCATCACTATCCATATCTTTTGCATGCTTTTGTGATAAAAAAAAAAAGAAAGGAAGTAAGACTGGAGGAAAATATCTGTTCAGTTTTAAGGGTTAAAACACATTGGATTGGTTTCAAGGATATTTGACAGGTCACTAGCCAATCAGGGTGAATTCAGTTCCCCCCTTTAGAACTCACATTGGCCAGCAGATAACAGCTACATTAATGTAGCTCTAAATTTTCCCTCTACATTTTTCTCTGGCTTGTCTGTTCACACACAGATTTAACACATCAAAATTGGAGACATGGGTCATAGCTTTATCTGTACCCAAGTGTCTAGAAGTTTAAGTTCATGTATTTTGTTGTTTGAGTGGTGGTATGGATTCTTCAGAGAAATCCTGACCTTCTGACACATTTGAACTACTTTTCAAAGGGTTCTTTTATTTTGAGTGGGATGACAGCCCATTAAAATGGAGCACTGTATATTCCCAGGGCACAGTGCAATGTTGGTAATGAAATCTGCTGAAATTGCTGGCACTAAGGAATGACTTATACCCAGGAAATGAACAATGGGGAAAATGGTGTGCATGAATCAACTCGCTTTCTTCATGCTTTTAAACAGGAAAAATGTTGAGACCCGTGTGTGTGTGTGTGTGTGTGTGTGTGTGTGTGTGTGTGTGTGTGTGTGTATGCTGGATAGATAAAAGAAATGTTAAATGGAATTTTGTTCTTCTAAACATGCATGTCAAGAAAGGCAATTTTAGTTCTACAGTGGTTTAGCATTTTGTTTTTTTCTGCAATAAAGCCATCAGATCAATAAAAAATTATGTAGCAGATTATTATTACACTGAGCTCACCATAGCTCTAATCGTAAATAATACAGCAGTTATCCTGGTTATATTAATTAGAATTAGAATGCAGATAATGCAGACGGTCTTTTATTACTCGAGCCAAATCAATTTTCCATGTTATTCAATGCAAGGTCACACAAAGTTGTTCAAGCTCTTCCACTTCTTATGAAATGACCTGCATATGGAAGAGACGGTTTGCAGCTGAAAAGTGCATTCAAATAATTGCAGGCATGAGCTCCTGCCCATAATAGCAAAATTTCATTTTATAAAGTAAGCAGTGTTGTAATCCAAGATCCTTTACAATGAGGAGTCCCATAAATTTTCTATCGGAAATCAAGATGAATTCCAGTCATTTCTGCTGGGATAAAATTTATGTTGAAAGTTTAACTATGTGACAGTATTACTAAAAATGTACATCTGAATCAGTGAGTGTCTTGGCATCCACACACCAGGAATAATTTTTGAGAACAAGTAGGTCCAGGTTGGAGTAAGGTAAGTAGGCACATAGATAGTTGACTGTTTAGATAATGAGAAAATTCATTTAATCTTAACTGTCAACACAATTATACTTGATTTTTTTTAAAAAAAGTCCTTGTTGTTCTGTAACCAGTGACTGAAAAGAAATAATATTGTGATAATACTTGGGATACACTCAGATCAGGAAAATCCAGAATCAAGGCAAAGTTTAATATATTATTGATTCTTGGTGTCCTTTTCCTTTTCTTTCATTTGTTATTTTATATTATGTCTTTTTCTATTGTAATCTACCCAGGATTGTTGTAGAGATGAGCAGTCTTAAAATAGAAATTAAATTAAAATTCCTATTTTTATTTTTGAAAGATAAAGATAATGACATTGCAAATTATTTAGGGTAATGGTATAGGAAAATATATACACAGTAAAACAGATATATAGGTACAAGCAAACACACTCATATTTTTATCAGCATCCACTTTAGATGGTGGAATTCTAGGAGAACTCTTGGGTTATACAACATTGACTGGTGAACAAAAATATTATTCAAAATATAAATACCATTATAATTCCTATATTATTGGACTACTTGGTTCTCTTCTTCTAAATATTGTAATGGGTAACTGAAACCAGAACAAGAGAATAGAAAAGACAAATTTAGATAGGTCAATTTTTCATGAATATATCTAAATACTGGTTGTGTCCAGTCTGATAGATGGTGGCAACATAAGAAGAATCCATTAATGGCCAGCCCCCACTTTTTACAATATATTACAGGTCCTGCATATGGATACAGTCATCTATGCTGGTTGGCCTACTAAAGATGGAGATTGTAAGGAGACTGGTCCTCCCCGTACATATATTCTTACATCCTATCACAACCATTTAAACTGATGATCCTGATATCCTGTAGGCTGTGATTGTCTACTTGCTATTTGCAAAGGGATTTTACTGGGTTTCAGAAACTGAGTGTATATTCTCGTAAAGGCACAAACTATTTCCCGCAACTAATAGGATTAAGTGGCAAAGCAAGGAAGAAGTATGTGAGATGAAAATGCTTGGTGTACGAAAAGTTTGTTGGAGCAGGTGCATAAGGCGGCATAAGGAGAGGGTACTGTGGGAAGCTAACATAAAGGGGAAAGTTAATTGAGCTACTTGAATTCTAAGAGACAGAAATTTAAGGAAGAGATCTATGGAGATTCTCAGTCATCCAGGTCATTGGTTGTCCCAATGCAGGTGCTTTTTCAAAAGGCAGCTGGACTTTCTTTGTTTTGCTTGAAGACGTTTCACTTCTCATCCAACAACTGAAGACGCTTCTTGGATGAGAAGTGGAATATCTTCAAGCAAAACCAAAAAAAAGTCTTTTGAAAAAAAAAAAACACAGGATGTTCTAGAAAGCCTGGGTTGAAGTTGCTCTCCCAAGTTGTATCATGTCAAATGTGTATCTGCGTCATATTGTTTTTGCTGATTGTTTGATGCCGGATATCATTGTTTTGTTGCCTTTGGAACTTGCAGCACTCTGTGCTAATGTTTTAAATGTGCCAATGCTTTAAAATAGGGCCTTAGTATGAATATGCTTCCTATATAGGCCATTATCTTTCATCTCATTCTATTGCTTAGAATTTTCCGTGTCTCTGTGTGCAATGAGCAACCTGTGAATGAAAGTGCTCTTTTAAAAAAGAATTCCATCTCTGAGAGGAAGCATGGATTGACATGGTAAGTATCCATGCTTCAAATAATAGGATTTGGGAATTATGTTCAGCCCAAACCATAAGGGAAAAAATGTCTAAAAGTGTCCTTGTCATCTGAATTAACTTCCATGAGATTCCACTTTAAAATGATATGCCCGGCATTATTATTTTACTGCCAAAAACTGGGAACACTTCCAAAATTATTATATTTCCAGATTTAAAAAGTAAGCTTTTTAAAGTGCTCCTTTTGGAATGGGTATGGTAAAGAGGTGGCTCTGTAAAATCCTGCATAAATAGCCGAGACTTCAAGTTCAAACTGTCTCTGAGTAGCCTTATTTTTGTTTGTTTGTTTGAAGGGTATGTGTGTCTGTGTGTGTAACTTGAAGTTTTTATCTTTAGGCTTAAATTGTAAACCAATTGCAAATGTTTTGCAACACTGAAAAATAATACGGGAAGGAGGGAAGGAAAGAAAAGGGAGAGGAAGGAAGGAAGGAAGGAGAGGAGAGGAGATGGGAAGAAGGAAGGAAGGAAGGAGAGGAGAGGAGATGGGAAGAAGGAAGGAAGGAAGGAAGGAAGGAAGGAAGGAAGGAAGGAAGGAAGGAAGGAAGGAAGGAAGGAAGGAAGGAGAGGAGATGGGAAGAAGGAAGGAAGGAAAGAAGGAAGAAAGGAGAGGAGATGGGAGGGAGGGAGGAAGGAAGGAGAGGAGATGGGAAGAAGGAAGGAAGGAAGGAGAGGAGATGGGAAGAAGGAAGGAAGGAGAGGAGAGGAGATGGGAAGAAGGAAGGAAGGAAGAAAGGAGAGGAGACGGGAGGGAGGGAGGGAGGAAGGAAGGAAGGAAGGAGAGGAGAGGAGATGGGAAGAAGGAAGGAAGGAAGGACAGATTTTCAGATTATTACTTTTTAACATAAGATACCAAAGAGTAGCATTATGTGAATACAATAACATGAATACTAAGCAGGTTGGTGCCATGACCATTCTTTCTTTAAACTTCGTCAATAAAACACATTTAACAGTTGTACAAACCCAAATAACACTTGTGCAAACAATCCCTAACTGCACTGGGAAGTGCTGCCTTTTAAAGAAAACCTTGCCTCACACTCTGCACCTTGGCAGAAGGGTTACCAGTAGCCCTTTAAGGCAGTCATAAAATGGCTTTGTATTTCTCTTTGATACAGTATGTGCTCGCTTTCTCTGCTACTGTGTTAGAAACGCTCTTTATGGCTCTTGATCACAACATGCAGGGAAAAAAGTACCAGCTGGACTCAGCGTGCTAAAGTCAGTGATCTCTAGGTTACATCTGTGCCCCCCAAAAGACTTTCTCTCCTGTTTAGCTGCTGTGTACTTTAGTCTGTCACTGATAACTAACAAAATTGCTGCATTGTAATTTTAATTGGCCACTATCCATTTATATCCTTGAGATTTTTTTCCTTTCTTTGTTTCCCTCCAGCGGTCTCCTTTTGTGGTTGGCTCATCTGCTCTGGTGCCCATAGCAACACCCATGTGTAAAGCCTATCCACTTCCAAACACCAGAGGTTCGTTCTGCAGTTTCAGAATAGCAAGCTTGCTCCTAGAGTCACTGCTCTAAACAGCTTGCCAGCTTAGCTCTGCATGGTGTTTTTATAATATCTTAATATTGTTCCGCCTCATTCACCCAGAGTTGTTAAAATCTATTGGACAGTTAAAGTTACAAACACAAGGCACAGTGTACAAAGCTCTGAAGTTATTGGCAGAGACATGGGAGAGGGGTGAGGGGAACAAAGGAATTTTATCAAACTTTTTTTTCAAAATGCGGTTGGAGATAAAAGCTCGATTCAATATTTCAGATTTCCTTTGCAACAGGACCAAGCCTGAAGAGAAGAGGGGATAATTGGGAGAATGACCTTGTCTCCATCATTTCTTTTAAAAATGCATTCTCAACTTTTAAAAGGAGGACAGTAAAAGGAATCATGGTTCTGACACAGCATCTAGTTCAGTGTTTCTCAAACCTGGGCACTTGAAGATGTGCGGACTTCAACTCCCAGAATTCCTATACCTGCCTTAAGTTGAAGTTCACACACATCTTAGAGGTGCCATGTTTGAGAAGCATTGATCTAAATGGTTGCTCTATCAATCTGTTAGGGCAGGGGTGTCAAACTCTATTTCATTGAGGGCCACATCAGGGTTGTGTTTGACCATGGGAAGCCAGGGTGGGCATGGCCAGGATGAGTCTGGCCAGCTTGATGTCCACTCGTGTCGGGAGCACCTGTGGTGGCCCAAGTGCTGTGCCAGCAAAAACGGCTCCCGATCTCCGTTTTCAGCTGGGATGGCCTCCTACAACCCACTGCCAGCGAAAACGAGCTTGGAAGGGCCGCATGAAGCCTCCTGGGCTCCGTTTTCATTTGCAAAGGCATTGCAGGCTGGTCCTTCCCTGTTTTCAAGGCAGCCCCATGGTCCACATCAAAGCATCCTGGAGGCCAGATGCAGCCAGATGTGGCCTTGAGTTTGACACCCCTGTGTTAGTGCAAAAAGAATAAAGGAAATCGCACACTTCTCTTAAAGTTAGTTTTTTAAAGTTTAGCACCACATTTAGTGATGCCTCTGCTTTCAAGTTCAAAGCATACTTCATCAGGTGCAAGCATCTCTTGCAGAAAGACTATTCAAGGTAGACTCAAAGCTTTTTTCAAAAGCAACTGGGCTGGTTTCTGTTTTTCTTTGAGGAAGAAATTTCACTTCTCATCCAAGAAGTTTCATCAGTTCTGGCAGGATGAAGCTTCTTGAATATGAGAAGCAAAATGTTTTCCCCAAAGAAAAAACAGTCCACTTGACTTTTGGAAAAGCATCTTTGAGACAACTATGGCCCGGATGACTGAGCACCTCCACAAGTATTCAAGGCAGAGGTGCTTTTTGATTGCTTTTCTCACCACCTGTGTGAAAGCAGGGGAATCTTTCTTTCTATCTTCCACATTGTTGTACGTGTTAGAAACCTCCATCATTCCAAACTTTTACCGAGGTAATGATGAACCTTTGAAAGATCTTCAACTAAACAACAATAATAAACACCCCTTTAGATATTCCAGTTTAGCTGTGCTAATTTTCATAGAACCAAGAAAGATTTACTGGGGCTAAACAAAACTTTTTTTACATGTTCAGTCTTCTGAAGGAGCTCCTTCTAGCAAGTCAATAAGTCCTGTGACCTTGATAAAGTGACCGCATTTTTTTGCTATTTAGTATTCTGAAGCTTCTTGCACTTTTGCATACAAAAAGAGGAAGAAGCAAAAAAGAAAAAGAGTAAGATCAGAGAATGATGTAAATGTTCTATTCGGAAACGACTACAAAAAGTTAAATGTATTCGGGAACAGCTGGTCTTATTTGTAATTCCATTACTTTTACCTTTCGCACATCTGCAGTTAAATACATAGAGGTAAAATCTTAATACATAGCAAGCAATTATGGGTTGTTCCAGCAATGCCAGCTTTCAAATTCTGGGGGTTTGGGGGTTATTGGAAATGGTATTGCTCTGGCCTTGGTTGATAATAATGAACCACTGAAAGAAGCCATATAGGTCAATCAGAATAGAGCTGGAAGGAAGCTTGCAGGGGTCTTCAACTCCCTGCTCAAGCAGGAGACCCTATATCATTTCATATGGCTGGCTGGCCAGTCTTTTCTTAAAAACCTCTAGTAATGAAGCACATACAACTTCTGAAGGCAAGCTGTTCCACTGGTTAATTTGTTTTCACTGTTAGGAAGTTTCTCAATTCCAGGTTGCTTCTCTCTTTGATTAGTTTCCAGCCATTGTTTCTTGTCTTGCCTTCTGGAGTTTTTAAAAATAAGTTGACCCCCTCTTCTTTGTGGCAACCTCTCAAATACCGAAATACTGCTATCACGTCCCTCCTAGTTCTTCTTTTCTCTAGAATAGCCAAACCCAAGTGCTGCAAACCATTTTTTGTATGTTTTTGTCTACAGGCCTTGAATTATCTTAGTTTCTCTTCTTTTTTTTTGCATTTTTAACCAGAGTCTCAACATCTTTACTGTAATGTGGTAACCAAAACTGGATGCAGTATTCCAGGGGTGTCTTACTAAAGATTTATAAAGCAGTACTAATACTTCACCTGCATTTGATTCTATGCCTCTGCTTATAAACTAAGGATTATTATTAGCTTTTTTGGCTGCTGACTCATGTTTAAGTGATTGTCCACTAGGATTCCAAGGTCCCTCTCATGGTTATTGGTTTTGAACTAGGTTCTGCCTAATCTGTACTTGTATCTTTTGATATTCTGCCTAGGTTTAAAACCTTGCTTTTCTCTACATTACATTTCATGTTGTTGGATAGGACCCATTGATCAAGTCTGTCAAGATCTTTTTGGATCCTGAGCCTGTCTTCTGGGGTATTGGCTAATCCTGCCAATAGATGCAGATGCAGATGACATCTTAATGTCATCTGCAAATTTGACACGTTCCCCTTTTATTCCTTCATCATGTGATCACCTTTCGTGAACCTCTGATAAGCAAAGTCAGTAGGGGAAGCCAGATTCACTTAACAACTGTGCTAAGTTGTTACTAACGTAACAACTGCAGTGATTCAATTAACAGCAGTGACAAGAAAGGTCATAAAATGGGGCAAAACTCACTTAACAAGTGTTTCACGCCGCATCATAAATGTTGGACTCAATTGAGGACAACCTGTATATCACTATTATTTTGTCATTAGGAAATGCTGCCTTAAATTCCTTTTTGTTTGGCCCTTGGCAAAGTACACAAACACTGTGTAGATTATAAATACACAGGATGACATGTTTTATAGTGGAATATAGGCTTAAATTGCAGAAAAATAAGAAATGCAAGTGTGATGCTACTAGTTGTGCTTTTCTTTTTTTTTGCTTTTTCCTTGCTTACTCCTTATGTTAATCTATAGGGTTGGAAGCCATTATGAGCTGAAAAGAAAAGCTAATAAACCCACCCGAAGGTATTCCCTATTTAGCAAAACATGAACTTCCTGCTAGAAAAATGTTGCTAATAGATAAGCGGTAGACTATGACCAATATTCCCAAACCTGAGAAACTGTGGAATGCTTTTGAATTAATTTTTAGTTCTTCAGGTGTTTAACAGCTGGAACTGTGGAACTCTGTGGGTCTCACTTTTATGCATATGAGTAGGATTGCATTGTTATTTGTTACAATCTTCTGAGAATTGTGAACATAATCCCATTAATACAGAATTCTGCAAGATGCTAAACCCTCTGGCTTAGATAATGATAAATAAATAGGGATACCCATAAAATGTAAGCAGAGGAGAATTCCTATGGCCTTCATACCAAGAAGCTTTTTACTTGCCCGAGAACTTTGCAGTGTGAAAAAAAAAACCCTCTTCTGCAGCTTCATTATCGTTTCAGCACACCAGTTTTCAGTATTTCTGCCTGTTTATAGATCAGACTGTCTATTTACATAAGCACACAAAACAGACAGGCATACATAGTTATTTCAATTTACCGGCATGCAGCCCACAATTTACCATTGGTAAATCATAACCCTGCATTTTGCAAATTATATTTGTGACTTTTAAGAGGCAGCATTCTGTCCCTGTGGCATGTTGTACATTTGGGGAAAGCTGTTTTGAAATCGCAGAATGCATACATTACCACTCTTTGCTGAGCAGCTAAAATGTTCGTTAAAGTGATAGATAGAAGCAAGCAGAAACAAGTGTAATTATTATTTTTAAAAAATCTATATCTCAATATCAATTATTTTTTGTTTTATTATATCTCTAGTTATTTTTGAGAAATACAGGTAGTCCTCAACGTCTGACCACAATTGAGCCCAAAATTTATGTTGCTAAGTGAGGAATTTGTTAAGTGAGTTTTGCCCCATTTTACGACTTTTCTTGCCACATTTGTTAAGTGAATCACTGCAGTTATTAAATTAGTAACACGGTTGTTAAGTGAATCTGGCGTCTCCATTGATTTTGCTTTGTCAGAAGGTTGCAAAAGGTGATCAAATGATCTCGAGACACTGTAACGATCATAAATGCGAGTAAGATGTCAAGCACCCGAATGTAAATCATGGAGCTGTTGCAACAGTCATAAGTGTGAAAAATGGTCCTAAGTCATTTTTTCAGTGCTGCTGTAACTTCAAACGGTCACTAAGCAAACTGTTGTGAATGGAGGATTACCTGTATGCTATTTATTGATGGATTCATTTTTTAAAAAGAAAGTCAGTATAAAGGTTGGCTTGGATTTTAGAATACTTTATCCAAATGCATAGAGTAAGAGTGCAATATGCATAAAGACTAGTGACTGGCCAATGGTGTTGCTAAATCATTAGTGTTCAGCGAAACAAATAAACCTGCTAGTTCAGGGGTCTCCAACCTTTGCAAATGTAAGTCTGAAGGACTTTGCAAATGTAAGTCTGAAGGACTTCAGCTCCCAGACTTCTCCAGCCAGCTTTGCTGGCTGGAGAAGTCTGGGAGCTGAAGTCCTTCAGACTTATAGTTGCAAAGGTTGGGGACCCCTGTGGTAGTTCACTGCAGGTTTCTTTCTGTTCAATGGAGAAACATTGAAAATTATGTTTTCTGCCACAATTCTTTACCTTGGTGACCCAAGGATAACTATATCATATAGAAAAATTAAAATAATGCCCCAGCCTTTGTTCTTAATTTATGACTTTTCACATGGCTTCCCTCTTCCTACCCTTGCAAATAAACACACATAATTTATGCATACACGGGAAAATGGAATTGATTGTCTCTAGGCAAAAGACATTAACTTCCCCTAAGTATGCCGATCTCTTTCCCTCGATTTTCTTGAACAACTAACTGCTTATTTGTTTTCCAAATGTGTTTTATTGGGGCTTGGGCTTGTTGTCAGCATTCCAAATATCATCCAAAATTAAATCAGAGTCCAAGGCAGAGCTTTCCACAGGTGTACCAACATGTCTCTCTTAATAAATTGGAACTTTGAGGAAAGTTCTGCCTTGGACTCTGATTCATTCCGACTTTTGTGGAAATTGCCCTTCCATTGACTGAGCTATTAAAAACGGGGCCTTCCGCAACAAAGCCAAAAGCAAACCAACCCCTAAAGTGGAGAATGGACTGTCAAAAAGCCTTTGAGAAATTAAAATGGCTCTTTGCCCAAGAGCCCATACTGCAACACCCCGACCCAGAGTGGCCATTCATAATCCAGACGGATGCCAGGGATGTAGCGATAGCTGAAGTGCTACTGCAAAACTGTGTATCTTTCCTCTTCTAAAATGTGCCTGCTGTCCTACTTTGACTTCAAGAAAATAACACTGTACAATTTTTAAATAGGAATCATCCTTAAATGGCAAAATATTAATAACAGTAATATGGAAGAAGGAGGCATGAAGAGGTAGAGGAAGGGTTACATTATTTTATGAAGAAGACACTGAGGTTATATTACAGATCATCCTGAAGAGGCTTATGGTTTCACATCTTCATACATTTATGCACAATGCGTAGTTCACTTTAAAAGAGAACTGACATTTGGAATGACAAGCTACTGTTAGATGTCAATAAAGATAATCAGAGGAGCTTCTAATAGGCTTGGGGAGGGCGTGTCTGTTTTTGAACATGATCTGAAAGAATGAAATACATAGTCTATTTAACATATTTTATGTAACATCCATTCTTTTTTTATATTGAAAAAGTTTTATTGGTTTTACATTTTTCTATAGGGTAGGGTAAGGGATACAAAGAAATTTTGAGAGCATTCACGTCAGAGTCGTCGGCCCTTCCGAGACCTCAAAATACACAATAAAAAGATAACAAAAAAAAAGCATTTTTCATAAGACTACAAGGTAAAAGCAAGTACATATACCTAAATTCTCAATTCCATGCTGTCAGACATTTACAAAAAATCCAGATACAGATATTATGCAAAATTGTTCAGAAAAATCAAGGCAAAGTTATTTTTTCGATCTAAGTCTCTTGGCTATTGTATCTTCTTTTTCTCCTCCCTGGCCCCGAGCGGGCGGGGCCGTGGCCCCCTCCGTCCCCCCTGGATCTTCCCCCAGGGCAGAGGAATATTTTTTAAGAAAGGCTTCCGCCTCAGCAACTGTTTTAATCCTCACTCTTCCTCCTTCCCAGAACACCAGCATCCCTTCGGGTGTCACCCACTTGAACCAAATCCCATGATCAAATAAAATTTTAGACAAGAAGGAAAATTTCCTCCTTGCTTCTCGAATCTTTCTAGGAATCTGCTTCAAGATAGTGACCGTTTTTTGTTGGTAAATTAAAGGGTTCTCTCTCTGCGCCCTCAGGATTTCCTCTCTGGTTGACCTTCTAACAAATTTCACATGTATCTCTCTAGGCACTTCATTTATCCTGGCATATGCTGAGTTAATTCTATAGGCTAGGTCAATGTCCCCCCTGATCTCATCTTTAGGTTTTTGTAAATAGTCTGCTAAAATTGTGCTCATAAGATCAGGGAGGCATTCACCAGATTCCTCAAGAACGTTCTGAAATCTCAAAAAATATGTCATTCTTTCCATATCAATCCTAGACACATGCCCATCTGTTTCCCCAACCTCTTTAGTAACATTTTTAATCTCTCCCTTAACCCCCACCAACCCCCCTTCCAATTCTTCAGTCTTCTGTGTGTTTTCCAGCACTTGCTTCCTTGTGTCCAATAGCTCCTTCTTGAAATTGATGTTTTCAGCCCTCTGGGCCTGAATTTCGTTTACCAAAGTTTGTATAACAGTTTCAAGAGAAGCCATCCGTTGTCCTAAACTTGTCAGTGCTGTTTCGTGAGACATCTTAACTGTTAGAGTCAGTGCCACCAAAATGGCGTTTTCAGGGTGGGGTTGGTGAGACTAACCGGGAGCCAAAAGTTCAGATCAAGGTTGAAACGTTGTAAAATTTAGGAACCAAGAGAGAGACAATTTTCCAGCTCAATAGTTATAATAGCCAAGGTAATCCAGAAAGGAATCACAAATTCAACAAGAAAAAAATTCTTCATTAATATCCAGAGAGAGTCCCAATTGTAAAGAGACGCTGGGAATTTTCCATAGTTAAAATAGTCAGGCAGGGACAAAGAAAAGCCACTTTCCACCGCCCATCTCAGAGCCCAGAGGAGAGAGTAGAAAAATAATTTTTTTTTTAACCAGCCAGACCTAGAAACAATGTTGCAAGTAGCCGCATACCACTTTCCCTTGTTAGAGACAGTCCGGATTTAAGATTTCCGCTTTCTCTTCCAGAGAAGCCATTTTTAAGTGCCGCTTAAGTCCGAAGGGTTTTTTTTTAAAACAAACACCCCCCTCCCAGTCCGTTCAGCCTGGCTGGCAGCAAGGAAAAAAAAAGTCTTTTTAAACTCACTCTCCCTCGCAGCTGAAGCCTCGGCAAGCCTTCCGATCTCTTCCGCTCAGCCCTCTACATTGAAGTGAATGGCGCCGACAGCCGTTGGCGAAAGGGAGAACCCCCCGCAGCATGTTCCTCCTCACCTAGGTCGCGGAGGGGATCTCTCTCCCCACCGCAGTGAGGAGAAACGTCTCCTCCGAGCCGACCCTACGGGAGACCTCCGCTAACCGGAGTGTCTCGCCCCCGTGGGGGGGCAGAAAAGGCAACAAAGCGGCGAGCGAGCCCCAGGCTCGCCCGTCGCCGCTGGAGCCGGAACCGGAAGCCGTAACATCCATTCTTAAGAAGAGCAAGGTTCATGTGTTCTTATTTCCTACATATAACTAGGAAAAGCAAGCCGTTCAAAACATAACAAACCAGGTAGTAAACCAAATCTATTCAAAATTATTACAATTCCATGATTTCAGATATTATAAAGTGTTATTTGTTTCTTTCTTGTCTTCCGAATCTCTCCCACTCTCACTGTGTGTGTCTTTCTCAAGATAATTCGATCTGCTGTATATCTGTGACATAATTGTGTAATATATTGTTTTGCATTTCCTTTTTGTATGAAGATAGCCATTAAAAAGCCATCTCTTAGTAGAAATTCTGTCAGAAAATAAAATGTCCCTTCCCAAGCTTGCATTAAATGCCATAACAGCCATTACTACTTTCGTTTTCTTTTAGTGGTAGTGGTATTATACGTGAAGCTCTCCAGTAACACTAACTGGGTGAGAATAAAAACTGCACCATAAGTATTGACTGGAACTGGATATTAAAACTTATTACACAAATTCCATATGATCTTCATTAGAGCCTAGTTATTTCCAATTGAGTTCAATGAGGATATATGAACTTTACAAAGTCCTTTATACTTTGAGATAACAAAATCATTTTCAGAATCTGTATTCTTTATGATTACTTTGAGATCCCTCAAATAGCTGCTCAGAAGAAGTTTTTTTCTGTAAAGATTCTGGCTCAACACTTATCTACTTGCATGGTACTCATTGCTTTTATTTTTTGATTTGATTTGATTTGATTTGTGTGTCTACCCATCTCCAGAGCTCAAGACAGAAAGTACACCAATTGCTCATCCAGTTTCCCCCAAGAGTCCAGTTGAGGGTGACTGGGCAAGGACAGAGCAAATGGCACACAGAAGACTCCATCATCTTCCATAGTAAAGTGTAGACTTGGAATTTGTGGCTCCCATATCCTTGTATCCTTCTTCATTGTGAAGTTGTGTCTGACCTCATGGATAACATTTCTCCAGGCCTTCCTGCGCTCTACCATCCTCTGGAGTCCATTTAAGCTCACGTCAACTGCTTCGGTGACTCCATCCAGCCACCTCATTCTCTGTCGTCCCCTTCTTCTTTTGCCCTCAATCTTTCCCAGTATTAGGCTCTTTTCCAGTGACTCCTTCCTTCTCATTAGGTGGCCAAAGTATCTGAGTTTCATCTTCAGGATCTGGCCTTCTAAATATCCTACCATATCCTACTAGCTACTTAATACTGGGTGAAATCTGGGTTTCTTCATTGTAACATGGCATCCTACTACAATTCCTATAGATAGAAATTTGTCTTTGATAATTTTACAGATGCCAATTTTCAGTTAGCCTTTGCATTTGGCTAATAGTGTGTAAAACATCAATTTATTGCAGCATACAACATTTCTTTTTTCCCTTTATAAATGATATACAATTCCCTTTTTGCCTAAATTTGATTATTGCTTTCCATATTGCATTATGTCTCTTTTGAGGATGACAGATCTCAATATTGTTTTTCAATAAATAGCTTTGCAATGAGTTTTTTCCTTTTATTTAATTTTCTAAAAGAGATACTTTGAAATATAAGGCAAAATAGATTTTAATCTTAATTATGCATTCCACGGTATTATAAGTTACTAAAAATTACTTCCAGTTTTGGTAGAATCTTACAGTGTGTAGATGTGGCTTTCCTTGGTAGAAGCCATCTTTACTGAACTCAAAATTTCCATAATGCTGTCACATTCTGCATGGAAAGCAGATTTACAGATAGGTAATCCATGTAAGATATTTTAAAGACAGCTTATTAAAGGATTGAAGCATGCTGTTAAATTACATATGCTTTCAATTGCTGTGAGGAGCAAAATGCATCAAGAACTACAGCAATTTAGCTACAGCTGGAAAAAGACCTGTGCTAATTTTCAATGAAAGGTCCTTTACACTTTTTCTTTTTAAAGGATTTTCTATTTTCTATTTACCTTTATGTTATACGGGGTTCTTTTTAATATGGTAAAGTTCGCCAGAAGGTTTAAAATGCGTAGGTCGAAGAAATTCAAATTTGGCCTTCAGACGAATCCTGACCTTACAAAATGATTTCTAAGTTCTGGTCTGCACTTTTGGTAGCATTACCTAAATGCTTTGCAGGAGTTACCAAATCTTTGCATTTTAAACATTGCTAATTATAAATGTCTCAAATCAACGTTCAGTGTTCATACCACTGTGTTCTTCCTTGAAGTGAGCTGTGATTATCATGTTTTGTACATGAAATTGTTTGAGCATCTTGGATGGTGTCCCCATCTGTCTCCGAAAACACAAGACAATGTGTCATTCAACATGCCATCTGCTCTTGTTCCAATCTTCCTTTAAAATGGCTCAAGAATTTTGTTTAAAATATAGGAGTGGGGGTTTTTTTCTCATAAAAGTACTCTGAATAACATGTTTGCTAATATTTGTCTTTATTAAAATGTGAAAGCATGTACACATATACAGTCACAAAGAGCTTATGTTGAAACTGATGTCAAGTACTGTATGGAAAATCAGAATTAAAAAATAAAAAACAGTTTGGCAGAAATGTTATAGGGTACAGAGGCAAGGACTGTAGCCCTGAAAATAAGCAGCCACATATGAGCATCCATGCAATAAAAAAAGAAAAGAAACAGAAATACAATTGTACCTTCAAATTTTATGTCATTATTAGCACAGGATTTTAGAGCTCTAACCCAGAGGACATCCATAGTTTATGTATTTAAAAAAATATGAAACATATATTCTTATGCTGAATAAAATTATATTTATTTGTTTGTTTGTTTATTATATATGTTTTATTTGCAGTTTTTCTTTAACAACCAACACTTTTTGTGGGCAGTGTAATTAATGAGTTAACATATTTTTCACATAGTTATCATAGTAATAATACAATTACATATAAAGAATTGTTATCTTCCAATTTCCAATTTTTATCTTCAAAAATGTGTACAATGTGTAAAATAATGTATAGATTATTTTTATGATTCTCTTAGTTTTCATATCAGTATCTATATGATTTCCTATAACAGGCTTTGTCCATTGATAGTGCTATGCGTGTACATTGACATATAATTATACCTAGACATATAGAAAAAATAGAAATAATGATAAAAGCATTCACTAATGTAGGTATAATGTAACTCACTGCCTAATTTTCATAGTGTAGTGGTAGTACAAAAAATATTTATTTTATACGATTAATCTCTTCATATGCAAGGATATAGTTTTTACTTTCATTTTAAGAATTATCCACTGGTTAAATTTTTCTGCCAGTGATATAAAAGCAAAATTGTCATATTATCTTTTTTAATAATGACAAGGTAGTATATTTTCATTCTGAAATATTTATAGCGTAAATTAACAAAATGATGTTTCTATCCTATTCTAATAAATCTCCTTTTGCATACATGTTAAAGGTTAATGGGAAGATTTTAAATTGTATTACATTTTTTTATAATAAATGAATGTTTAAGATACTTATGAAGTCATATATTCCTTCTGATATTTTTCCATGAATAATAATTTAAGAAATACAAAATGCAACAACAATAGATTGCTTAAAATGCAAGATGGAACTAATAAATATAGAGCAATAATAAATATATATTGGCTGTAATTAATGGGAAAACATTATAAAAAAAGTTTTTTTTATCATACCTTCAAATTGCACCTTATGTTTTTTAAGAATGTTTTCAAGGAAGTCTACAACAGCGTTAAATCCACTGGAGGGAAAAAAGAATTTTAAATATTAGACTATAAAAAATAGTCAGATATTGATTAGTTTATTTTACTTTCTGCATAACTACAAAAGTAGAAATATAATTCCAGCACACATTATACTAATCAAATATTTTACCAAGTAAACATGCTTAAATGAGATTAAAGCATATGTCTAAGGAAACAAAACAATAAGTTTAAATAGTTTTATATTAATAGAAATATGAGAAAGCCCTTAGGAATTGTTTATGGAAAAATACTGTGATAAGACAAAAATATTGGGTTAGGATGGAGCTATTTGAAGGTCAAATAAATTCAGAATTATAAGTGAAAAATTGAAATGTAAATATACAGATCTTTGATAGCGAAGTAATTAAAATGTATGGTTTTGCCTACTGTGTATAATAAAGGCTTATATTTGTTCAACCATAAAAGTTATTTAATCATTTTAACCTTGGAATTCTACCCCACAGGAAAAAAAAACACACTTAATGGAAGTTAGTTGAGAAGCATTAGAGTATCACAACATTGACTGAGCGAGAAGGCATGGAAAATTCAAGCACGGCTTATTTACGCTATAATACTATAACAGGTTGCATGGCAACCAGTGGCATGGGCTTTAAAGTTACTTTATCCTTAGTTTAGGAACCAGTACTTAGCCAGATCTCCAAATTGGTAATTTCTACATTTTTATCAAGTTTTGGAGCCTAATTTCTAGGACATTTTCATAGTGATCCAGTCTCGCATTTTAAATGTTTGATGAGCTGAAATAAAAAGTAACTTCAAGGAAAAAAGAAGCAGAAGTATTTCTTGAGACATTGTGGTTGATAAATATTAAGGCTGCCCTGGTCACATAGCAATAGCATTTAGACTTATATACTGTTCCATTGTTCTTTACAACCTCTGAACAGTTTACAATGTGAGCATATCCCCCCCCCCCCAACAATCTGGATTCTCATTTTACCGAACCCAGAAGGATAGAAGACTGAGTTCAGTTAGAGTCCAATCAGGTTCGAACTCCAGACTGTTGGCAGAGTTAGCCTGCAGTATTACATTCTAACCAGGGCACTGAAAGCACGGGTAGAGATAAATGTCCAATAAAGTGACAGCCATTTATTTATTTATTTATTTTATTAAATTTATACCCCGCCCTTCTCCTTTTTAGGACCCAGGGCGGCCATATATGACGGAAAAGGTTAGGACCCAGGGCGGCCATATATGACGGAAAAGGTTATTGGAAGTTGACTTCCTTTTATCCAGGATATGGCATATAAGCACTGCTGAACCCGTCTGCAGTATTGTCAGGGATGCTACAGATCTTCTCCCTGACCAATTTTCTTTGTTTCCTTCTTCATGGAAGGCAGGCTTCATGGTATCCAAAGCAGAATAACTAGATTCTGTAATAGTTTGTATCATATAATATCAACCTTGTATTTTGTTTTAATGGGGTGCCATTGTGTACACAGAGAAGTGACAATAAAGGTTATCTTATCTTTATATCTTTTAATACCAATAGCACTTAGACCAGAGGTGGGCAAACTTTGCAACTTTAAGTCTGAAGGACTTCAGCTCCCAGAATTCTCCAGCCAGCAAAGTCTGGGAGCTGAAGTCCTTCAGACTTAAAGTTGCAAAGTTTGCTCACCCCTGACTTAGACTTATATGCTGCTCCGGGGTGGTTTTCACTCACCTTCCCTACAACATCCCTAAATAGGACAATATAGAGCCAGGCAGGTGGGCAGGCCCAGCCGCGATTTCCACTACAGGTTTGGGCGAACCAGTCTGAGCCAACAATACCACCTCTGTACTGCTCCATAATCCTTTACAGCACTCTCAAAACAGTTTACAAATGTTAGCATATTGCCCCCAGCAATCTGGATTTTCATTAAGTTACATTTCTGTGTCAAAACCTATGCTGTTGCCTATATGCCATGTGATTCATTGAAACCAAGAAACAAACTACATCTGAAATTTCTCAATGGTTCCTGATTGAGAATATATCAGGGATACTGTGGGCATTAAAATTGAGGTACGAATATGTTCAGCGACAAGTTGGCTGTTTTCAGCGGCTGGGCTACTAACACATTTGTAAATACTCTGTACTTTCCTATTTTCTGTCTGAGACACTGAGAGTGCGAAAAGTTACAGGGAAGGAAATGAAGAGCAAATACATGAAACAAGTGAGAGACAAAGAGAAATAGATTTAAAGACAAACTCAAGTAGGAAGACTGATGAATAGAAAGATAAACATGGGTAAGTAGAACAATATGTACTGAATGAAAGGAAGGCGAGGATAAACAGAGGTTGGAGGGAAAGAATAAGACAATATTATTAGCAGACAACCTGTCATGTTCAAATGTCAGGAGATAATTGCACAGTTAACTTGGATTGGTTTATAAAATGCAGAGGGCAATGAAGGCCACCAATAACCTCCGAGACAACCTTGCCTTGATAAAAGATGTTGGGTTCTCACTCCTTTCAAGTTGATTCTGAGCATGGAAGAATTTCTATTATGTATGTAACTTGAGAGAAAGATTTCTCCATAGTCTTCCTGTAGAGCAACCTGTTTATATCTACTGCCCACTTTTGTATCTCTGTTAGTAGTAAAATTTTCTAACCGCCCATCGGTTCCACAGTAATGGTGATTTATAAAGTAGGGAAGTCAATTAAATTAAAAAAAGGAAAGTGCTTCAATATCGGACAAAACCCCTACCGCTCACCATGAAAGCTGGAACGCCCACTAGTGGACGGTAGGGACCAGGTTGACTATCACTGCTTTAGAGGAAATACATCCTCCCTGGGAAACAGTGTTCCATGCACCCATGTTGGAAAAATTTCTTCCACCTACCTTTTGCAGTTTTATGTCTTCTATACTTTGTTCTCTGATTATGTGCTAGGAGGTGTTTTACATTTACTCTTCTCATTTTGCTGTGTTTTTCTCTTTTCCAATTTTCTGATTTTTAAATGTTACCTCTGTTGATATTTCTTCAGCAGTATAATTTGAAGGCTGAGCAGGGAAAGTATTTTATTGACTTGACCCTAAGACTTAACCTGTATTAGTTGCAAATACTGAAATAACAGCCTGCATTCACAGCTGAATTTTATGGCTGGTGATTTTGGAGATGATGGTTTGGAGGCTAAATTCGACCTTATTCTCCATTAGTCAGATAGAATATTCTTGCACAGCTTGGAAGAAGAATCCAAATTGTCTCCTGACATCTATTTAAATGCATACTGTCAACACAGAATATTTATATTATGAAAGGGAAAACATACAATATAGGCTTTGCTGTTAACATCATAGTTCTTTTTGTTACCTATACCAAGTTACTTCTCTCAGTATATCTGCAGACTTGGCTCCAGCAGCTCTATTCAAATTTAGCCACTATCTTTTAAGAAAGGATGGAGTAAAGATTCTATTTAGGCCTCTGTGATATGCTGACAAGTTTCTTTGCAGATAAAGTCATTCATATTCACTCAGAGTTGGATACTGCTTGGGCAGAGGCCAGCAAGTTGATTTGGACAATGTTTTGCAAGGCAATCTGAGATTATTATTTTTTGAGCATGTGGTGACCAAAGTTATAAATAAAGTTTTTCTGCCACACGATTAGGTTGGATTGATGTACCATCTGGCCTATTTGAGTGACTGGACAGGGTGTTTGTTTATGGTTGGATTTGGGATGCGGTTAATCATTTTGGGGGGAGAATATGCATCCATTCATGAAAAGACCATATCTAGATTCAGAACATTTGGAATGCTATCCAGTCAATCTCCAGTATTTCTTTTGGGAGACATGGTAGAGTTTGAGGTTTGGAAGATCCTACAGGAACAATGGTGGGTTTCGGCTCCTGTTGCAACCGGTACACTGCAATGGGAGCCGGGCATGCACCATGTATACAGGCACTGCACATGCATGTGCACCCACTGCTTGCGACTCTCCAGCTGCTTGGCGGAGCATTGCGCAGGTACCATATGCTGCATGCGCATGCACAAATGGCCTGTTTCCTTCAAATACAGGTAAGGAACAAGGGTGGGCAGGCCCTCCAAAGCACCATTCCGGTACAGAGGCTGCTGCTTCCGGCAGGCACGAGTATGCGCATACCAGTGTGTAACGCCTGCAAACCACCACTGTACAGGAAGTGGGCTTTCTGAACTCTTCTGGATATGGGACTATGTATGGGACTGAAATATGGACTCTATGAAAGTGTTGTCAGGACCCTGGTAAAAAAAGTGCATTCCTTTGAACAGCACTTGATACAATCAACTGTAGGATCTTTCTAGGTCACTTGTAAGGATGGGGGTTTAGGAGTGCATGGTATTGTAGCATTTGTACTCCTTTAATTCCAGTTGGTGCACCTGGCGGGAAAATGATGGCAATGAGGGCTGCTCCAGTGTGGGATACCAACAGGCTTAGCTCTTCCCCTCCATGTTATTCAATATCTACATGTAACTGTTGGGAAAGGCTTTACTATATTTTTTAGCTTTTATGGAATGGAATGGAATAATTTATTTGGCACACAAGGAATTTGTCTCCGGTGAAAGAAGCTCTCAATGTATATGCAAAGCAACAGAAAAATCGTTGTCATAACAATAATAATACCAATGGGTGGGGTGGAGAAGGAGTAAGAAGAATGGAGTCCCTGCAGATTTAACTCTACTAGTTCTTGCTGATTTCAGGGATGGTATTCATCTCCATTTCAAGGCCATTGTACCAACATAATGTTTCCGCAACCATGCCAGCACTGTTGCTTTCCCACTGAGGTGGTACCTATTAATCTACTTACATTTGCATGCTTTTGAACTTCTAGGTGGGCAGGAGCTGAAGTGAGGACCAGAGCTCACCCTGTCTCATGCCACAGGTCTCGAACCTGAGTGGCCATCTTTCCATCTGACAAGCCCAGTGTCTTAACCTTGAGCCACTATGCGCCCCCCCCCCCCCCCCACTCCAAGAGTGGGTCCTTTTGGAGAAGGGCGGGATATAAATTGAATAAAATAAATAAATAAATAAGAAGGATAATAAGAAGGATAAATAATAATGCTGCAGCCCAGTGGTAGGTTGCAGGCGGTACGCCCCGGTACGGGCGTACCAGAGCCTGCCCAGAGCACCAGGTACCGTTCCGATATGGTGCTCCGGAGTGCCCATCTGCCCGCCCGAGCTCCTTACCAGTGTTTTAAAGCTTTTGGCCCTTATGCACATGGTGTGTACAGCACCTGTGCGACGTTCTGCTGAGCAGCTGGGGCATCGTGGAGGCTTGCGGAAGCATCATTTGCCACTACAATGCATGCGTGTGCCGCGCATGTCCCTGTGGGCAACGAGATCTGAAACCCACCACTGCTGCAGCCATACTATTTGGGCAATTACACATAGACATTAGACAGCACTGTGAGAATTAGATGTATAGCAGAGTGATGGCCTCAAGGGGCGAAAACTGTCCCTGGGTCTAGTTGTTTGGGCCTATTTGTCATATGCTTGTAAATTACCTTCAGTCACTTGAAGGAAGCAATGTACACATTTTGTATAACTAATTATATAGGCAAATAAATGTACAAACTACAAAGTATTAAATAACTCACAAGAAAGATGCAAATATGGCAACTCCTAAATGCAATACTGGAAGTTTTTGATTAATATTCATGACTGAATTTTGACTGTTGTAATGAATATTGATTGCCTGCTCATGGAAGTAAAGATGTGTGTGTACTCTCCAGTCGTTTCCATAGCCCAGTTACAAACCCCTCAAAGCCCACAGGTGGGGGACCCCTGTTATAGTGAACCGGCTGCAGATTTAGATTTTGGGTTTCATCAAAGTGTTCATTCCAGGATTCTTTTTAGCGCTAATTATATATTAAAAAGTGCTATATACAATTCTTTTATAGCAAAGAGTTTGGTTCTTTTGCAGCAAAGAGAACCAAATTCTTTCTTTTGTGTGTGAGTGTGTGTGTGTATGTGTGTGTGTGTGTGTGTGTGATATTTTATTTCCTTCCATCCACAATGAATCTCTAGGAGCCCAAATTATGAAGAAACATCTCTATCGCTCAGTTTGACTATCTATTGAGCAATCTTTTTCAGTATGCAACAGGCTTCAAATTAGTGTCGGTAATAGATTTTCTTCCCAAATACCATTTTGTCATTACAGCATCTGTGCAGATGCTGAAGAAAGGACAGATCCATTCTTCATCCAAAGACCTTGTCTCAAATAATGTTTTGCTGACCTTAGGGAAAGTAGAGAAGGGCAGGTCATTCCTAATGCTGAAGTAAGTATGATACAGCTGGAAACCTAGCCATACCTTCTAACTGCATTGGAATGTTCCAAATTGTCCTTCTCATTAAGGAACAAAATATTTACTGAAATGTCCCCAATGATTTTTTTTTTATCTTTTCCAATTTTATTAGGAAGTAGAAGTTATCATAGTTTGACTATTGCTAAATTTTAATTCTACTCTTTAGGTTGTTGGGTTTTTAAAGAAAACTTTAAAAGTTTGGTGTTGCTATTGATTGGAGAACAAGATGGATTTATTTACCTGTCATATTATTCACTTTTAGCCCCAACTGGACTTCTCCCTTTAAACCTAAGTGTTAGTTAATTATGTTAATTGTTATTATGGTTCATTCTGCACTCAGCCAGATGTTTAGACTTCATTTGGCATTTTTATCCGTCTATCAAGTTCTTCTGAAGGTCCTCGGGATCAGCAGATGTTGTTTAATGGTTATAGAGATATTGCCACAGGTAAGGCGTGTCAAATTTTTCAACTTTCAATTTCCAAACATTAGTGGTGCTCAAAGGTGTGACATGCCTTGGGGATTGTAAAGATATTTTGGTTTCTTTAATATAATTTAGATGTGTTTGGTAAGTAACTACGTAAATATAACTTTTTAACATTTTGCTTGTTTCATTTGAATGTCACAAGCTGTTACAAATAAAGCTACCCTTTGCTATAGCTCAATTATTTAATTTCATTTTACAGTGGGTGTCTGTGTATGCATACGTGCGTATGCACATATTCTTTCATATATGATATTTTTCTATTTTAAAATATAATGTAGAATATTCACATTTTGGTAACTGACAAAAATAATTGCATTGATGTTTCAGAATCTAAATACTTATTTTTACGACCTAAGACTGTGATGGATGCTACAATCAGAGAAATCTTTACTGTTTAATAGAATTATTAAGGGAATTATTTCAAATTATAGGTAATCATAGTTTAACTGTAGTTAATATTTATTAATCATTCTTTTTTTAAGAGTTTTTCCAGCAAATTTTGGCTTTTCCCAATCTGAACAGCAACAATAGAAGTAATTTTTCTGTATTTACTCTTTGGGGGGAGGGGGGAGGCTTGTTTTGTGCTTTGGGTTTGTTTTAGTCATAGCTTATCACACAGACATATCAGAAGCCCAAAAAATGGACCTGGAGCTAGTAATCCTTCTTCCTGACATGTGATGCTTAAATATGTATTTCCACTGAGATCCAATTAAATTATTATGACCACAAATGAATGTTTCAAAACAGTTCAGCTCTCCTCATTTTCCATCAGCTGCTTTCACAAAACAAACAGATGTTCATTTGATTCAACTTTCACTTTTGGGAACTTATCCCGTACACTTTTATAGTGCTAGGGTCTGTTTACACAAACAAATCTATCATCTGTACTGACAAACAACTGCTCTTGCTAAAAAAAGGTCTTCAGATTTATAGCAGAAAGTTCAGAGCATTATGGAAGTTTAAGAATTAACAATGTTTGTTAGTAAACATCCAAACAAACCTACTGTATAGATAAGTCATTCTAGAGATGTAAACATATGAAAAACTGTTATTGAAATGTTGAAATCATTAAAAGCATTTGGCTAGATAGACAGACAGATGATAGATTTTTTTTTAAACCTTTTTTTTTTTTCATTTTCAAGTACTATGGAAAGAATTGGAAAATAATTTATACATGGATGTCATTATATGTGTGCCTCTTCTTTGGAATAATGTTCCAACTCCAGATTTTAGAAAACTAAATATATACATAATGCATTTGATAAATTATTAATGAAGTAAAATTAATTATGATAAATCTTAGTGGTGGGTCCAATAGATAAATTCATAGTCAACAGATGGTAGACTACTACGGGTATCTCTGGTCAAAATTAATGCACGCATTTGCCAGTCTGATATCTTTTCTTTATTAAATACATATGATTAAATTTAATTATCCCATAAGAAATAATATAGTCCTAACATGACTAATTGCAAGTGTGGCCAGCCTGCCTTTATAAATCACTTATTGAATGTAAGAATGGATTTTTAAAATGCCATTCAGTTTGAAAAATGATGACAAATAATAAATAATTAAGTATGCTCACCAAATACATCTCACTTGTATATTTACCTAATTGTCCCTTACCCAAAGGTGTATTTTGATGGAAAGTGAAACCATCACAAAGGGAAGGACCAACCAGTTAGACCTACATTTTGAGGAAGGGAGAGAAGGAAGGAAGGAAGAAGGAAGGAAGGAAGGACACTAATAGGAGCATCCATGAAAGCGGTTATAGTTCAGACATGTAGTTCAAACACATAATTGGCTCTGGAAGCTGGCAATTGAAAGGGGGGAAAAATGAAAGTTAAAAATGAAAGTTGTTGCAGGGATTGGAAAGAGGAGTTGATTGGAAATTCATGAGAGAGGCGCTCTATACTACAGTACAATAGGTTTAGTATGGTCTTTTGTGTCGAAAGGAAAATGCAGTAATTAGCTATAGGAGTATAGTTGTGCTGGGATAAATAGGCAAAATTATAAAATTTGAAATGTAGCTACAAGTAATACTTAGTTACCAACAGCCTCTTTCAGTGACTATCAAAGTTACAATATTGCTGAAAAAATAAGTTTATGACCAATGCCCACACTTACGATCTACCACTGCACAACAGAGAGATTGGAAGGGAAAGGTTTAAGAGAGTAAGCAGGTAGACAATGAGGAGTACACTTCAAAAGCAATGTATTGGTACTAATAGCCATGAATACCCAATGTAAATACCACGGGGTATCTCCCATTGTGTTACTGCTTGCGTTCTTAAAATCCGTTCCTTTCCAATCTTTCCAGTCTACAAGGAAGTGAGGGGGGGGGGGCGGACACCAAACAGTTTCTGTAGGTAATCTCTCCTAACCTGTTTCCCCACAAGATCTTGGGAATTCTTAGAAGCTTCTTTTAAAAAATACAATCCAAAGACAGTTTGCTCAGAACTCAGATTATTGTTATGAACTGAGTGAATTCCACAACTTCAGTTTATGATGCCGATTTGTTGTACAAAGCATCGTTCAATGATCCTTGCTTGCACATAATGCTAAACAAACCAGGAAGCGAAACAGGAACAGTCAATCAGGGAGGGTATATTGAGATGTTTTTCAGTTATACTAAGTCAGGTATTTAAACAATTCTCATCTGACTTGAGACCTTGCGTATCTATGTCTCCAGTTCCTTAACCCTGGGAAATTAGTGACTGCCTCCCTCAGTTGTCTTTCTTTGCGTGCTGGTTTTGGCTTGACCAGTGCCCCCATCTCCTCTTCATTACAATTCTTTGATATCAAATGCAGCAGAAGTTCAATTATTGGAGTTGCACTCCCCCCAAAGGACATACCACTGTTTGCAGGGAGAAAGAATGTTTTAACTGCAATAGAAACCTTGTTTTAAATCATGTGGGAATGGACGGAATGGCATGAAATTGAAAGGGTGTCATCCTTAGAGTAAAAGCAAATGGTACCTGATTTGCAGTTCTTGATTTCATTTAAAAAAAATCTCTATAAAGGCCTTTTATTTGCTACCTATTGGTGCTTCAAGGTTGGTGTCCTGGTATTTTTCTCCTCTTGTTTCGAGACCTCCTGGATCCATTTTGTCTAGAAGTTCTAGATGTGGGGAGCCTAGATTCTAGATCTTTTTTAGTGGATTGCTGCCCCTAATGAACACTTGTGCATCCTCAGAAAAACTGACTTTTCAGTCTCTTTCATGTGTTATTTTAAAGCTGTCTTCACATTTTGCAGTGCTTACATGAACGAAAGACGAGTTGTAAAGAAATCCCTCCTTCTCTTTCAGAACTCTGAGCAATACCTAAACTTTTCTTGCTGGCTACAAAATAAATGCTGCCTGAATGAGTAATGATTAGAAAGCTTTTGGAA